>BCLH01000006.1:280035-389743 GCA_001602315.1 Zoysia pacifica | reverse complement strand
GACGACGCAGCACGGACAGGCGGCGTGGCCTGAGGCGCTGACGCAGATCGAGGACGACGACGACTCGGCCCGGCGGCCCTATGCAGGACAGGACGGATTCTAGCGGCGCGAGCGGCGGATCCAGACGACGTAGGTCAAGGACGACGGAGCCAGGCGGCGGCTCCAACAACGAAGAACCTCAGTGGCCTGATCCAAGGAACGACGAGGCGACCTCAAGACGAAGAGGTTGCCGGATGCGATTTGGAGAGGCCAATCCGACGCCGGAGAAGGTCGATCCGGCAGCACGCAAGTGCGAGAAAAAAGATCTGAGAGAGAAGAGAAACCCTAACCCTAGAACTTGGCTCTGTATACTATGTTATGAATAGCACTTGTATTCATGAAAGAGGCTAAGGGCCTTAATATATAAAAGTACAGGTGAGGGAAATATACAAAGAACCCGTCAAAGAAACGGAAAATACAAACATATACACATATCTCTAACAATGATCACTCTGTAACTTATAAAAGTACTACCAAGTATAAATATATTGATTCAAAAAGTGATAGTTCAATGGTGTGGCAGGTAACATCTTGCCATAGATTTTCAGGGTGAAAGTGAAACCCCCATTGCCTTCTCTATACAGGTATTAGGTAGAAGTCATATGCATAGTAAATTAGCAACTTCCGTCGACCTCAATCCTCGTTGGACATATGAATTTTGCCAGTTCAAAATTAGCAATATAGTTGGGTGCTCTCATCAAGCCTGCCCTGACTAGCTTAGGACCAAAAGGCTTTGTCACAGCATACAGAAAATATGGAAGCAGGACAAAAAGTCTGGTTGTGTACATTAGTGGTATGCTACTTTTTGGAAGTTCATATTTCTAGACTTCTTGACAATACACAGAAAAATGTTTAGAAAGAAGGTACCATGGCGAAGGAAACAAGCAAAATTTTTCAATTGAAATTATGTGGCAAACTTACCAAATGATTTTCTTCTTCTCCAAGCCAGACACTACAGAAGTTCAATAGTTATATCTGGTCTATGAGAAAATGACAAGAGGAGTTTCAAGACAAGTTAACATTACCAACACATCTGGGAGAAGAAATAATTTAACAAGGCTTTCAGGTTGGTAATGGCAATCCTCTGGAAGTTTATTGCTGCAGGTAACCTTATTTGTAGGAAGCAACAATGATTTTGGGTTCTTGGGAGGTGCGAAGATATTTGGAAGCTCATGTTCCAATGCTTTTGTGAAATCAATATCAGGTTCATCCTTTTCTCTTTTTTTCTTCACCTTATTTGGCATTTCTGATTCACCAGAGGACGTTAGGGCAGCCTCCAAATCTAGATGAGTGTCAGTTAAACATAAACAAACCTTAGCTTAATTAAACCTGAGAGCTTATGTGACACACAGTACCTTTAGCTTTCTGATATTTCCAATGATCTGGTCCTGCCCACGCATTTGTTTTAGAAGAAGAACCCATGCCAAGCAACAAGAGATTTGAAACTTTTTCAAGCCTCTCATCCACAACAGGATCCTGAGAAATTTCAACAGTGTATTGGTTGAACTCCTGCACCAGCATAAGTGTAAAATAAAGTTTTACTTCTGAACAACGGAGCCTTATGATACTACAATGGAAGGCAAACATAAGGAATCAGTTGTGTCAAACAGTAGCAACAATTTTTAATGGCCTTATATGTCTACAAAATATAAGAATCTGGTGTACATTAATTTGGTTCTATTTACATATCAAGATTATCTATTTTCCTAGAGCCATGTTTGAATTTTGCCTACCCTGGAGGAAAATACCTCTTGATAGTTTGTTGAGTTGGATTCCATCTGATTGTAGTTGTCATCATATACATCTTCATTGTCATCACAACCACCAAAATCCCACATTCCAGAATCAGGTAGCACGCTATGATTATTTTCTGGAATATTATCATTGACCATTTGGTCTTGCATCACTGGCATTTGCCCAGCCGATACCTCGTGCACTGGCCTTTGGTTTTCTTCATCAAACTGATCCACAATGTCCCTTAGCGTGGGAGAGATATCCTCGCACAGAGGCATTTTAGCAACCATATCCTCAATTTGCTCTGTCCAGGAGTAAAATCTTCTCAAGCCTCATTGACACAAAATGCAAAGACTGTAAACAGCAATGAGAAACAACTGATATTACCTTTACCAAATGAAAGATCAATCACCTCATACTTCTCCGTTTGCATATTACTTAAGATGCATTTATCCAGTGCTTCAAATGAATCAAAGAGAACACGACAACTGCCATAAACTCCAAGGTTGTACAACAAGAGACCCTTTGCCCCACCTTCATCAAACTGAGCAGTAGTTTGATGGTATAGAGGATCCACCGTAAAAGCAACTAGCAGTAACCATCACAATGAATTTCTTTCAGCACCATGTTAGAATAGTTTTGATGGAAACACAGTGAGAACAAGCTTCAACGTACCATCAAACTTCTTAACATTAAGGGCCTCAAATGAGGACTCCAAGGTTGAAGCAGGTGAAATCTACATAAAGGAAAAGGCACGGACAATAATGAAGCAGGGTCGAAGTGATGAAAGTCAACAATTGGTTCGATGAGACATACCCTCCTATCAGCATCCATTTTGCTGATGCCTTCTTCTTGTGATGGTTCTGCATCGTTACCTGCTTCCACGCCTTTCGTGGCAAACATAAAATTAGACAACATAATCAATCATAACATATTTTCCAAGGATAAATAGCAAACAGAGACATTTATCACAAAAGCTTAAAGTAGAGCGATCCTTCTCAAATATTTCATACAAAGAATACACGGAGAAAAATGTGCAGAATTAAACTAAGGGCTTTTCTAGAGGAGTCTTATTGAGTAAAGACTAAAGATGTACTCCCTCCGTCTTGTTTTATAAGTTGTTTTAGGGTTGGACACGAGAATTAAGAAAAGTGAAAAAGGTGGGACGTTCTGAAAATGAGAGAGAGATAGAGTGAAGATGTATTGGAAAAAGAAAAATGTATATTGGGAAGTAGAATGACTTATAATTTAGGAAAACTTGAAGAGCCCAAAATGACTTATAATTTGAGACAGAGGGAGTACAATATTGTTATATAGTGCTGAGAGATTTACTTGAAAGAGCATGAACGTTCAGTAATTCTTAAACCAGTGCTTATGTCAAAAAAAACTCATAAACCAACACTGCATGCGAACACTGGAATTTTTAGTTTAGTGATACTGAGAAAAATGAGAACAATTTGCATCACATATGAATTTAGTTAAAGAAGTGAGACATTGAGATCAGAAGCAGAAAAGAATCCATAGCGAGGCTTAGTGGATGCTTACAATCCTCTTCAGCCCTCCCTGCGCGGTTGATCCCACCTAGAACCTTGTAGGCCTCTGAGTGAACCGAATCCACACGCAGTGAGTAGATCTTCACACCCGCCTCCAAAGTGCAGCTAGCCTAATCCCCGAACCACATAAATTCAAGTCAAATAAAAAATTGCAGACACGTACGAATCGCAACCCCAAATCGGGTAAAATAGGAAGGAAATGGAAAACATTTGCATTTCGGAACCTTCTGGAAGTTGGTCTCGTCGTCCTCCTCTTCCCCTGCCTGGATGATCTCACTGAGGTGGTCGATAAGCCTCAACTCCCACGTGTTCTTCTGGTTAATTTTCTGCCAAAAATTTCCCCCATAACGAAAGAGAATTAAATAAAGCTTAGCGAGACAGGAATGGAGCGGCCTAGGGTTCAGAAAAGGGGGGAGGGGGGGGGGGGGGGTGTGGGAGCGCGTACGTTCTCGGAAGCGAGCTTGATGCAGTTGTGGAAGAGGTCCATGACCTGGTCGCGGTTGAGGAGGTTGTGCTGCGGGGCTACCGAGGACGGGGCGATAGAGGCGGCGAGGGACCGGCGGCGGACGGACGCCGCGCGAGCCGCCGCGCGGGCGCGGGAGCGCTCGAGCTGGTCGTCGTTGGAACCGAGCGGGAACGCCGGCGGCGGCGACTGCAGCATCACTCGCGCGGCGACCGCAGGCGGCGGGGTAGGTCGTGGCGCGGGGACGTCCTCTGCCGGCGGCATTCTGGGGCGGGGGCTGGCGGCGGTATGGGAGGCGAGGAGTCGAAGGGAATCGGACTTCGGAGTGGAGAAATTTTGGTCGCTCCCGGCCGTTGAGTTCAAATTTTCAGGAACCCGCTGCGGTTCGAGCTTTGAAACCTGCGTTTTGCTTTTCCACTAGTTCAAGGCACGTGCGCTGCCAAGGATCTTATGGTAAACATATCAATTGTAATACTCCCTGTGTCCCTCAACAAGAGATCGAAAGGATTTCTCTTTATTTCAAAATATAAAAGATTGAAGAAATAAAACAAAATTTTTGTAATTAGTTTGGTAAGTGGAGAATGGGTAGGTATAGATAAAATAAAGGATAAAAATGTCTTTTTCTTCTCTAAGTTATTTTAGAGGTACTAGAAATGGAGAGAGTATCTAACAATAAAATTTTATACTAATAGTCTAAAATCTATGCTTTGCTACGGTGAAAAACAACTCGATGATTGACACTGCTTTGTTTAAACTTTAAACCACATACATTGTAATGGTTTTATATCTTTTATTATTAACACAACATATATACTTTTTTCGTTCTTAAATTGATGTCGTCGTTGACTTTTACAATCAATTTTAACCATTCATTTTATTCAAAAAATTTACTCAAATATGTAAAAAAAATTTAAATAAGACGAATAGTCAAAGTCAAAGTTGAATTTAAAAGTCAATGGCGACATCAATTAAAAAACAGAGTGACATCAATTAAAAACAAAGTGAGTATATTTTTTTGAGATGGAAATATTAGCACAACATATATGATCATCATACAACATAATTCAGTACGTGTATTTGATACAAAATACCACAAAGTTAATGTAATTGTTTATTTATTGAAACAAATATGGAAGCGGCCACCACGGGGTGTTGAGCTCACTGCACTACTTCTTCAGCTCCGTTAGACCCATGTTGAGTTCCCGCGATGCCTGCTTTTTTGACTTGTCGAAGTTCTGGTACACCATTGTGAGTGAACGTTAGCACCACCTTGTCTGCTCCGCTCACCTGGCTCCTCGGTCTTCTTGTATCCTTATCGACGTCATCACATCCATGGCAATATCGGCCAAAGCTCATCAGAGGGTGGCGAAAGTTCACTGGAACCGAGCCAAACGGCCATGAAAATTCCTGCAAAAAAAAAAACAGTATGGATAGAATCATGAATTGCATGCATTTTCCTGGGATGGAGTCGACCAAGACCACGAGAAAGTGACCATGTGGAATTGACGACAATGAAATTATTAGTATCGTGGACGCATCCTACAGAAAAACATAGTAGAAAATCATCACAGTTGAATGTCAGTATACATAATCCAAATGAAAAAAATTGAGCTGACCACTAATTCACCACGTACGGTTGAAAAAATATTGTTTTCTCCAACCCCCCGTGTCCAAGATACTGTTCCTACACTCCATTGAACGGCCAGCAAAGATTGATAATTGCTTGCCAAGCAGTCCTAAAATCTTCACAACAAAAATAATTGAAACCACTTGTTCAATGGAACGCATGATATGTAACCTTGAAAAATTCACCCCATGTTTGTTGCCTTTCAAACCTCAAATTCCAGCATGGGCATCAGCAGGGGAGCAGCATCTGGCATAAAAACTTGCTATTTGTTTCTTGTGATTACTTCATCACCGAACCAGCAACTATTCCTGAACACATGGGATAATGAAATAATTTTAGAAATGGGCCATCATAAGAGAAGTTATATCAGTATATCTTGTGTAAACTAACATAAATGCGCATGCTTGCAAGGAAATAAAAAGTGTCTTTTACCAAAGAAGAATCTTTCTGCTAAATAGCAACATTGCACTTTACATCACTCCCACAGCCTTATAAGAATACATGTTATCATACATGATAAAAACTCCAATGGTCCCATGCAAATCACAGTGCAGCTATATATTTGTCACCAACGCACATCCATGCTGTCACCAACGCACTTGCTACGGGAAACTGCAGCAGCCACAGCAGTAGGAAGCTAAAGCGAACGGGCCCAAAACATGCAATTAGGAAACAAATGAAGTAATGAAAACTAATCATCTCTAAAGTACACTGCCTCATGTAGAACTCCAGTCGCTCTATCTTTTTACATTCATTCTCCAAACATCAAATCACACTGCCTCATGGAGCATTGATAGGTAACTATATAAGACACAATTTACATCATGACTGGTCTAGTTTTTGCACATATCCATCTCGTTAATATCTTTCACCATTTTCATGTACGCTAAGGTAGTAGAGATAATACAAATATTCACCCACCATATGCATAGCAAAATAATTGCACCCAAACTAAAATCCATTACTGGATCAGATGAATGCCGACAGTATTTATTCTCGAATGCAGAAGTTTTAGCAACTTGGCGTGTGCAGAAAGAACTGAAGTGTTTTCAGCGTCTCATTACATCGAAGTGTTCCGCACATGCATTTCATCAAACACATCAACGACGTGGCACATAAAGCACTAAGGGCACAAGGCCACCGTATCTAGCCCTTCCACCAAATTCCCTCGAATGCATCCAAATTCGCATACCTCTCAACACACGAAACCATTGAACACGAGTAGCAGAAGTCGTACCTGTCGTCGGTGTGCATGAGCACGAGCTTGAGCGGCTCGGACGGCAGTTCAGCCCATCTGAGCGTGCAGATGTTGACGCTGAAGTCGAGACCCTCCGTGTAGAACTTCGTCGCCCGCAGCACGTCCCGGTGCAGCTGGAGCATCCACCAGAGCTTCGCCGTCGACCCGCCGCCAACCCCAACAGCCTCTCGCACTCCCCTCCCTCTGGGCCTCTCTTCCCCCACCACCCTGGGCACGGAAATAACCAACGTGTCGAGAAAAATAAAGCCGGACCGAATTAGGATAATACGAGCGATTGCCAGAGAGATCTGGGGTGGCGGCGGCAAGGCCAGGTGAGCTTTTTGTCAAGGCACAGGGATGAGAGGTGGATTGCAGGGCAGGTTGCCGGAAGATTGGACGGCAGCAGGCGGAGGCGGAGGCGGAGGCGGCGGCACGGACGGACACGGCGGCTGCGGCGGCACGGGCAGACGAGGCGGGGGGGGGGGGGGGGGGGTTGGGTGCACGGACCGACGCGGCGGCACGGGCGGACGAGGCGGGGCCGCGGGGGCACGGACGAACACGGCGGCAGCATGGCACCCTGCACGTTGGTCGGGTGGGAGGGAGCGCGCGGTGGGAGACGGCCTGCGGGGCCCATTTGTCGGCGCCAAACATTGTGAGGACGCGCGTCCGTTGGATGCAAATCGCACGGCTACCATTCGCTAGGGGCAGACACGCGAATCTCACCAGATGGAAATTTAAAAGGAGTAGAGATAATTATACCCATTTAAGTATGGAGGAAAGTTTTTTCTGCGGATCCATATTCACGAGGAACTTCACAAGTTTAGGGTCCTTTGAGCCCCGCCGCTAGGAGCCTAGCTCCAGCGAGCACGTCGCCGAGCCGGCAGCCGGCGGCCGCCCAACCATGGCTGGCGGATTGGCTCATTGATCTGGTGTGGCCACGGGCTACCGATCCTATGCGGTCAGCTGAGTGGCCAACCGTGTCGCTAGGCTTGGTCCTATTTGGTTGTGAATTTGAATTTTTCGGAAATCATTTAAAATTTGCGCAAAAATTTATAAAACTAATAAAAATTATAGAAATTGGTTCCTACGTTGAAGTCCTTGTACCATGCAGAATATTTTAGAACTATCAAACTTTCAGCATTAAAAGTAATTATATTAATTAAATAAAGTGTAATATACATATGTGCATATCTACAATTTCATGCATGCATATTTGCATTCCACTGTTTAATTAGTGTTACCCTGAAATTATTTAGAATTTATATGCTTGTAGATTAATTATAAATAATTTATTACTTGTAGATGATATTTAATTCATTATAAATCAACCGGTTGTCAATAAATTCTAAATTTTGGTCAAAAATTAGTTTAACACTTACTTGAATTAATGATCTAGTAAAATATTAATTTATATCTTCAAAAACTATATTAAAGGAATTTAGGAATAATTTCCTTATTTTAAATAATTTGAATCATGTAGTAAATTTATACGATCGGACGGAGAATCATGTATTTTCATAATCGAATGGCCTAGGCTACCAGCGAGACTTAAAAGTTAGCCTGGTTCAGGCTGCCTCGAGGTGTAATACCCTACGTCCAGAAATGAGAGATAGATCAGATGAATCTCAAGAACATGAGAGTACAATGTGGGCGGGCTCTGGACGGATTTGAGAGTCCCAAACTCATGTGATGGGGGTGGTTTATAAGTGGCGATATGTATCTTTTTCTGTGGTTGTTATCGCTATTGCGTGTATGGTTTGTCTCTTGTTTTCTCGCTTCCCGGGTGCCCCTTTTATAGGGCCGAACCTGGGTTGACTTGACCGAACCATGGTTGAGATGACCGGACTATAGTTTGAGCATCTTGCTGCCTACAGAAAACGGGTAACCCTTTGACAGGTGGGGCCATGATCTTCAGCAGATCATGCTCTCTGGCGTTCGGGGCAGACAATCGGCACTTCTTGTTCGTACCCTTGTTCACTGAGAGAGAACAGGGTTGCTTTACTGTTCAACTTTATCGCTTGGTGGGTTGTTTCTCGTCTAACCGGGTAGTTGCGAAATCTTTTGAAATGCTTATCTTCTCTGCAGAGCTATACGTCGTTAGGAGTTCTGAATCAGCGTGACTGTTGAAGTAGTGACTGCTTCGTGGCGGTCGGCGGGTGAGTCCTGACCGCTAGGGTCCTGATAGCTCGGGTCCCGACCGCTGAGGCCGGGCCGCCTTCGTGAAGTTCTTGGTGGGCCGTTGAAGGACCGCAGACCGTAAGTGGGCCGTGCTGTAGGAGTTGATCCGTAGATACCCGGGGTATACTATCTCGACAATAACCATACTTAGCACATTAATAAAATCATGCTTCACAAAATCATTAGTATACTGATTAGGGTCATCAACTATTATCCCATGCTGAAATTATTAGATAGATTGTTTAATTGCCATGCATATCATTTCATGCATATAGGAAACGACGCTGAAGGTGAGCCTGTTAGATTGTTGCTGAGGATCTAACTACTGCTGCTGGTCACTCTCTTGTTTGTGCCAACAATCAGCAAACCCAAGGCAAGCTTCGGTGCACTAACCTTATTTTAATCATTTTATATTTTATGACTATGTATGTTAATGTAATGTGCATTAGGCTTTTAGGAGTTGACTGAAAACCTAGATTGCATGTAACTCGATGTAGAGCCCCGGTGCACTCTCCCAGGTTAGGTAGTTTTGGTGCAGGTAACTCGATGTAGAGCTAGCCTATGGGTTATAATAAACTGTAGCAGTCGAGTGAATGAAAAACTTCACTCGTGAGCTTTAGATTTTTACCTCGATTTTGATTTAATTTATCACATAAATGATGAATGTGAGACCGGACATAAAAGTATAGGTTGGCAACAAGAGAGGAGTCCTATGTGTGGTAGCCCTCTCTGTGTCGGTTAAGGACTGGTCGAGTGTAGCTCTGTTGAGCAAGTTTGAACAGTACCAATTACATGCTAGTGATATGGGCATTAGTAAATTGATGTAACACAATGTCTTAGTTTGGAGTTGAGAGAGACTTGGGGTTGGCTATGGATAGACCCTGAGGGTTATCACATGGGGACGATGTTCTCGAGAGAGGTACGCTTATCGAACCGACCCTATGTGTTGTGTAAAAGGTTGCCACATACAACTTTCGAGAAGCGCGTATGTGTTGTATAATTTGGGTTTCTCGATCTAGATGTAAATCAATTATAATCGCTGCCCCTCACAGCAACGGATACCACTTGTCTCACTGCGTCACATCGTAGTAAGAATATGAATGATGAAGTGAATATGATTTGTTTGATATATTTATTATCAATTGCTTGGCAACCATGTTTGATATAGTTTATAGTTCAAACTAAATTTACATTCTTTGAACTTAACTTACTGTTAAAATATGAAAGTAAAGATTCACTATTAGTGCTGTATTTTTGGCAAAAGAACCTACCTATGAGTCAGCCTCCTCATGTTTAGGAGTCAACTGTAGTTAGCCATTTGACGGGTAAGTTTTGCTGAGTAATTAGTACTCAAGGCTTGTTGTTTTTCTTTTTTCCTGCATATTTTCCTACAGCTAATTGGTGTGATAGTTGCGGCAAAGTGGTGTGGGAAGGTGAACCCCCTACTGACTGGACTATTGATTGGGTTCCTCCTCACCTACCTCCGGTAGCGAGAAATGAAGCATATCTTAGGGCAAGATATATTTCATACTAGGAAGCCGACGTGTGTATCACCGATATCACTTCTGTATCGCTTTCGCTCTATTTTTAAATATCTATCCTAAAAACAACTTGAACTCTAATATAATACTTTAAATCGATTTCTTGTAATATATTTTATCACTCGTGTTGTACTGTTTGAATATAATCGTTCAATATCACTCGATATGATCCTGTCGGCGAGCCTTCTGTGATTTTTGGGGCGGTTCTGCCACAATGGGGTTGGAATGCCACCACCTCCTCCTATGCAATTCCCACTATTTCTGGTGTGGAACCCTTATATAGGGTCGTGGGTGCATATGCCACCAATGCCACCCGCACCTTTTTCATTCGGGATGGAATGCACCAAAGATAGGTGTGTTTCAGAGGCTCCATCTTTGTTCATGACCGGTTGGGTAATCAATTGGTCAATCATAGTAGAACGGTACTGGTTGTGCTCCTCAACAAAATTGAAACTTTTGGTTTGGCAAATCAGAAGTTCTGATTTTTCCAGAAAGATCCAATTCCCCTCCTAAACAATAATGGCGAGTAAAAGTTGAGTAATAAACATGCTCTTGAGGCCTCTGGGATCAGGAAAACAAATCTGGAGGTGTCACCAAAATTGATAACACCGATGTTAGGAGTGGGGGACTTTTAGTGGACCGATCATGATAAGTGATCCGGCCAATTCATGTGGATCAAAATGTCCCAATACCCTCTGCTCATGATGAGGGCAGTGTGAGAGAGCCTACCAGGTATATACAATCGAGGTGGTGTCCTTTCGGCTTGACCCACACTCAGAAAAGGAAGATACAAAGGCTACGCCTCTATGAGATAAAAGAGCGGGATTTAGAAAAATGGAGGGAGGATATTTTTAACGAGATAAAGCCAACGATACCTCAAGCTAGGCAGGCAGTGGAAGGCCAAGGAGAAGACCGAGTCTCTAGTAAAGCCGAAGACTTAAGCTTCGGAACCGAAGGCTCCAGTTCTGTCAAAACTGAAAGTTCCGGTTTTCAAACCAAAAGTTCTGGTTCCCACTGGTTTGGTTCTGTGCAAGTCGAGGATTCTAAAGCTCTTTCTTCTACATGTGTGTGGATATGTCCGAGTTTGATGATGATGATCTTCTAGACTACGAGCTTGCACCGCCTCAAGATGGTATGGATATTAACACTATTTGTTTATCTCTTTCCGATTATTCTCTTGTAGAAAGAAAGAGGTTTAGCATAGTTCAATTTTGGGCCAAAAATTTCGAGAAGCCCAAAGAATCGAATAACCATTTGAAACCTCTATGAATGGTCATATTAATGGTACGCTGATTTCTCGCATGCTTGTGTGTGGAGGTGTTATTGTTAACCTAATGCCATATTCTTTGTTTAAGAAGCTAGATACGGCTGACGATGAGCTCATCTGGACCAACATGACTCTGAACAGTGTGAGAGGAGGAGATCCAATCAAGGCTAAAGGGTTGCTTCCAATGAACTCACTGTTGGGAGCAAAATTATGGCTAACGCTTTCTTCGTCGTTGATGTACAAGGAAGTTATAGCTTCATCTTAGGGAGTGACTGGATTCAAGCTAATGTCTTCTCTCTACCTTATACAATTCTTGATACAATGAGTTGGTGACGATGTAGAAGTTGTTCATGCGGATATATCGGCTTGTGTTGCTGTGGCCGATTCATGTTCATTGTCACATAATACCGTCAAGTGCCTAATTGGATTGGACTTGACCAGGGGCGGATCCAGGGGGTGCTGCCCCCGCTACAGCACCCCCCTTACTTAGAAATCATGCTTATATTAAGTACTAAACTTTGGTAATTTACATACTAAATAGCTCATTTAGATACTAAATAAGAAGATTAGCACCCCTCGAAGCTAAATTCCAGCTCCGCCCCTGGACTTGATGGATTATGACTTTCTTAGTGTGACTAAAGATGGCTTTGTACCAATCAATGTAAAGCCGACGGATAATCGGCTCAATCATATAATGTGATTAAATGGAGTTCAATCTAGATTGGTTGCAAAAGAGGGTGGAACACTATCGGCCCAACAAGAACGATATATGTGAAGCTATAGAGAAAATAGAAGATATAGACAAATTAGGATATGGGTTTACATCAACAAATCCTTTAGAGGAGATCAATCTTAGTGATGACATTAATCCAAGGCCGACTTTTGTAAAAAAAAAATCTAAAAACCGATTATAAAGTGAAATTAATCAGGCTCCTAAAAGAATATGTGGATTGTTTTGCATGGTTTCACAACGAAATGCCCAGATTGAGCTGTGAGCTTGTTGAGCATCGGCTCCCTATGAATCTGGTTTTAAACCTTTCAAACAACCGCTGAGAAGGTTTAATCCGGATATGCACAACCGGATTAAAGAAGAAATTAACCGATTGGTTGACGCGAATTTTATAAGACCTTGTAGGTATGCGGAGTGGATATCCAACATCGTATCCATTGCGAAGAAGAATATAGGTAAGATAATAGTTTGCATTGACTTTAAAAATTTCAATAGATCCACTCCTAAAGAAGAATATCCTATGCCTATAGGTGATATGTTTATCAATGATGCTTATGGCTATAAAGTGATTAGCTTTCTTGATGAAAATGATGGTTACAATCACATATTCATGGTCAAAGATGATATGTCTAAAACAAACTGCTTTTAGATGCCCTAGTTTTGTAGGATTGTTTGAATAGGTTGTCAACTTTTGGGTTAAAAAATGCGAGTGCCACGTATCAAAAAGCTATGAACTTTATCTTTTATGATTTGCTTGGTGTCATTATGGAGGTTTATATAGATGATGTGGTAACCAAATTGACTACTCTAGACCCCCACTTAGCCGATTTGAACCTTGCTTTAGATTGAATACGCCGCTTTGATTGCTTTGGTTTAAAAATGAACCTCTCAAATGTGCTTTTGGTATATTGATATGTCACAGGGTCCTGATCTTCACGATGTAGGATGATCACCAGATAACTAGCTTCAAGGAAGCCAAGATAACTTGCTGCAAGCAGCGATAACTAGTGCAACCTGACAAATAAAACTTAAAGCCAACCACCGTCTTTAACCGGCAACTTGAATCGAGGATTCGTCCAACCACGCTCTCAAAAAACCAACCAACACAACCTATAATCAATCGAGAAATCCTGGAAGGGAGCAGGAGCACCAATTGGGAGCGGATGAAGCCGCCGCTCCTGTAATCCCGCGAAGGAAATCACAAGAGCAAAGGGGTTAGCACATAGTTGAACAGAGGGGTTCTGTATTTTGTTTATCAAAAGTCTTCTATTGCTATGAGGCAATGAGTATTTATACTAGGAATAGTCCTCCTAGATAGGTGTAAACACAAAATGAAAAAGATAAGATAGACTATGTGAAAGGGCCTCCACGAAATGGCTCTGAGTTGTTCCTGCGTGGTTGTTGGTCTTCTGCGTAGTATTCGGTGTTTTGTCAATAATTCCACCTTAGAAAGTCCAAAAGATGTGCTGTCAGTTGCTTTGGAAAGTTAACTCTTGAGAAGCTTTCACACCATGTGCAGCATGCACCACGAAATAATGTAGAATGGTACAGTTTTGCATGGGAAGTTGAACGTCTGATAGACTGTTGACCTTCTGACCAGTCTTCACTAAAACTGGTTGGCTCTCACAATGGAAATTCCAAACAGCTTGGCACTGGTGGCATTGAAAACTAGACTTAATAAGCTTTCCAAAATGTCCTCATGGACCTCCATAGCCTTTGGAAATCAAGAGTTATGGTATTTTCTTTCGAACTGTTCTGCTGGACTGGTCTGGTTCGAGTGTGGTCCTTCTCTGTAGTCATCTCTCTGTATGTTCCTGTCATCCTTCTTGGTGAACCTAAGCAATAGCAATATACACGACTTAAGCAATATATAATTCTCATTATTGTTAAAATGATTCTCACAAAGTAACACGTTCACCTCTTGTTGTAGCTTCTTTACTCGACTACGTGTAATCGGTCCATTAATGACTTGGGCTGGTGTTGATGTAGGTGAGACTTGAGTTGGTGTAGCTTGATTTGGAGGTTGTAACATTTTGCTTGATAGCGTGGTCATATCTTCCTCCCCCCTTGAAAAGGAGTCGTCCTCGACTCTGACGCGTCTTTACTTGTGAATGGTAAGAGGTCAGCAACATTGAAAGTGTTGCTCACGCCATAACTTGTTGGAAGATTTATCTTGTACGCATTATCATTGATCTTCTCGAGAACACGAAATGGACCATCTCCTCGTTGCAACAATTTTGATTTGCGCTGATGGGGAAAGCGATCCTTGCACAAGTGTATCCACACCAAGTCCCCGAGATGGAGTAACACTTCCTTCCTATGCTTGTTCATACTTGCAGCCTTGCATCTTGCCTTGAGTTCAATTACTTCCTTGGTCCTCTCATGTATCTTCTTTACATATGCAGCACACTTGGAAGCTTCCATGTTGGCCCTCTCCTGCAATGGAAGGGGCAACAAATCTATCGGAGCAATAGGTTTGAAACTATATACAATTTCAAAAGGACATAAGTTAGTGGTAGAGTGTACTGCCCTGTTATAGCAAACTCCACATGTGGCAAGCATTCCTCCCAAACCTTCAAGTTCTTTTTCACCATTGTTCGTAGTAACATTGATAATGTTCGATTCACCACTTCAGTTTGTCCATCGGTTTGAGGGTGACAAGTGGTGGAGAATAGGAGCTTGGTTCCAAGTTTGGCCCATAATGTTTTCCAAAAATAGCTCATAAACTTGACATCTTTATCACACACAATTGTCCTGGGCATCTCATGTAGCCTCGCAATATTCCTAAAAAATAAATTAGCAATATGTGAAGCATCGTCTGTCTTGTTGCAAGGGACAAAATGAGCCATCTTTGAAAATCTATCAACCACAACAAAAATAGAATCCTTTTCTTTCTGAGTTCTAGGTAATCCCAAAATAAAGTCCATGCTTATGTCTTCCCAAGGGATATTGGAAACAGGTAAAGGAGTATATAAGCCATGAGGGTTCAGTTTTGACTTAGCTTTGTGACAGGTGACGCATCGCTCCACAAATCGGATGACATCTCTCTTCGTCTTGAGCCAATAGAAATGATCACCTAGCAGTTCGTAAGTTTTCTTTTGTCCAAAATGACATGTTAGTCCACCTCCATGTGATTCCTGTAACAAAAGCAATCTAACCGAAGAATTTGGAACACAAAGCTTGTTAGCTCTAAACAGAAATCCACCATGTATGTGATATTTTTCCCAACTTTTTCCATCTTTACAATGATTATATGGTTCTGAAAATTCATGATCATTATTATACATACCTTTCAAACTTACAAGACCCAAAACCTTTACCTCGAGTTGGTTCAACAACACACTCTTTCGAGACAAAGCATCGGCAACAACATTGTCCTTACCTTTCTTATATTTCACAATGTATGGAAATGTTTCGATGAACTCAACTCATTTGGCGTGGTGATGGTTCAGCTTAGCTTGACCTTTCAAGTACTTCAAAGCTTCATGATCGGAATGAATAACAAACTCTTTTGGCCATAAATAGTACTGCCAGGTTTCAAGCACACGCACCAAAGCATACAATTCTTTGTCATACACAGAATAATTCAATTGAGCACCTCCCAGTTTTTCACTAAAATATGCTACTGATTTTCCTTGTTGCATTAAAACTCCTCCTATCCCAATTCCACTAGCATCACATTCTACTTCAAAAGTTTTAGTGAAATCAGGAAGAACAAGTACATGTGCTTCAGTCAAACGTTTCTTTAATTCTTGAAAGGCATTTTCCTGTGAGTTTCCGCACTTAAAATCAACCCCCTTCTTGGTCAATTCATTCAAAGGAGCAGCAATGGTACTGAAATCTCTCACAAACCTTCTATAAAAACTAGCAAGGCCAAGAAAACTTCTTACTTGACTTACATTTGTTGGAGCTAGCCAATCCTTGATGGCTTTCACCTTGGTTTTATCCACTTCGATCCTTTACCTGAAACAACAAAACCAAGAAACACAACGTGGTCTGTACAAAAACTGCACTTCTCAAGATTAGCAAATAATTTCTCCTTTCCAAGCTCATCCAAAACTTGATGAATGTGACTCACATGCTCATCAAAAGACTTGCTGTAAATTAAGATATCATCAAAGTAGACAACAACAAATTTTCCAATGAAAGCTCTCAAGACAAGGTTCATTAATCTCATGAAAGTACTTGGAGCATTAGTCAAACCAAATGGCAAAACTAACTATTCATACAACCCAAATTTTGTTTTAAATGCAGTTTTCCATTCATCCCCGTTTTCATTCTTATTTGATGGTAACCACGTCTCAAATCAATTTTAGTAAAAATTATAGAACCACTCAATGCATGAAGCATGTCATCTAACCGTGGAATAGGATAATGATAGCGAACAGTGATATTATTTATAGCTCTACGGTCAACACACATCCTCCAAGAACCATCTTTCTTAGGTACTAAGATCACATGAACAGCACAAGGACTTAAGCTTTCACGAACAAAACCTTTGTCAAGAAGTTCTTGTACTTGCCTTTGTATCTTCTTAGTTTCTTCTGGATTGGTTCGGTATGGTGGACGGTTAGGGAGTGCAGCCCCTAGAATGACATTAATTTGATGCTTAATCCCACGAATTAGAGGTAGTCTGGCTGGTGCTTCTTTTGGAAAAACATCTTCATAGTCCTGTAAAAGATGAGACACAAAACTAGGAAGAGAGGTGATATCTGTAACGACCGGGATTTTCCTTACCTTTCGATAAGACCCGATCTTCCGTGACTTTGCCAATCCCAGAAGTTTGGCAAGCACGACATCACAAAGCGATCAATCAAAAAATCATAACAGAAATATTAAACAAGAAACAAGAATAGAAAATAGCAGGTCAAAGTGAAATTATTAGAATAAAATCCTCCAAAGAGGTCCATCGGCACGCAGACCGAAAACTTCTCAAAGCAGATATATCACTATCGTGAATCCAACAAAAGCAACAGCGGAAGCATCAACATGGCAGCGGTAGCAAACCTTCTCCACACAGGCTAGCTTGAGCGCAGGAGCGGACGTCACGGACCGTCAGAGACGTAGTCGAAGTCGAAGCTGAGAGTATCCTCTGAAAACAACAAATTAGAAAGCCGTGAGTACGAATACTCAGCAAACCGCGTACTACCTAACAACAATGTATGCATGCAAATGGTTTCAAAGGTAAAGGCATGGCTCAAGTGCTAAATGCAAGTTTAAAATATTTTATTTTATTAAAAGGATGCAAAAAAGCTTTATTTTCAAACTTGTCAAATTTTATTATCTTGCCCCGCAGAGATCTCCGTTATCTCGGACGGGGGTTTATTTTAATGCCGATGTAAACTCCACACTCGGCCACAGCTCAAAGGCCGGAGTCAAAAACATTTTAAAAAAGGAGAGGAGGAAGAAAAACAAAGCTACTCAACGAAGAGCACAACTCAGGGAGGTGTCCTTCCAAAAGGACGTGGCAATGCGCATCGACTAAAACTCTGCAGAGATTATGCACCTGGACCCACGAGATGCGTCATCAGAAACTACCAGTCTCAGCAAGCTTCAAGATCAAGCCAACTGCCCATACAGAGTAACGTGGTGTGCATGGTTGTCAACTGAGCGTACAAGGCTCGAAGGACTCGGTCCTTAATTGCCGGGGCAGGCACCAACTCCAATCCTCAACGCCACCAACAAGTCTCACGGAAAGATCCCGGCTCGGATCTTTCCGTTGTACCCGCAACAGATACTCCCATAAGGACTTTCCAAAAGTCCCCTGGCTCCTCATACTCTAACCTGCCCTCGCTAAATAGTTATGTATAGTTATTTGCAATACTCACACATTTGAAGCACAGTTTCAAAAGTATTTAACACAAATTCTATTTTATAGTGATAGGTGTGAGATGAAAATAAATGCTACTAAGCATGGCTAAGCATAAAAGTAAAATAAATGTACTAAAGCAATCCTAGGGTTAATATTTGTGAAACAGTAAATAGGCACGGCTTAGGAATGTTGCTAGCATATTTAAAAATAGTTGGCATGCAAATTAAGGTTGCAAACAAAACATGCAGTTTAAAATGCTGGGAACAAAGTGATCAAGGAACGTGGCTTGCCTGGCAAATCACGATCGAAGTCGAGATCCGGATCGTCAAACTGATCGGGCTCACAGAACTCCTCCTTAGTAACAGCAGCGAATCACAACACGAACAAGAGGGATTATACATTAATTACGCGACAAAGAATAGAACCAGAATTTAAATCTAAACCGAAATTGCTAGACTAAACGCGCGCAAAACGTTTCCCGTAACAAACCTACACGACAATCGAGACGTGACTAATTAACGGAACAATTTCAAAATTAATCAGAGATCAAACGGAGTTCAACAAAAATTATAGACAATCGAGGTCATAAGGATTTAGAATAATTAATCGCAGATTAAATTAGCAATTAATCTAATAATTAACCAGAAATGGAAAAGGAATTCAAGAGAGAGAGGAATTTCTCACCACAGATCTGGAGATCAGAGCTAAAAATCGGAGATCGGAGAAACCGGACGGGGCGCACTGGGAAATCGGTTTAATCCGATGCGGGGATCGGTGCAGCGTGAGGATCAATGCTGGCAGAGACAACGTCGGCGACTCGGCGCGGAGGGAAAACGGCAGACGGCGCGGGGCTTTCGGCCGACGAAACGGCGCGGAGAACGAGGTCGCGCGGCGGGTTCCACAGCGCTGGCTCCCGGCAGTTCGATGTGGAGACGACAGCCACGGCGCGGGGACTGACGCGCGAGGGGCGACGAGGTGAGCGACTCGGCTAGGGTCCCACATGCGACGGAAACGGCGACAGGTGTGCGCGGAGCAGGCGACAGCGACGGGCGACGCAACAGGCTCGGGGACTCGACGCGAGAACCGAGGACCGAGGCAGGCTAGCAACGCGGAAAACGGCAGCGCACGCGGAGAGGCGGTTGCCAGAAAATTGGGCTTGCGGTGGAAGAAAGGAAAAAGGGAAGAAAAAATGAGATTGGGAAAGGGGATTAGGGTTAAGGGGTATTTATAGGAGGGTGAAAAATGGAGGGTTAGAAATAAATCTGGAAATTTAATTAAAAATTGTGAAATAATTAAAAATGCTGAAGAGATTAATTCGGAAAAAAAAATATTTAGAGATCCAAAATTAATTAGAGAATTTCTGGGAATAATTTTAGCCCAAACATAAAAATTACGCAGACTAAATTATTTCGCACCGGATCAATTTAGACGAATGGATTTCGGATTGAACGGAAAGAAATTCGGTACGAATGATTTTTGAACAGAACGCAATATTGGATCAGACAATTTAATTGGAACGAAATTGGGGGTAAATTGGTGCTTTATTAATTCGAGAATTCGGGATGTTACAATATCATTAGGTGAAATTAAAACGTCTTTGCTCACAAGTACAAAGAGCACTTGATCTGGGTTCTTTCTCACTTCTCCCGGTTCAGATTTTGTGGCTAGCATAACTAGATGCTCTCACTCCTCTTTTTTTCTCTCTCAAATTTGGCTTGTGGTTCTCACTCACCGAGTTGTGGATGACACTCATTTTCTTTTGCTCTGCTCCTCCTATAATCACTGGACCAATTTTAGATTTCTTTTGTAAGTGCTCAGCCATGATTTGTTGAGGTGTCATAGGCTTGAGTACAAACTTCTTCCCTTTCAAATCTAGTGCGTACTGATTTGTTCTCCCACAATGCTGAGTATATCGATCATATTGCCTGGGTCTTCCAAGTAACATGTGACACACAGACATAGGTGCCACATCGCACTCAATGATGTCAACATATTCACTAATCTTGAATGGAACTTTCACCTTATATCCAATCTTAATATCTCCCGAATCATTCAACCATTGGACATGATATGGATGAGGATGTCGCTATAGTTTCAAACCAAGCTTGTCAACCATCTCACGACTAGCAAGATTATGGCAGCTCCCGCCGTCAATGATCACCTTCACCACTTTATCTTGCACCTTGGCTCTGGTTTGAAAAAGATTATGTCGTAGCCCAATTTCAGCTTCTTTCATCTAAACACTTAAGATTTGAGCCACTGCAAGAGCAGCACTGTGCTCAAATTCACATCCAGTATGTTTCTCATCTTCATGGGCTTCATCAACATACTCTTTCTCAACTTTCTCTTCACTAGCTGAATCATATTCTCCATTGTCATTCACAATGATCACACGGTTATTTGGACACTCTTTGATTACATGCCCACGGCCTTCACATTTGAAGCATTGAATTCCACTACTCTTGGATGTAGAACCCACTGAAGTAGAGGTGGATGTTGCTGGTTTAGAACTCATGCTTGGGGCAGCAGTGTACTTCCCACTATAAACATCTTGAACATTAGAACGGAGGCCTCCACTTGAGCTCTTTGCCATTGAGGGTGCAGCAGAAAACTTAGAGATTGACTTGCTTCCTCTAGACGCAGTACTCGTACCATATGACAAAGGCTTGCTACTCTTTGCATCTTGCTGTAGTTGGCGTTCAGCTTTGGTTGCTGGATGTACCAAATCAATAAGATGACGGTACGGCTGAAACTCAACAATGCGTTGGATACTGCGATGTAACCCAGCCATATAACGTGCAATAGTTTGCTCTTCATATTCATACACATTGGCTCTAATCATACCCTTCTCCATCTCCTTATAATACTCCTCAATAGAGAAACTTCTTTGCTTCAGATTCTGCACAGTTATCGAAAAGATCACGGCGATAATGCTTGGGTACAAAATGAGTTCTCATTTCTCTCTTCATTTCTTCCCAAGTGGCAATAGGATTTTCTCTATCTTCTTCACGATCATAGAGAAGTTGCTCCCACCATATCAAAGCATATCTTTCAAACTCTAGAGATCCATTGCCAGCTTCTTCTTCTCTGCATAATTATGCAGGTGAAAGATCTTGTCCACCTTCAACTCCCAAGTGAAATAAGCTTCAGGGTCAGATCCTCCATCAAATTTTGGCATGGTAAACTTTAGTTTTTCCAAACCTCTCCTCATGGTTGCCTCCTCTATGATGTCGGCGACTAAAACAATATTGAGAATGATTATCATCATCCTCATCTTCAGATTCATCATTGTCATCCTTTCTTCGACCTTGAGCTCTTCCTCTACCATGTGCAGCACCTTGGTTCCTCCTTTCTTGTTCTCTTGCTCTTCTAGCAATAACTCTATCATCACTATCTCCTCCATCTTCACCATGGTAGCTTGCACCGTCATGAGGTTGGTGGCGTCCTCTGATTTCAGCCATTAAGGCCTGAAGATTTTGTGTCAACCGATGTTGCTTATCCTCCAAGCTTTGCTTCAGTTCATTGAATTTGCCATAGTAACACAATCTTCTATCTCCACTCCACCCATCTTCATGTAAGGTTAGCTAAATACGAACAATAGGTATTTGTGGAATATAAAAATTTGGTGGCTCTCACAACTCACCTCTGTTACCAACCGAAGCTCTTATGAATTCCATGCTGCGGATTACAAAGAAACAAATGTGCGGTGGTAATAAGAAAGTGATGGAGAGGCGAATACAAGACCAGAGTACCGATTACGATGCATTTTTATGTGGAGCTTGGTGGGGAGTGATACACAAGGAATGCAATCTGAATTCTAGTTGTTGTAAAGTTAAATTACAATCCAAACTAGAAGTTCCCTGCCTAGTGCTGACCATAAGATATGGGAGATATAAATCAATCACACACACACGCCTAGTGCTGACCACAAGGAGTATGATCGGGATGCAAGTGTTGCGATCAGACCCAACCAAAATTTTGCACCAAACACAAATAGGAAACTGGTTGCTCAACTTGACATGACAAACTTTCAGCACTTGTGCACTTTAACTGACTGATCTTCAACCTTTCTTCCTCAATTTTTCTCAACTCTCTTTTTTTACACTTTTCTTTCTTCTTTTTTTTTTTTGACGTACTTTTTTTATAGAACTTAACACAACGACCAGAGATAACACTAGCACACTTATGATAGAAGAAAAAAAACACAACCAGTAGCTATAGTTTGATAGGATCAAAGTTAACGCGAAGGATGATATAGGCTATAGATTTTTTTTGTGTGGGGATTTTCAGATATATATAAGAGGCTCAAAGGACACGCAAAGGAAAATGATCAGCAACTAAAACAAAGACTCTAATGGACTGAAACTTAACAAAACTCACTGAAATAAAAGATTGAAACAAAGGGCTAAAGCAATTTTTTTAGGTTTTTTGGTGGATAGGACAAAACAAAAATATATATAGCTAAAGGTAAAGAATCCTACCGTGGTAACGAAAGCTCTGATGCCAGATGATACGTCACGGGGTCTCGATCTTCACGACATAGAATGATCACTAGATAACTAGCTTCAAAGAAGCCAAGATAACTTGCTGCAAATAGTGATAACTAGTGCAACCTGACAAATAAAACTCGAAGCCAACCACCGTCTTTAACTGGCAACCTAAATCGAGGATTCGCCTAACCACACTCTCAAGGAACACCCCAATACAACCTACAATCAATCGAGAAAACCTCGAAGGGAGCAGGAGCACCAATTGGGAGCGGATGAAGCCGTCGCTGCTATAATCCCGCGAAGGAAATCATAAGAGCAAAGGGGTAGAGATCAACTCTCAAAGCTTTATTAGCACACACCTGAACAAAAGGGTTCTGTATTTTGTTTATCAAAAGTCTCCTATTGCTATGAGGCAATGGGGTATTTATACAAGGAACAGTCCTCCTAGATAGGTGTAAACATTAAATGAAAAAGATAAGATAGAATATGTGAAAGGGCCTCCACGAAATGGCTCTGAGTTGTTCCCGCGTGGCTGCTGGTCTTCTGCGCAGTGTTCGGTGTTTTGTCAATAACTCTACTTTGAAAAGTCCAAAAGATGCGCCGTCAGTTGCGTTGGAAATTTAACTCGAGAAGCTTTCACACCAGGTGCAGCATGCACCACGAAATAATGTAGAATGGTACAGTTTTGCATGGGAAGTTGAACGTCTAGCAGACTGTTGACCTTCTTACCAGTCTTCATTAAAACTGGTCGGCTCTCACAATGGAAATTCCAAACAGCTCGTCTCTGGTGGCATTGAAAACTAGGTTTTATAATCTTTCCAAAATGTCCTCATGGGCCTCCATAGCCTTTGGAAAGCAAGAGTTATGGTATTTTCTTTCGAACTGTTCTGCTGGACTGGTCTGGTTCGAGTGTGGTCTTTCTCTGTAGTCATCTCTCTGTATGTTCCTGTCATCCTTTTTGGTAAACCTAAGCAATAGCAATGTACATGACTTAGGCAGTATATAATTCTTATTAATGTTAAAATGATTCTCACATAGTAGCGCGTTCACCTTTTGTTGTAGCTTCTTTGCTCGACTACATGTAATCGGTCCATTAATGACTTGGGCTGGTGTCGATGTAGGTGAGACTTGAGTTGGTGTAGCTTGATTTGGAGGTTGTAACATCTTGCTTGGTAGCGTGGTCATATCATATATCGGCTGGAAAGTTTTTAGGTTTCATTATCCATGAGAAGGTCATAGAGATAGATTATAAGAAGATAGAGGCAATAAAAGAAATGCAGCACTGACTTGTAAGAAAGATGTGCAGAAATTCTTGGGCAAAGTAAACTACTTGAGGAGGTTTATCTCAAATTTAGCAACGAAAATCAACGCATGCACTCCTATTCTTCGGCTAAAGAATGAAGCCGAATTAACTTGAGGGGCAAAACAGCAAGAAGTTTTTGATAAGATCAAGGAATACTTGTCCTGACCACCGGTCTTTAGGGTGCCTAAGAATGAAAGCTGAAGGAAAGTAGTATGTGATCGCATATGTAAGCTGGAGATTGATAGTTGTCAAAACAAGGTACACCCTTATCAAAAAATTATGCTTTTTCCTATATCATGCATGCTCTAAGTTAGGAAATTATTTGCAATCTAGTGCTTGCATAGTTACTTATCAAACCAATGTCATCAAACATATGTTACATCGACCAATATCTAGTGGGAGGCTTGTTAAATGGGCACATGCATTGATTGAATATGATTTGGCCTATAAGTCATTAAAATCCATATAAAGCCAAATTGTTGTTAATTTCATTGTGGAATATCAGATGATTTAGAACAAGATTTAGATGTTGGTTATATAATATTTACTCCTTGAAAGTTATATTTTGATGGATCAGTTTGTAAAGAGGGTCAAGGTATTGGTATAGTGCCGATCTCCCCTCATGGCATGCATTTTCAATTTACAAACAGATTAGAGTATGATTGCACCAACAATCAAGCAAAAAATGAAGCATTATTGTTTGGCTTGGAAATGTTAGAATCTATGGGAGTAAAACATATAGAAGCTTTTGGTGATTCATTGTTTGTGGTACAACAGGCTGCTGGAGTGTTCCAATATTTAGATGGATCGCTGAATGTTTGTTTGGATAAATGCCTAGATGTTGTTAAGAATGTAGAAGAATTTCATATACACCATGTTTCTAGAAAATTACTAGAGCTAATGATTTGGCACAACAGGCATCTGGTTATAACATTAGCAAATGAAAATTTGCCATTGTTGAAGAACCGATGGCTAAATCAATCAAAACTAAAGTTCTGGAAAAACCAAAAGTTCCGGTTTGGAGTTCTGGATGTTTCGGTTTTCTCTGTATTGAGGCTAGAGCGCTGAAAAAACCAGAAGTTCCGGTCTCTGATTCTGAAAGTTTCAGTTTTTGCAGAGAAGTCGAGAATTTGACTATTGACGTTTGGAGCATGACAAGGCCGAATTACCTAATTAGAAGGCTCTTATAGTAGCATATCTTTGTGATCCCAGTTAGAGAGTTGATACAAAGTTCAGCACATATCATTTAAGTACATGTTGATAGAAGATGACTTATATCACTGAACAAGAGAAGATTTGCTCTTGAAATGTTTTGGTGATGATGAAGCTAAGGTAGCCATGGGAGAAGTACATAAAGGCATTTGTGGTACGCACCAATCGACTCCAAAGATGAAATCGTTATTGAGGAGGGTCAAATTCTATTGGTCTTGCATGATCGAGGACGTGAATTAGATTTCGTAGGACAAATACATCCCCTGTCTTTGAAGGGACATCACTTCGTGTTGGTTGGGACAGATTACTTCACCAAGTGGACGGTAGCCCTTTAGAACATGATGCACAAAGAGGTAACCGATTTCATCACCAAACACGTCATTCATAGATTCAACATTTCACAAACATTAACCATGGACCAAGGCGCTTCTTTTATCTCTAGACAAGCTCGTGAGTTTGCTGATCGTATAGGATTAAGTTGCTCAATTAATCTCCATACTATGCTTAGGACAATGGTCAGGCTGAGTCTAGCAAAAATCTTTGGTTAAGCTTATCAAGAAGGAAATAGATGACAACCTCAAGAGGTGGCATGAGGTCTTATCGAAAGCTTTGTGGGCGCATCGTGTCTCTAGGTATGGAGCAGCTAAAGTCACACCTTTTGAACTTGTGTATGGACAAGAGGCCATTTTGCCTGTTGTGGTGAATCTAGGCGCTTTGAGGTTAGCTAAGCAAAATGAATTGTTCATTAGTGAATATAATGCTTTGATGCTTGATAACATTGATAAAGTTTCTGATAAATGTTTAGATGCCTTGAAATCCATTGAGAAAGATAAGACTAGAGTTGTTAGTGTTTACAATAACAAGGTAAAGGCCAAAACTTTTCAGGTGGACGAATTAGTTTGGAAAATAATTCTGCACGTAGGCTTAAAGCAATAAGTTTGGGAAATGGTCTCCAAGTTGAGAAGGACCTTATAGGATAGTGGAGGTCATAGACGGGAATGCATACATGGTAGAGACCCTGCAAGGAATGTGTTTACCTAGGGCTTTGAATGGCCGATACTTGAAAACGTACTATCTAAGCATATGACAAGACGCTTGAGGAAACATGGCCGATATGAAAAATATCGTTGCTAAAGCTACGACCGATGAGTTGTATGAACCATCACCCTTAGATAATTTTGGTTCTTAATATGTTTTACGGTACACTAGTTTTACCAAAAAATAGGGGCATGTGTTGACAATAAAAATTAGCATTGGGGAACACCAGATGTTCCGGTTTCTGCAAGCGCATTCTAGCAAAAATAGCTAAGTCATCCTTGGAGTATTCCGCTCTTAACCGGAGTGTCCGAGGACGTACACCCCTAATGTGACTGACACTAAAATACCCCAGAGTATCAGGTAACTAACTGGAGGGCAAAATCAGAAGTTCTGGTATGCCAAACCGGTAGGGCCATGACAGCCTAAATGCCAAATCACCATCAAAATATTCAGCCCCCAATCGGAGTATACAAGACCACCCCTTCTGGAGCCAACCATGAAATTCACTGGAGTATCCAGCACATGACCGGTGAGCAAAACCAAAAGATCCAGTATGTCAAATTGCAACTTCTTGTTTCAGGAGAACTAAATTCATTTGAACCGAGGACTTGAATAAGAAAGAAGAAGGAGCCAAATAACAGTTTTGAAGACTCCATGAGGTGGGCTTCATCGAGACCATCAAGGTGGATGTATGTGCTAGCCGGTTTGCTGCCCCGACAAAACCGAAACTTCGGTTTCAAATTCCAGAGCTTCCAATTTTCACAACTTTGGGGAAGTTTTCAAATTTTGATTTCTTATCGATTTGTTGGAGTCACCAGCTCTCCATGGGATAAGATCACCCCACCTCTATATAAAGAGAGATCCACGGCCGATTGAAGGACACCCAATTATCATTTGTCAAATTACTTTACATGTTTTGCATTTTCAACCTTAGCCCCTCTCTCAAACTCTAATTCTCTTCTTCTCTCATTCCAGTGGCGGTGAAGAGGATCTAGCTAGCTTGCTGAGCCTAGACCAACCCTAGGAAGCTCTCATCAACACGGGGTTCATTCGGACTTAGCAATTAGGTGCTTCTGCATTTCTGCTGAAACTGGAACTTTCGATTTGGCAATCCAAAACTTCTAGTTTTCGTGATCTCTCCATTCTGCTTCTGCACAGGAACGTGCCCATGTGTGCTCGCCCGATCTAGGCGTCAACAAACAGCTGTGCACCAGCACTACGTTCTACAATGCCAAGCCAACATGTGTATATATAGACTGATAGGGTTTGCATCCTGCCACTTCTCGAAGACAGCAAGTACGAACTTCTCAAATCATCGTGTCTTGGAGAAGTGGCAACCTCAGAAAGCAGTAAAGATGGAAGAGGAAGCGAAGTCGAAGACCGAAGCTCAAGTCCAATTGAAGATGCAGTCACCGGACAGTTCAGTGAGATCTAGAGGAGCCAGTCTAGAGAGGTGTACTTTGGAGTCGAGGTGGAGCAGTCACCGAACAGTTCTGTGGTGCCATGACCGAATAGTCCGGGGAGCAAGAAACTGAGTCCAGAAGAGGTGTCTCTGGAAGTCCAAAAGAAAGGTAACGGGACAGTTCAGTGTCACATGAAATAGATTCCAGAGAGGGTGTTTCTCTGGTCTACGAGAAGACAAGTCACCGGACAGTCCAGTGGGCGCAATCACCAGATAGTCCTATGATTGGATAAAGTAAACAGCTTTATGACATAACGATCTAACGGTTGTTTCTAAGGTTGGAGCCTATTTAAATCGTGGAGGGGAACGTTTTTCCTTCTGCCTGAGGTCTGAATTTCTGGAAAAACTTGTGAGAGGCCAAGAGACACCATCAAAAGAGCACAAGACAAGATTGAAGATCTTTGGTGCTAGTAGGCTTGAGAGGAGTGATATTTACCTATTACTCTTGGTCTTGGTAGCCTAGACCGGTTAGGAGTTAGTGTTCAAGCTTCCGAGGAGATTGTGGATGATGACGTCAAGTCTATATGCGGTTTCAGGTCCTTTGCTCGAAAGGGACACCAAGAGTGAGCGCTCGAGCTTTGAAGGCTTGCTCTAGTGCTTGGGTATTATGTGTGACAGCCGGGTCGCCGGTGTCTTCACTTCGAGAGTGAAGTGTACACTTTTGAGCATTGTTCTATGAACAACAGGAGGAACCAAGACTCCGACGGGAGTGGTTCAATGAGGATTAGGAGAAGGCGCCTACTTTTCGAGACCTCGAGAAAAATTGTTGAGCATTCTCTTACTCGCTCATTACTTTCCGCATTTTATATTGAGTAGAGTTGCTAGGTTGTTTTGCAATTACTCTTGGTGGCTATCGTGCTCATGCTTGTTTGTTGTCTTTACTTTCCACTAGAATTGTTAGGGATCTTGATCTATTAGAATTGGATAGGTTTGCTCTTGTTTTGATTAAGTCTCATACTTTAAGTTTGTAGTGAATTATGTTCTATAAGTCTCACAGATTCAACTTCGCTTCTCGGTGTTCTTGATCCTTATAAGTGGTATCAGAGCCAAGTGCTCATTTTTTGGGCTTCGTCACCTTGATTAAGGATGCCGAACGGGATGGAGAGTCCGCCTGTGTTTGATGGGGACGATTACTCATATTGGCAAGTGACCCAAATCGCTACAAATGAGAATGATAGACTTGATCCTATCTTTATCAAGTTTAATACAAAAGCCAAGATTGCTATCTTTAGGTGCATTTCTAATAATGTGTTCTCTAGAATTAATGCTTCTTGCACCGCTCATAAAATATGGTCTCACTTGCAAAATATACATGAGGGCTCCTTC
Source organism: Zoysia pacifica (assembly GCA_001602315.1). NCBI lineage: Eukaryota > Viridiplantae > Streptophyta > Magnoliopsida > Poales > Poaceae > Zoysia > Zoysia pacifica. The sequence continues at coordinate 360,731 of BCLH01000006.1, read as the reverse complement.
GAGGCTAAGGAAGAGCGTTACTATGTTCTTAAGAACAAATATAACTCTATCACTATGTTGCCTCATGAGAAAGGTAATGATGTCTACTCTCGTTTGCATTAGTGGTAGTGGAGATCAACGCCTTGGGCCTCAAGAGCAAAATTAAAGATGTTGAGATCATGAGAAAGCTCTTATGGTTGTTACTGCCAAGCTACAATGCCATCGTCATGTGTCTCTTACAAGCCAACTTGGCTACTTTTACCGTGGACGTCATGCTTAGCAAGCTCATGGCCTATGAGGGGTATATGTTGGGCACATCCACTGACACTCAATTGCCCAAAAATCTTGCCTTTCAAGTTGAAGAATCTTCTAATAGCAAGAACAACAAGAAGAAGAAGGTAGAGGAGAATGAGTCTGATGAGAGCGATAATGAGGACCTTGTGCTCTTGATGAAGAAGCTATTTCGCAAGGAAAGACCTTTATCTTCAAAGCGAAACTCCGGGTGCTTCAATTGTAGGAAGAAAGGCCATTTCACTAAGGAGTGTCCCAAGCTCAAGAAGGAGAGCAAGAAGGAAGCAACAAGTGAGAGTGAAGACGAAGAACACAAGCCCAAGAGAAAGTTCCAGAAGAAGTTCTTCGTCAAGAAGAACAAGAGAAAAGAGAAGAAGAAGTCCCCATACAAAGCTTACAGTGTTAGTGAGTGGCTCACCGATGATGATGATTCGGACTCTTCCGCTTCTAGTGAAAAAGAGCTTGCGGGTATTGCTATGACAAGCTCCACCAATGAGCTACCTCCACCACCTCTTTGCTTGATGGCCCGAAGTTGTGACGGCTATATTGATGAAAATGATGATCTTGATGAAGAAGAGGACTATGATGATGAGGATAATGGACCTAGCTACAATGATCTAGTCCTCTTTCTTGAGAAGGCCAACAAGATCATCATCAAGAAGACCAAGAAGATTGAGGTGTTGACCAAGGAGCACGAGGTAGCGGTATTCCGAGTTCGAGAGCTTGAGGTTGAGCTCAATGCCCTAAAACACTCTAATGGTGTTCTATGTATGTCTTATGAGTCTCTCAAGGAAAAGCACATAGAACTAAGTGCGAAGCATAAGGCATTGGTCCTCGCCCATGAGGCTCTTGATCTTGACTCTCTCTTTAACTCTCTGAAACATTTAAATGAAGCTTCTACTTCTTGCAATCTAACCCTCTTCGAAGAGAGTACTTCTCTTAAGCCATCTATTTTGAAAGAATATATGAAGCTCAAGGAGGAGAGAGAGGCCATGATGGATGCTTTTGAGTGGCTCATTAGAGGAAGGCAAATTCAAAAGGAACTCCTAAGCTGGAACTTTGTCAACAATCACAACCATAAGGGTCTAGGATCACATCCTTCCTCTATCGACATCATTGGCAACGAATATGAGATCCCCGCTTGGATAGTCTCGCTCAGGATGGATGACTATTATTGTGAGGAGTGTTGCCGTGATGGACATCGCTCCAAAGATTATCTCAAGGTGTGTGAGCCTAAAATTATGCCTAAAGCTAACCTTTTTCATGAAGATGTGCACTACAAGCTCTTTAGAGACAAGGAAAGAAAGGTGAATGCTGAGCCGCTCGGACCACCAAATGATAAGTGGATAAGCAAGAAGATTTGGGTCCCCAAGGTGATAGTGGACCGAGAGAGGAAGGCTAAACTCTCTTGGGTTCCCAAGAAGAAGTGAAGAGACTAAGGTGGTGGACCGTGAAGCAAATTGAAGATTCTATAAGTCCACCACATGTGTTTGAGCTTCAATGCCAATCTACTCTTTAAGGAAGTATTCACTTGTACATAGTCGAGTAGGTTTTTTTTCTTGTTTTGCGTGATAGATAGGACTTTTTTATCGACTAGATGTTAGCACTATCATGCATCATGTGTTAAAAAATAAAAGAAAAGAAAAAAATTAGTCAACGCCTAACTATATTGAGATATCTATAAGCATGGAGGAAGAGTTTGAGAAGGTGGTTTAGCTATCTCAAGGCAAAGCGATGAGCTTATGGTGAATAAGCTTGAGATGGGTCAAACATGGCGTTAAATAGGTTTCTTTATGCAATGTCCTTAAATTTGTTTGCATCTACATGGCATGCTTTAAATTTTTTGTATTTAGCTAGCTTGTTGAGCATGCAATGCATATAAGAACCATGTAGGGAGCGCTATCCTCGGAGAAAGTGACCACAATGAGCATATGGATTCACACACTCTTAGAAGGGATTACTAAAGCAATTGTGCGCTTCATGCCATTGAACCCTGTGTCTCATGGTCTCTAAAACTTCCACTTGCGCGGAGTGTGAACATGGGTTCATACATTCCCTTTTTTGCCCTTTCTCGCTTGAGTTTTATTGCTCGATCTTATTGTAATTTGCGAAAACTATAAACCCTTCGAGGGTTATCTATTTGCAAAGGAGTGTTTGAGAGTTCTCTTTCTAGACAAGTGTGGTGTTTATTTGGTTCTTCCGTGGGACACTTGAATTCTAGAAAGAAGTTCCTTGATTTTGCAATTCTTTGAGGTCACCGGACATTTCGACACCTTCACTGGAGAGTCCTATGACTATATCATTGTGATAAGTCACTTTGCGGATTTGGATAGACACCGAATATTCTGACGATATCACCGGATAGTCTGGTGACTAGAAGATGAAGCGGATGCTTCGCTAGAACTGAAACTCTACAGACACCGGACAGTCCGGACATTTTAAGACATCGGATAATTTCATGGACCGGACAGTTCGTTGATTCTGTTTGTCGGCGCAATCTTGACCATGTATTTCTTTTTATTCTAATCTAGGCTGTTGATTTAAAAATTACCTAACCACATGTGTGTTTTTGTTTCTCATTCCAATTCGTTCGTGTCCTTCTTCGTCATCGCCGCTGACCACTGCCACCGAGTGCCCGCCGTCTCCGACCGCCGCACTGCCCACACTGGCCTCCGCTTTCACGCCGCTCCTTGCCTCACGCGCGCCTCACCTCACCTGCGTGTGCCGCTCCTCTGCCTTGCTCGTGCCGCTCATCTGCCCTAGGGCCGCCGCCCTGCTTGCGTCGCCATCGTGCCGCCGTGCCACCGCCGCTGGTCTGCAGCGTTGCCTGTTCCTCAATCGTGTCGTCGGTTGCCTGCTCCATCACTGTCTTGTTAAGCACCACAACAGCACCCCTGCATAAGTTCCTAAAACTTGGGTTTTGGTTTTACACGTGATCGGTTGTGTTTTCGACGTGATCTTTGGCGGTTTCCGACATTCCTCTTCCGGGGTATTGTTTCTATCTCATCTATTTCATCGGAAAGGCCCCGTATGTTCCTATATTGATTAATTGCGAAAAAATGGTATAATTTGATAAAAGTTCCATTTTTTATTGCCAGTTGATGTAATTAATTGACAATTCCCGTACTTGATGCCATATTGAGGCTATCGCTTGTATATTTTGATATGCCATTGAGTCCTCCTATCGCTTGTGTCACAATTTGGATACATTGCTTATTATTTGAATTGTGACATTAGTCCATCGATATCATCGTTGATCTTATTTACTTTAATTGATCGGTGATATGTGCTTGTTCCACCGCTAGGATATCTTTGTTTGTCACTTACATGGGTTGCTTACAACATCTATTTATACATATGTAATGCAGTGACAGTTTGTGGCAGCAGTCCAGATCTCTCTTGGACGGGTTAAGAGCCAAGCTTTTAATCCTATCTTTTGTGATCAGCTGATCAGTTGAGCTTTAGTGACAGTATTCTCTTGAAAATTGATAGTATGGGCCGTCAGAGGGCTTCTGCAGAGAAGGGGAAGGGCAAGGCCGTAGAGCCTGAGAAGAGGAAGAAGGAGAGGACATGTGATCTAGAGTGGGATAGAGCACTAGCAGCAGCAGAGGTGGATGTGCCTCCACACAGGAGGTCTCGTGCTTTGAGGATAGCTGGTGTAGAGAGCTAGTGGGAGCTGAGGAGGTCGACCCGTCAGAAAGTGGCGACCACCCCCTTGGTAGCAGAGATGTAGCCACGGAGAGCTTCTGCCAGTAGGCAGTCTAGAACCGCAGAGGGAGAGGCAGCTCAATGAGCGTCACAGCCGAGGTCACAGAAGTTCCTTCATCAAAGGACTGGGGTTTGCAGTGTGTGTATTAGTAGAGCCGAGAGAGCTCACCAACCCATGGCTAGATTTGCTGAGGAGGAGATTTACCTGTTGAAGGTCAAGAGCCGGTTATGAAGGCCAAGAGGAGAGTGGATTTCATAGTCTAGGTCCCCACAGAGCAACATGCAGATGCTGGTCAGTTCTAAACCATTCTTCAGCGGAGAATTTATGATGCTCTCAGGAGACAGCTTACCACTAAGGGCAAGAGCTCAGTGTTTGCTACTCATCGTCACTGTTCTTTTAAGGCACTAAGCCGAGGAGCTGGGACAGATATGGAGGAGCACATTGCATATTTGCTCAGTTTAACAGAGTTATCACCCAACCCCTGAGATATAGTGAGGAGGTTCTGCTGTAGTTCTACACCTGCCTGTGGATCTTCCCTGACCAATCACCGCTTTAGTTCATCTACATAGGAGAGCCACACCGGTTTGAGAGATCCGATGTCATAGCTGATATGGAGTTCCTTTCTTCGGAGATGCGGATTCATGCACTGGCCCATCCAGATTTCCTGCCACCCTTTAGACCTTTTGGAGGGATGGAGCCTAGTGACGAGAGGATGGGCATTGCTTACCCGCCACCACATGGGGAGCATTACTCGAGGCACCCTCTGAGGCTTACACACGAGGCTCGTGTTTGAGAGGGTTGCTGGGCAGGATGCTAGCCCCAAGAGCTGGATACAGAGAGAGGGTGATCATTCTTCACTAGTGGCTGCTCTACTTTTTGCTGAGGCATGAGATGTTTGATTTGACTGATCTATTGCTAGCACAGATGGAGAATATGATCTATGAGGGGATAGGAGCATGTCAGTTACCTTTCATTCCTTACATTTGTCTATTGCTGAGGAGAGCTAGAGTGATGACCGAGATAGAGTACGCTGAGTTGCCAGAAATCGCAGCCGACTTCAGCCTAGCTGAGCCGTCCAACTCTAGGGTTCTTAGAGTGTCAGCTTCACAGAGCACTCGTGGAGGAAAGGAAACCACAAAACTTAAGGAGTTTGAGCTGGAAATTGAGGCTCCGAAGGGAGCATAGTCAAGGGTTGGGAGCACCGAGGCTCCAGGTCTGGCCGAGACTCCTACCTCAAGTGTCACACTTGACCCTGCTTATGCTATTAAGGCAGAGCAGGCCGAGTAAAGGAGATACCAGCAGGAGCAGGATGAGAGGATTCGTCGTGAGAGGGCCGAGTTCGAGTAGAGGATCTGACTCGAGCACCTCCAGATTTAGAAGAGGCTTCGGATGGAGAGGGAGCTTGTAGAGGAGAGGAGATGGCAGGATAGAGAGTTTTATGAGAGGTCACAGCGGACTCGGTTGGAGATGGCAGCGGCCAAATCATATATGTCTGCCGGGTTTGTAGCAATAGCATCTTACCTCTAGAGGATCGGTATGCCACCTTTGCCTGCCTTTTCGATGACCATGCTACTGAGTCCCCTGCCCTCACAGCTACAGTCAACAGCCTCTCAGCCACAGTATTTGTCTGTGCCAACCTTCACAGCTTAGTTGCAGCAGCAGCCCAGCTTCAGCACCCTACTCTCTACTCCGGTATCATCGGTCGTACCTTTTGAAGTAGCCAGCGCAGCCTTGACTACTGGAGGAGCCAGTGTGCCAGTTACATCTTCTCAGTTCTCTCTGGTTTTCTCATTCTCTATGTCGCCACTCTTTGTGTCAGCTGAGCCCAGAGTTTCAATGCTAGCATTAGAGGTAGGGACAGCAGTGGGTAGTTTTCCGCTTGCTCCGAGAGTTCTCACCTTTGAGGCTACCACTGCTGAATCAGTTTTGTCAGAGCCACCAATACATATTTTAGAGACAGAGCCCACAGCCACCACAGTCGAGCAGCGTAGCGTATCTGATGCAACTATCCTATTTTAGGTCGGATAATCTAAAGAGGAGGTAGCCTTGCCAGCGCAAATCAGCCAGCTTCAATCGATAACAAGAAGCCTTCCCCGACATCTTCTTCTGGTCTAAGTGCTTTTGGTGACCCTGAGCAGCCGAGAGATGAGTCAACAGCAGCAGAGGAGCAGTCACCTACAGTCACTGCACTCGATCCTCTAGCCGCTTCTTCAGATGATTAGATTCTTCTTAGGTTTAGGGTGTCGAGAGTGTGACGTGTGGCTGTAGCGCTTTTAAGTGGCTAGCTGTCTAGGAAGAGGCCGTGAATGGGAAGTTAGGGCTCTGAATCTTTTTATTGGCTAATTTCATGGCTCTTCTATGATATTTTGATGAGCTTGTGTTTTATTTGATCTTCACTTGGTTTCTGGACTAAACCCTATGATCTATTATGTATGGCTCCGTATGTTGTGATTGTCATGCAGGTTCTCTAGTGCGTTGCACTTTTGTTTATATCTATCATGCACTAACCTCTGTCTATCCAGCGTCTCTCTTCTCTTTATGCTTCCTCGATGCCATTTTTTTGTTTTATTAGATGACAAAGGGGGAGAGAGAATCCTCAAAAAAGGAGAGAGATCGTTTCCAAATGAAGACAAAGGGGAGAAGTCATGCAAATTTCTAGGGAGAGTCATCAAGGTAAGAGAGTAAGTATTTCTTTGAGATACGTTTCTTTCTTTATCTTTTATCATCTCGTTTAAAATTTAGTGGTGAGTACTATGCTTGTCATCAATCACCAAAAAAGGGGAGATTGTAAGCTCCATGACCTCCTAAAAGGTATAAAATTATTTTGGTGATTGAATGAACATCATAGGTAACGGTTATGATTGTAGTTTACACCTCGCTAATCTCTACAACATGGTGGGTTTTCTCGATGGATGACAAAGAATGATCTCAAAAAGAGGAGTTTTCAGGTGTTAGAGGACCAAAGCTAAGGACTAGCTAGAGAGTCCACAGGAACACTAGTAATATTAAGAGAGCTCAAGTCATTTGTCTCTTGTCAAACAAGTGTTAGAGTATGTGAATGCTCTTTAGTTACCTCAAAAAGCACTGAAGATTGCAGATGCAGTTATTGGACAGTCCGGTGAGCCCTGGAAGAGCCTTTATAGGGAGAGGTGCTTTCTGGAGTCGAGATGGAGCAGTCACTAGACAGTCCAGTGATGCAGTGACCAGACAGTCTGGTGAGCTAGTAGTTGTCTAGAAGAGATGTCTCTAAAAGTCCAAAAGAGAAGGTCATCGGAGAGTCTGGTGAAGGTATGCACTAGACAGTCCAGTGTCATATAGAATAGATTCTAGAGAGGGTGTTCCCCTGGTCTGCAAGAAGACAAGTCGCTGGACAGTCTGGTGGGAGCAGTCTGTTGCCTGGATAAAGCAGACAGCTTTATGACTAGTCTTCTCGCAAACCAAGTAAATACCCTCTCTGTAATCTATTTCATGTGACACCGGACTGTTAGGTGCTGTAAGGATCAAGGACACCGGACTTAATTTGCTACAAGCTTAAACTATGAGACTTAATCAAAACAAAGGTAACCCTATGCAATTTTAGAAGGCCAAGACCCGTAATAATGCTGGTGGTAAGTAAAAACAACAAGCAAGCACTAGCATAATAGCCACTAAGAGTAATCGCAAAACAACCTAGCAACTCTACTCAAAATAAAATGTGGAAAGTAAAGAGAGTAAGAGAACGCTCAACGATTTTTCCTGAGGTCTCAAAAGGTAGGCGCCTTCTCCTAATCCTCGTTGAACCACTCTTGTTGGAGTTTTGGTTTCTCTCATCGTTCCCAAAACAATGCTTACAAAGTTACGCTTCACTCTCGAAGTGAAGACACCGACGGCCTGACTGTCGCACACAACATCCAAGCCCTAGAGCAAGCTTCTAAGGTTCGGGCGCTCACTCTTGGTGTCTCTTTCGAGCGAAGACCTTTGAACCGCGTACAAACTTGGTGTATCTTTCACAATCTCCTCAGAAGCTCGAACATCGACTCCTAGCCGGTCTAGACCGCCAAGACCAAGAGTAATAGGCAAAGATCACTCCTCTCAAACTCCACAAGCTCTAGAAGTATATGAGTGCTCTCTATCAATTTATTACTAGCACCAAATATCTTCAATCTTATCTTGTGCTCTCTTGATGGTGTCCCTTGGCTTTTTACAAGTTTCCTCTAGCAATTCAGACCTCAAGCAATTTTTGAGGAGATTGTGGAAGATGACGTCTAATTTGTATGCAGTTTCGGGTTCTCCGTTTGAAAGGGACACCAAAAGTGAGCGCCCGTCTTAGAGGCTTACTCTAGCGCTTCGGTATTGTGTGCGGCAGCTAGGTCGCCGGTGTCTTCACTCCAGAAGTGAAGCGTATCCATGTGAGCATTGTTTCGGATACGACAGGAGGAACCAAGACTTCGACGGGAGTGGTTCAACTAGAATTAGAGGAAAGTGCCTACCTTTTGAGACCTCGAGAAAAATCTCTGAGCATTCTCTTGCTCTCTCTTTACTTTCCGCATTTCATATTGAGTAGAGTTGCTAGGTTGTTTTGCGATTACTTTTAGTGGCTATCGTGCTAGTTCTTGCTTGTTATCTTTACTTTCTACTAGAATTGTTAGGGATCTTGACCTACTAGAATTGTATAGGATTGCTCTTGTTTTGATTAAGTATCATAGTTTAAGTTTGTAGCAAATTAAGTGTTATAAGTTCACCGATTCAACTTTCTTCTTAGTGTTTTTGATCCTTACAATCCCTGAGGTCCCCTTACCTCTACCTCCTCTTCAATGCCCTCATCCTTGCTGTGTGCGGTGAGTTCGGCTTCCTTGCCGCCATCGCTGGACCACAAGATGACAATAAAAAGCTGCTGCAGCAGTTGTGCACAGCATCCAGAAACATTGTCAAGCCAAGTTGTCTCCACAGTGTTGTGGCCAATTCTGATTCTCCCTTTGTTCATTGCGATAATAGTACGTCCATCACATCAGCCACGCCCAACACAGCCAAGCTGAAGGAGGTACACAAGAAGTTTCCATATTGTTCTCCCAAGGAACCTTCTACCTGCACAACAAAGAATATCAAAAAGTTCCATTCAAGGGCCAGCATCTTCTTCATTGATAGTACTAACACAAAGTCTGTTAAGGAGACTGCTATCTGTGAAGAGGAACAGGTGGAGGAGAATGGGAGGAAGCTCACCTTGGATGTGACAAGGAGGCAGGAGTTGTTTACAACGGCAGAGGCGGTCATCGGCAACTTCTACAAGCAGCTCAAGATGCAGAGGGACGAGTCCTCGAAGAAGCTCCAGGACCTCTGTTACCACCACCACCCCAACAAGGACACAAAGGACTAGTACCTGCGAGGGTTTGTTTGGTTCCAGCTCCGGAGAAAACGAGCAGTTCATAATAGATATCATTTCCAAACATGAGTGAATAGTATTCTTAGTGCATATTTGTGATTTATATATGTATCAGAAAAGCAGAACCAAAAAATAAGCATGAGGGGGAGTAAAATACTTACATTGAGGGGGCTAAATTAAAAATTTATATTAAAATATGTGGTGAAAAATCAAGTTCACTAGAAAGATAACACATCCTTGCCGTGACTACTGATTTTGATTTTACGAGATCTTAGTAATATATTTAAGACTCTCTCTAACTCAATTATAGTTCATCTATAATAAGTGCATCAACTTGGTTTTGATATGACCCATGTAATTGAATTTTTTTTACAGAGGTGGATTAATTAATCATTAAAATTAAAATTGCTTAAAATCAACATAGTGGCATATGAATGTTGCTGCGAACTCAATGTGAGTTTTTGGCATTTTGAAAAAAGCAATTATTTTCTAAAAGTTGATTAATTTCTAACTCAAGATATTTAAAAAATCTGTCATCCTCGTATGTTAAGACAAGAGCTAAATGTATAATTTCAGCTTGGAGCTCACATCTTATAAGCATACACTTTTTAGTTTTCACTAACATTGCACAACTTTGTCAAAACAGGTCCAGAGTTTCCATTTGGAACCTCATCCTCTTTTGCATCCACTGTTTTGGATGCAGGGGTAAGAGCAGCATCAAGGCCCCATGATGAAGATGTCACCGCTAAGAACACCTGACTCTACAACATTGCGCTGTAAAACTAAAAATCATAAAAAAAATTAAGTGCCACAGGGAAATAACCACAAGCATGGGTATGTATTACATTCTTTTCCGTGGCAGCGAGACAAATCACATAATCAGAATGTTACCAGAGTCCTAGTTCAAGCACCATCTGAGAAGCAATTCCACACCTGTGAAATTACAAATTTGAAGTTAGAAGGAATGAAGGGTCAGTAAGCAATATTTAGAAAGGCATGAGGTACTTATAGGGATGAAAGTTTTCAGTTTTTTTGGGTCGGTGGGTCGGCCCAAAACTTTCTAAAATAAACTAAGTTTTCCGTCCACCTTATATAGTTAGTAGGATAAAATGAACTAAAGCCTTGACCTATAATTACCCATTGGGTACCCATTTGCATCTCTAGGTACTTAAGTACCACAGGGAAATAACCACAAGCATGTGTATGTATTCATCTTCTTTGTCTATGGGCACACAATAATTTAGGAAGGCATGAGGTACTTTACATATGGGAGATAAATCATAAGGACATGTGTCACTAGATTTGCTTCAGCTTTTCTTACTTTGAGCAAAATTTCAGAAAAGAAAGATATGGTAGTTCAGTGCAAGTGGGATGCATTGAGATATATGAAGGGAAAGAAGGAAAGGATGCAACGTGAACAATGATGATTCCAAACTTTTGGAAAGATGGGACAGTGTGTTTGTGTGTTTTTGAGCCACTAGTCAAGGCCCTTTGTTGGTAGCTGGGGATGTGAAGCCAAGTATTTGTAGGGCTGAAAACGGTATGGGATAATCCCGTCCCATCCAGCTACCGCACCTGAAAATCTCCGACCATTTTTGAATTTGTGGGACATAGTCAGGAGTGGACGGAAATAGGATAAAAAAATGGGAACAGGATCGGAAGCAGTTTTATGCTATTCCGTCTATTTAGCCGGCATTCTGTTTTCAATTGGAAAATTCGTGAATTGTATCTCCTTTTATGAATCCGGGAACAGCCCAGCAGCTACCGTCCGACCTCAGTGCCTCCATCTGCCATGTGCGTGGGAGGTCCTGTCACACCCCAAATTTTCCAATTTAGAGATGTCAACTTTTCTTCACTAAAATAAAGTAAAATTTTCAATTATTTAAATAATTTTAATTATTATTGGTTTGTTCTCAATTTTAAATGTATTCAAAATTTCCTTGAAAATAAAGTTTTAAATGTTTTTGTCTAATATTATCTTACTTTAATAAAATGATTTTGTATTTATCTTAAAACCAATCTTATTTGATAAAAAAATAAAGAGGAGTTTTCCCTAAATTTGATTTTTGAAAATATGTCTTTAAAACATAATTTTATTGTGAACTTTGATTCTAGTTAGAAACTTTCAAATGATGTAAAATGAATCTATCTCAAATTATTTAAATGTTTTGGAGATAATCTTGTAAAATGATTTTTGGTATTTAGAAGCAAGTTTTATTTGATTTATAATAAGAGGGTGCTTTCTCACAATTTTAATTTTTGAAAAGATATCTTGAAAGTATGATTTTTATTATAAAATTTTGTTTTATTTGAAAAGGTTTCAATGAACATTTGAAATTAAGTTTTCTCAAATACTTTCAAATATATTCTTCTGCTGTTTCAAAATAAACTAATTTGATAAAATAAATTATAATCAATGAAATAAATAAAAGGAAAGAAAAGAGGTTTTCCCGAATTTTGGATTCTAGAAACAAGTGTCTTAAAATATGTTTTTTTAAATGGTTCAAATAAAGTGAAATGCATTTATCCCAAAATATTTCAAATTAATCCTCTCATTTTTAAATAATCTAATTATAATAATAATAAAGTATTAAAAGTGAATAAGAAAAGAAGTAGAAAGGAAATAAGAAAAAGAAAAAAAAATCCCCGCGGCCCACCTAGCCCACCGTAGCCCAAGCCCAGCCATGACCCCCTTCTCTGTCCCTCGCTCTGACTGACAGCCCGGCCCCGCTTGTCATCCCCTTCCTGCGGCCGCTTCCGCAATAGCCACACACGTCGCCCCGATTTTGTTTTCCCAATCTCCGCGGGATTCCTCCCCTAATCGCATGCCACGACTTCCTCGAGTTGGCCGCACCTATATCCCCTATAAATCCCCCACAAAACCGCGCCGCTCGGCCCTCTCTCTCCTCGACAAAATCTGAAACCCTTGCCGCCTATCATGCCGCCCCTTGGAACCGCCCCGGCCACCACTGACCTCGTGCCGGCCTTCCCTGCTCCCTGCCGCCCCTGCCCGGCTGATTTCCGTCCCCATCCGGTTCTTGGACGTCGCCCTCGCCACCGCCGAAGATCGCCACCAGCACGTCGCCGTCGCGCCCCCATCTCTTGCGTTCCCCGACCTCGCTCGAGCCCGTGGTGAGAATCCCCACCTTGTCCTCTCTATTTCCTCTTATTTTCGTTGAGAACCCATCACTAGAGCACTGAGGACCGAGCTCACCTAATTAATCTTGAAATCAAAGGCCTAGATCTATGCCACGTCACCCAATTAACCTCATCCATCCGATTCAAATCCAAAGGTCAGCTAATCCACGTGTTTCTTTCAACCCAATCCATCCGATCTAGATCCGACGCCCCAAATTAATCTATGAGTTTCCAATAACAAAACAAATACTCAAAAAACTCCTAAAATATCTCTTTCCCTTTATATTCCTCACCGTCCCCTCAACTCCCCACGTCCTCCTCCAAACCCCTCACATATTTCTCTCTTTCCAACAGATCGCGACCAGCCACTCTGGCTCAGATTTTGATCGACGTTCCCGGAGATCTATCCAACCAAATTGTACCAAAATTTGTCAGAATGTGCACCTTGATGTCCTCTACAACATATCCAAAAATCATAACCATTAGAGTTCGGTAGCTTTCAGGATCTACATCGCAATGACTGCTGCTCCCTCATCTAGATCTGTTCAACGCGTGGATCGGTAATCTCTTCCATGTTTCCCTCAATGTCGGCCATCCCCTTGATGTAAATCTTATACCATGTTGTGTTCCAAAAAGTCCCCTTTTCAACTCCCAAAGGATTTGCCAAGATTCCTCACGGTTCCACCAGGAACGTGATTTCCTCATCGACTACCGCTGCAGAACAAATACCAGATCCAATTCATCGATCTGCTTTTCAGGTTAAATCTAGTTCAATCTATCATGTCTCCATCGTGTTCCAAAAAATTTCACATGTTTCTTTTCAAATACTTTCTTAAATCTTGCAGTCAATCATCGGGAACGCGCATGTCTTTGCAATGCTGTTTGTGCGCAGCCAGACATGTTGCCTCCGTTCATCACTTGTTATCATCTAATACCTTGAAGTTTTCTTGTTGTATTATAATCCTTTGTCAGTCCTTCAACCTTGTTATCACTCCATAATGACTTTTTAATATTGCATATGATTCTTATTTTTGGTTGCTTGATTGTTTGATTGTCGGTTGTTGCACGCTTAAACGAATACGCTTCGGATCTGCTTGAGAGGACTTCAAAAATCAGAATTCCAAGATCATTGAGTAGCAACACAATTACAAAAGCAAGTGTCTTTGACCATCTTGTGCCTATTTTATAAAATCTCTATCTTATAGATTGCATGCTTGTGTCAAATTGAATGCGCACCTACTATTAGAAATTCAACTAGTTTTCTTATTATGCCTTGTCGCCCTAGTTTACCTTTTTGTTGGGTAGATTATATGCTTAGCTTGCTGTTGTTGGTATGGGTGATATTAACTTGAACTATTGTCATACTTGCTTCACGAGGATTAACGGGTGATTTAATAGTAACTTAGAGATTAGTGATGTGGGCGATATGGTTGGTGTAGGACTGTGTGCAGGGTTACTGATATTGTTCTTTGGTAAGTTATCTTTCTAAATCTAAGGACCGGTTTGTGCAGCAACCACTCATGTGTTTTCGTACAGCCACGATGCCAAGAATGGGCGCGGCCTGGCGTAGTAAGTGATGAAAACTAGTTTTGTGCGTGCCAAACGGTGGAGCGGAGAACGTGGATTACGCCTGGATCTGTCTGGAGAGATGTGTGGGGAAGGGAGGGTTACTCCCGGGAACTATTCGACACAAGAGGGGGCCTCTCAGGTTCTGATTAGTGCTCGACGGGTGAAACCTCAGTGGGCACGTACAAGCTGGCAGAAGTAATGGAAAAGTTTTGAAGTGATCTCTTGACCCTCACACCAAAGGAAGTGTGCGAGTGCTTGGCCAGCACAGGCGTAATGGAGATTTTTTAGTCCATTGGAAACAGGAGATGAAATCACTTCTTATGGAGAATTGTGTACAACCTTTACAGAGTTAAAACTGTCATGACAACCATGCTCACGGTCACGAGCATTGCATGGACCCTCACATGATTAGTGAGAATTTAGTATGATTTGGTTGGTGATCACAGTGGGAGACTGATTAGTTCTGATATTGGTGCTACAGTCGAGTAGGCTGTAACCATATTGGTTTATAGGTGCAATGTCTTTCACTTAGTAAATATGTGCTTAATAGAAAGGGTGTCTTTATTGTGTGCATTTATGCAAAAGAACTCTCTGTAGCCTTTGCCTTATTTGTTACCATATATCATTTTTTTCCACACTTGCTGAGTACATCCTATACTCAACTTTGCCTTTATCAATGTTGCTCAGTAAAAAGCAAAGTTTAAGAGGACGTTGAAGACACAAGAGTGAAAGTTTAGGTTTATCGTCTCTCCGGTCGACTGCATGTGAAAGCTGCTCTACGCTTAGTTTTCTTTTTCGCTGTAATTCGGTAATCGTTTTATTTTTTTTTTATGATATTGTTCTGTTTTACTATTAATAAAGTCACTTTATATGTCAAACTTGATTTCTGAGCACACATAAAAAGTCACTTGGTTTTAGCCTTAAAACCGGGTGTAATAGGTCCTCAACGGCTTTGGCCGATGGCCGGTCAGGAAGATGTGGAAGCAAGGCAGTGACAGAGAGAAGGGAGGTTATCTAAATGGCAGCGGATGAGGAAGACAAGCTCTTGGTGCTGTGGAGCGTGAGGAGGCGCATCGACGCCGGCTTGGCCCTGGCGGTGCAGAGCTAGAGGAGGTGCGGCATGTTCTGCTTCTCCATGGCGCTTGGCGGCTTTTCCCTTGCGGTGAACACAACTGTTGTAGTGTCTTTAAATTGGAGAATTAATGAAGCACTGTTGGATATGACTGCTTGCTCTGAAGTTACTCCTATCCAGTGGACGCGGCTGTCCATTACTCCAGGAGAATTTTATTCGATGAGAGCAAGGCTCTGTGGTGGCTGGTGAGACACACCTAGGCGGGTCAAACATTCAACGTGCAATAAAGGTGGCAGTGTTCAATGTAAAGACACATGAGGATTTAAAAAAAGGAGTTAAACTAGTAATAAAGGAGATGAATACGTTGACATGTATCAAATTATGTTTGATGTTTCCGACTAAGTATTGGTTACCGACTGCTTCTGATGTATTTCTGTTCGGATTAGTTCGTTTTCGATACTTTATATTGTCTTTTTCATTTTTTTTCCGACTTTTCCGTTCCCATTTCCGTCTGGAGTTTCAAATATGAAAACGGAATTGGTTATGATATTTTCCTGACCATTCCCAACCGTTTTCAGCCCTAATGTATTGAATTTTTTATGTGGAGAATTAATCACAAGAGAGAGAGGTAAAAGCAATTCTTAATATGGAGGCTTGCAAAAAAAAAAAAGCAATGGCAATTGTTGATAAGATGATGAAATGGAGACTTGAGTCTCCACTACACTTGGCTGCATATTTTCTAAATTCTCACTATATTTATGCTGACAATGGTTAAAAAATAAAATAGTTCATCAAATATATTGAGATCCTCTATCATGGTGATGTGGACAAGCAAGATAAAATTGTAAACACTGAACTAAGAAAATTTCAAAGCAAGGAATGTTCATTTGCAAAGAAGCTTGCTAGGACTTGTCAAACTTTGAGTATAACCTAGGTGAAAGGATCAAGTAGCTGAGAAAGAAGAGTTGAATCGGACACTAACACTACTAGCATTTTTCAAACTCTCCCAAGGTTCTAGCAATTTAAAAACAACTCCTAACAAGATATCAACTTAAGCAAGATAAAGAACAAGCTAAAAAGACAACAAGGAACAAGTACACGGGCACGAAAGCCGCCAAGAAGAATCACAAAGCAACCTATAATACTACTCGCAATATGATCAATGCGGAAGGTAAGGAGTAGAGAAAAAAGGATGCTTAGCGAATTTATAATTGCATCTTCCCCTAATCCTTGTTAGACTACTCCCATTAGAGTACTGGTCCCTCCTGTCATCCCGAAACGATGCTCTCTAAGGTACGCTTTACTTCCGGAGTGAAGTCACCCGCGGGCTGTAGTGAACAATACCCACTCACAAGAGCTAGCCTCCAAAGATCGAATGCTCCCTCTTAGTATCTCTTTCGAGCGGAGCCCGAAACTACATATAAACTTGATATTATCTTCCACAATCTCTTTTGACGTTCGAACACCGACACCTAACCTGTCTAGACTGCCACAAACCAAGAACATTCCTCTCAGTCTCACAAGCTCCTAAAAGCTATGGATGCGTTTGCTAACTTCACAAGCACTCAAGTTCTTACTAAATGCTTCCTTCTGCTCTCATTGGTGACCTTAACCAAACGATCCAGTGAATATCTCTTTTGAATAACCAGAGACACCTTCTCTGGGCTTCATCTTCATCGACACCAAACTGTCCCGTGATTGACCCGCCAGACTATCTGGTTACTCTCCACGTCTGGCTCCAAAAAACATCTCTTATGAACTTCGATCTTCTGCACTCGCCAAACAGTCTGGTGACTCTGTCGGACTAACCGATGATCTTCTCTGACCTTTCTCCAGAGAACTGGCTATTTGGACTTCTGACTTCAATCATCACCGAACTTTCCGATGACACCGTCGGACTATTCGATGACTCTTCCTGGTGCTGAAGCTTGACATCTTTGAGATCTTCTTGCTTCCTACTGCAACACTTGTCATCTTCAAGCCTCCTCCGATCACTAAGTATCTCAGAGAATCTAGAGCATTCATACTCTCTAAGACTTGTAAAATAGAGATGAGTGACCCGATCTCTCTTAATAGTACCGGCTTTTTATAGATTTAAGACTTAAAACTAAGCCACACTTGGCTCTAATTCATCTTTAACCTTGAACAATTTTCATGGTTTGAAAATTGCCGGGGTGCCGAGCATTCTTGATGTGACCAACTCATTGAAATGAAGAATAGTGTTGATAAAACTACATTCAACGAGTTAGTTTATGGTTTTCATGAATCACCAAAATCATTTATACATTTTGAAGAACTTCAATGGTCATGAAGCTAACTTTAGATCATTTGTGCTTTACCTTAAATACATAAATATTTGCAAATCTGCAATGCATTGTAAAATACTAAAACTTAACTAATCTACTTCTTTTTTAGCTTCATGGTGGAGATTATATAGAATTGGGACACCTGGCTTGTAAAAGATATATGGGAGTCCTCTCATTAACTTCATGCTCTTCGTAGTTAAAGGATTTGGAGCATTTTTAAAATGGTTAGACATTTCAATTCCTTGGACCTGCCAAACAGGTGGATGTTTAGAATTCAATTCAATTCAGACCGGATGTACAAATAAGCCCTAAGGGTAATTGATGTATAAAGGTATTTAGATCTTTCTTGAAGGAAAACACCAATTGATAGTAAACACATACTAAATAGGCTAGATAGTTGCTTAATTTACTCAAAACTTGATTATAAGGTACGAATTCAGGTGTAAAACCAAGAAAAGTATCCACAACCGACCAAATATTCAGTTAAGAAACATATCTTTCTCCAGAAATGATCTGTACTTATATCTCAATCTACATCTATTGATCTATTCTCCAACTAATAACAGAAGGTGAAAGGGCATCCTGGCATAGTGGCTCATCGGGGCTGCCTTCCTCGACGGCTCATCGGGGCTGCCTTCCTCGACGGCTCATTGCGGGTGGGCGCCGGCGTGCGGGAGGGGACGGAGTCGGAGTGCGCCAACTTGGTGGACCAGACGTTGGGGGCCGGAGTGTGCCGGCGGCAGTAGTTGTCCGAGGCAGCCGCTGGCGTGCTGGAGTAGGGGTGGGCTGCGGGCACTCGCGAGCGAAGCGGGGGCAGGAGCAGTGGCAAGCGCCGGGCCACATGCACAGGCGGGGGCGGCGGCGGATGCCAAGCGCAGGCGCGGGAGGCAGCGAGTGGTGCGAGACCGATCGTTTCCCTTGAATCGGAGTGTATTCTTTGGTTCTCGTAAGACAGCCATTTCTTCGTTCCTTTCCATAGGAATCCATTCCTATAGAAATTTCTATGCTCTCCCTCCATTCCAAACGGGGTCTTAGCTTTGTATTATCCCTACAAATGTCTCAAACCTTTTAAAAAAAAGGGGATGCGGTACTATCTGAGTAAGAGGATACAAGCTTCTGACCGACAAAAAAACAAGGAGGTTGTTCTTCGACTTCTTCAACAGCAGGCAAGGAGGCGAGGCAGCGGGGCAAGGAAGTGGGCACGACACCGAGGAGGCGAGGCGATAGGACAGGCAGGTGGATGCGGCGCCGAGGAGGCGAGGCGACAGGACGGGGAGGTGCACGCGGTGCCGAGGAGGTGAAGCAGAAGGAAGGGGAGGTAGATGCGACGCTGAGATCGTGAGGTGAAGCAGCAGGAAGGGGAAGGTGGCATGCAGGCTGGTGCCACGGCGAGGTGGCAGGGCGGGGAGGCGGGTGCAGCGCCGAGGACGGGAGGTGGGTGCGGCGTCGAGGTAGGCGGAGCACCGAGGCATAGGCGAGGCGAGGAGGCGCTGCGGAGGCAAGCCAGCGGGACAGGGAGGCGGGTGCGACGTTGAGGAGTGGAGGTGTCGGTGAATTGGTGAAGTTAGCTGGCCACAAAGACGCTGGTAAAATCATGAAGTCCGTTCGAGCGTGGCTGAAGTACTAATGCCTCCTATGAAAATAATAATTAAGAGATATAGATACCGATCTATTGGAAAAATAAAATATACTTCTTACTTATCAAACAAATGTCTATTTAGATTTTCAAACGTGTACGTTTGACCATTCTTTTATTCCAAAATTTATAAAAATATTATTTATTTTATTATAAAATAATTTATTAGCACAAACTTTAAATTTGATTTATTTATTTTTGTAATTTTTGAACAAGATGAACAATCAAACATTGATTTTAAAAGTTAAAAATGATATTTATTTTGTGATGGGAGAGTATTAGAAAGGGAAAATGCTAACTCTTTGATAAATGGAGAGAGATTTTTAGTGATTGTTTGGTAAGGCTCTCGCTCCTTTAAAATTGATTTCGGGTTTGACTTCTTTGAAAATGAAGTTTTTATGACTCTGGCTTCGGCTTCTTTAAAAAAATGTTTGGTATACCGGTTTTTTAAAAACTACAGAGAAGCTACCTCTTTTTATGGCTCTTGGGTTAACCCATGTCTTCTCTAAAATATAAGAAAAACGGTTTAATTGAACTCTATCGAGAAGCACTGAAAAAGGTGCATTTAGCCATCACACCCACAATTATACAGGAAGAAAATGGTCACCGTAAAATTTAGATTTTAGATTACCAGCGGTCAGATCAAAACTGAGCAGCTGAGATCAACGCACGACTAGGGTTTACCCTAGCTATATTAACCCGAAACACAGTAAATCTTAGCCTACCCCAATCCCGCCGCTCGTCCTGCCGGCGCCCGTCCCCGCCGCCTAGCCCCGAGCCCCTCCTGCTCCGCTGCCCTATCCTTAACGGGCGCTGCGGGGAGAAGGCATCTCTGTTGGATCCACATGAGCAGGGTATGGGAATTGGGGGATGCCGACTGTGGAAGCAGAATGCGGCAAGGAGGAGACGGCGCAAGGCTTCCCATTCGCTTGCCTCCTCCTGTCGCAGACTCGCAGTACTCCGCGGTTGACCGATGTACGACGAGGTCGACGATGAAGACCTGTCTCGTTATCTGTGAGTTTCTTGGTGATTTAGTTTGATTGATCTGTTGCTAAGCAACTGCGTTTCGTGAATCATAGTTACAGTCACACTACATAGCCACCGAACAGTACGTTCTTGCTTCTTTCGTCTCTGACGGGGACGAGTTTGTTCAAGCCGCTAACTGGCCATTCATATTTTGCGATGAATCTTGCAGTTGCAGGAGCGCTTTGCTCTTTTTTTTTCCCCTTGATCTGAATGCGCTGTTGACCACAAGCACAAGAAGGTCCGCCACACAGAGTTCTAGTTCTGTGCTGGCCTATTCATTATTGTGCAATAGAAATGCGGTTACTTACTTCGCAGCAGGGGCTTCTTTGTTACCTGCTGCGAGTAGTTACCCTACAATCACCAAATAAATGGTCTTCTTTTGGTGGGGAGTCATCAACAGGGTTTGAGGAACTGTTTGAACCGTAGAAACCGGCCGTCGGCGATTCGACGGTTTGGAAAAACCAGAAAAACCAATTTGAAAATCGGTCAAAATTAAATTTTTGAATTCTGCAGTGGTTGACAGTTTTTAAACCGGTAAGCCGAACAGTTTTATCGGTTAGTCGGCCGGTTTCGACGGCTAACTGGTCGGTTTCTGGGGAAATCGGCAGGGCGATAAACCGGTCGGTTTGAGCGAAAAACGGAGCGACAAAATAAAAAACCGAAAAAATATTGTAAAATAAAGAAAAAATAGAAAAAGTTACAAAAAATTTTAGCATAATTTTTTTTAAATTTTTTCAAAACATTTACATAATATATATTTTATCAATGGATAATAAAATACACAATTTGACAATATATCCATACTAATAAAATCTATAGTTTATACATAAAATTCATACACAAAGTTCAGATACAAAATTCACACTTTACATTAGAATTGTATTTCAATCAAAATAAGTTCTGTCGCACTCATCACTTGACATTATTTGAATTTCTTAAATGACGAACAACTCCACTTTGAATTTATTTCAAGTTTGACATGTTTAAGCGGAAGTTGTCTTCTATTGTGAGTGTAATATGTGATAAAATTATAGATTTTACTATTGATACACCTATGTAGTCGTTGGTTGTAAGCTATGATCACTCAAAAAATTTGGTTGTAGGCATCACTGTCTGTCTTCGAGTAGTAAGCGTCATATTGATGTTGCCTGTCCTTCATTGTGATTCTTTATGAGTGTGGAGCACTATGGTATTGATTTTGTGTAGCATAAGTGAAGTTTGTCTTACCTGTAAAAGAAGTCAAGTGTAAGAGAAAAGAGTTAAAATTGCTCATATGATGTGAAGATATGGTTACCTGTGAAATGGTACGTAGTTGCTGGTGGCTGGGAGTCAAGAACTACGTTCGCATCGCCTGGTGTGTCTCCTAAATTTGTTCAGGAGCTGTTGTCATTTGACTCTTGGTAAAGTGGGTTTCATTTGGCGTTTTCAGAATCTTTGGAGTCGTCGCTGTCCACTTGAGAGGAACCACGTGCACCGACCAACCACTAACACATTGCTCGAACTGACCACCATACATACGCTGTTGCTGTCGAAATTTCTTCTCTTTTAAATAGCCTCATGACAGTCTACAGCTCCTTGTCATCCTCCACATTTACATTGCCCTCACCTGCAACATCTTGCTGTCTCAGGGCCTGTCTAGCTCGATCCTTCCTCCGCTCGGCGTCCTATCAAGCTCCCGTTAAAAATAGTCCCGCACCTCAGCAGGAACATGAGCACAACCCACCATATTGCTGCTCCGATGTGCCAATATTGCTTGAATCTCGTGGCATCACCCACTCTCTTCACGCTCTTGCAATACTTGCAACGGAATCCGAGGTACACATTTTTCTTGTGTTTCCAAACCGAATTCGGTAACGAAACCCGAGGTACACATTCTTCCCGTGTTCTCAAACCGAATTCGGTTGATCCGCCATACTACATTGAAGAAAATAATAGAACTAAGCAAATCACCCAACATTTGAAAAAAAACGAACAAAGTCACTACCTCACCTCCTCTGCTCGAAATCACCGTAGATCGGGCGGCTTATCGCCAATATCGAGCGGCTAACCGCTCTAGCCGGCCAGCTAGCCGTTGGCCTGACTTCACTGCCACGCGTGCGCACTAGAGCTCGGCTCCACTGCTGCGCGCACTGAGCCGCTCGGTTTACCGGCGACATTGGCCAGCTAGCCGCGCTCGAGCGGTGGTTTTCGACGGCAAAGGGGCGGACGGCGGCTGGATCTGCGGAGGCGATGCGCAAACTCACAAACGGAGAGGAGGGAGGACTCACGGACGCGATTGGGAGGTTCTAGAGTACAGGGAAAGATAAGGTAACTTTTTTACTTTTCCATATTTACTTTTCCGAATTTTTTGCACTTAAATCTTAAAATTTTTAAAAATGGATTCCATCAAAAATCATGATTTTTCATCTAGTTTTTTTTTACATATTTTTATTTCAAAATTCATCAAATTTTCAAAATTTAAAAAAAATTCAAAATGAAACCGGTGAACCGGCCAAACCGGACCAGACCGGACCGGTTTGACCGGTTTTCGTGAAAACCGGTCCGATTTGGCCAGTTTTTGAAACCTTGGTCATCACAGGCCTTTTCCTCAACTATTTTGAGGCTCATTGAGTCAGAGCTCATGTACTGAGGCGTTATGGCTGTTCTGATTGCATATCCATAGTACCCTACTTTTTCATTTTGTGTAGTGGAACTGGAAGTGGTTTATTTGATTGTTTTTTTTTACTTAATCTGCCAATTGATATTGGAATCTATATCTTTGGACTAGGATGCAAAGGTCCTAATTGGTACTTTGGTAGGATTCAAAGCTCACCTTGTTCATTTCAACATTCAATGCAGGAGAGGGGACAATCTGATCCGGAAATGACTCCTCTCAATCTAAAGAGAAAATTGGATGGTGATGCAATCAGATGATAATTCATGTCATCTCCTGTTCAGATTCAGTTTACAGGAGTACACGAGCTTTCAGAGGCATGATGAACTAAGGCATTTTTCATATGGTATTGAATTTAAGCGCATTTTCTAAACTTCAATTGTATTGACATCCTATTCTTGCAGGATGTGCCAGGCACAATCTGGGCAAAATTACCTCTGGTAGAGATCAATGTTTCACTTACCGTTCAGGGCGCAAAAACCGACCGGGACTGGTTTAACTTTTTCAAGAAAATAAAAAAACTGGCCGATTTATCGCTTGAATTGAATTTTTGAAAATGCTGGCGGTTTCTGCAAATCTGAGTCGGCTAGCTGACCGGTTTGACCGGCTAGCCAGGCGGCTGGAGGAAAAACCGGCGGGGCTGAAAACTGACGGTTTAATCGGTAAGCCGCGTGGTTTCTACGATTAGCCGGCAAAGAAAATTGAAAACGGGTAAAATGTTGGCAAATTAGAAAAAAATAGAAAAGTATAGAAAAATTTGGCATAATCTTTCCTAATTTATTGCAATACCTTTATACAATGTATATTTCATTCATGGATCATAAAACACATAATTAAACAATATATTCATCCATATCAAATTCACGTCCAAGCACAAGAAATTTATACATCTGAGTCCATAATTCATACATAGCAATTTATAAAGTTCATACATAGTTTTCAAAGCACACTTTACCTTGGGATTGTATTCCAATCATAATACGTCTTGTCGCATTCATCACTTTACATGACTTGAATTTCTCTACTAGTCAGCAACTCCACTTTGAAATTATTCCATTTTTGTCCTGTGCAACCGTCAGTTGCCTTCGATTGTGAGTGCAACATTTAATAAAAATTTGAGTTCTCCCATTGGTATACCCATGCGGTGGGTGGTTGTGTTATGCTCACCCCACGAATAATTGTAGTAGTTATTACTTTGGTTATACGAGGTATCATTGTTTTTCGTCAAATAGTATGAACCATATTGATGCTACTTATCCTATCATGGTCTTTGGTGACTGTGAAGCACTATGGTCTTTATCTTGTCTAGCATAGGTAAACTCTCTCACCTGTAAAAGAAGTGAAGTTTAAGAGAAAAGAGTGAAAATTGGTCGTATGACGTGAAGATGTAGTTACCTGTGAAATAATGAGTAGTAAGTAGTGGTTGTGACTCAGAAATCACAGTGTCTTGTGGGTCTCCAAATGACGTTCGGACTTCAGGTGCTGCTATCATTTGACTCCTGGTAAGGTGGGCTTCGTCTAAAGTCTTCAGAATTTGTGGAATCGTCGTTGGCCATGTTCTTATCTTTATCTTTGCTCCTTATCCTTATAGAACCTTTCTTTGGACTTACAGTTTGAACTTTCTATTTTCCTATGTGGGTGTCACCTAAATTATCATCCGCTCATTCAGATATTATTGAAGCACGAGACAAGCATAGCAGCTGCCTACTAGCTTCATCATCTGTCACAAAACAGGATGGCTGAGGATTGTCACTCTCTGTGTTCTCTTATCAAGAAGGGGATCAGCGTTCGAACTACCATGTTTCAGCCAATCTCTAATTAGATTCAAAGAATTGTACAAAAAGAACTCTATGAGACGATAAAATAGATCAGCTTCTGGTGGCTTATAGGTGAATCTAAGAGGTTGTAGTTCACATACACTAACTTATGCAATTTTGCTTGAGATAATCTGTTGCGCATCTTTGTGTGGATCAATGCGAATGTACTTCAATTATCGCATCCACTAGATGATGCGCACTATGACACTAGATGTAATGCAAGCTTATGGAGATTAGGTGTGTCATCACCAAATAGGTGCCACCATTATGCAACGGAAGTATTATGATCAACTGCCTTCTTCGTGGCTAACTCAATGGCGATTGATGGTAGTTGATTACTTCTCTCTGCACAATGATGGCATATGTTTGGTTGTAACACACCTAATCTTTAGAAGCTTGTATTACGCCTAGTGTTACAGTGCGCATCATCTAGTGGATGCAAGCGTAATTGGAGTACATTTGCATTGATCCACATAAAGGTGCGCAACAGACTATCTCATGCAAAATTATATAAGTTGATGTATGTGAACTACAACCTCTACATACGAATGCAGAATGCTAGATTCACCTGTAAGCCACCAGAAGCTTATCCATTTGATCATCTCATGGAGCTCTCTTTGTACGATTTTTCGAATTTAATTAGAGATTAGTTGGAACATGGTAGATCGAATGTTGATTCTCTTCTTGATGAAGACGGCATTGAGAGTGACACTCCTCAGTCATTCCGTCTTGTGACAATGATAAAACTAGTAGACAGTTGCTACACTTATCTCGTGCTTTAACAATATTTAAATCGGTAGATGATAACGTGGGTGACACTCACATAGGAAAACAGAAGGTTCAAACTGTAAGTCGAAAGAAAAGTGCTATAAGGATAAGGACAAAGAGCAAAGGTAAAGGTAAGAACATGGCCAGCGACGACTCCACAGATTTTGAAGACTCTAGACGAAGCCCACTTTACCAGGAGTCAAATGATAGCAGTTTTTGAACTTCATCTGAAGACCACAAGGCACTGTGATTCCTGAGTCACAACAACCACTTACTACTCATCGTTTCACAGGTAACTATATCTTCACATCATACGACCAATTTTCACTCTTTTCTCTTAAACTTTACTTCTTTTGTAGGTAAGAGAGTTCACCCATGCTATACAAGATGAAGACCATAGTGCTCCATAGTCACCGAGGCCACGATGGGGGTAAGTAGCATCAATATGGTTCGTATTATTCGGCGAAAAACAATGATACCTTGTACAACCAAGGTAATGACTACTACAATTATCCGTGAGTGAGCATAGCACACAACCACCCACCGCATAGGTATACCAATGGGAGAACCCAGATTTTTATTACATGTTGCACTCAAAATCGAAGACAACTGACGGTTGGACAGGATAAATATGGAATGAATTCAAAGCAGAGTTGCCGGCCACTAAAGGAATTTAAATCATGTTAGTGATGAGTGCGACATGACGTATGATGAGTGCGACATGACGTATGATGATTAGAATACAATCCTAAGTTAAAGTGTGCTTTGAAAACTATGTATGGACTTTATAAGTTGCGGGTAGAGAGAGAAGGCAAGAAAAGAAGAAGAATACTAGAGGTCTTTCTTCCTGCGCTGTGGGCGAAGGCCCCCAGCGCGGTTCCACAACACTGTTGGCATCACTCGCATGAGCCGCGGTTCTGAGCTCCCGTGCATTTAGCGGCCACTTTGGGGGCGGCGTGCTTGTGTGCCTTGGCACAAGCCTATCCTCTACCACCACTGCTGTCGGGGAGGCAGGAGGGGAGGATCCGAGCACCATTGTGACCCGTCGCTTCCTAGGATCCGGCAACCATCGAATGTTGGGAGAAATGTTGAAAATGGAAGCCGGTCAAAACGGGAATTACCCATACCTATTTCAACGCTAGCTAATAAGGGTGCGGATCCAGGTGCGTGGGAGCTAGATTGAATGTCGGGAAAGCTGGATCATGCACGGGCTGAGGAAGAGTCATGATGGCAGCCATAGAAGTAGATAGGATGGCGGCCATCTGTTGTAGAAGTGACCATCTCCTCTTGTCTTGCTCTGCGTATGTTGGATGGCGACGCCATGGGGGGGGGGGGCGTTTGGCGTACAACTCGAAGGATCAATGTCACTGAGCTGGGAGGTGAGTCCATGGGGTGGAAGTTGAGCGGCTTGATGGTGTCCGCTTCGGCATGCGACGAGTGGGGACAGGAGTGGCGAAGTGTTGCCATCCTTGGAGTCAGGGCCATCACCCATGGTCGATATGGCGGTTTGAGCCATGATTGCCGTGGAGTTGTCGGAGTAAAAGTTTACGGTGTGTGATGGCGATGCGACTGCTTTTGGGGTGCCAGGCGATGGTATATGTCATAGTCGTATGTAGCCGCGGAGTAGGATACGGCCATGACAAAATTCTCCACTGTTGGCATGGGGTAGCCTTAGGGTTAGGGATGGGCAATGATGGCGGTGGTGTCTTGGATTGGGATGGGGAGGATGGTTGGTGGGATGCATCCACTTCCACGATTGAGGTCCTACATGGCAACGCAGGGGGTGACAACAGAGCTGAGGGCACCCCAGAGACAGCACTCGTAGGTAGAGGTCGCCTCCAAATGTAAGGCACATTTTGTGTTCATCTAGGTATCGGCAGATGCTCTCCATGTCGGTGAGGGTGTGATCAAGTTTGGACACATCATTGTGGTGGCCACAGGATTGACGCCTCCGACCATGGACGTGATGCCTTTGCTGAATTTGATACCAATTTGTCTCAGCCCACGGGACAAGAGTAAGATCTAGTCTTCTTTTTCCTTTTTCTATCTCTACCCATAGCTACCTTTATAGTCATAGGCACTGGGGCAATTAACCTTAACAAACTAATAACCTTATTTTATCTTAACAATAAAGGATAATAACCTGCTATTTCAGGGGGATAAAATCCATCAGTATGCAAGTTTTCCACAACCTCCTATATCTAAACAGCTTCCTCCCAGAAATAAAATCTTGACTGTATTTTTGAAGTCAAAATGGATTTATCTGAATGTTACTAGAAGCTATTGGATTACACCACTATTAGTAAACTCTGTATTAAAATAGCAAACAGCCAGAACTAGTTGAAAAGATGTTAACATATTGAGTTGAATATAGCCTGGTATTACGAGATCAACAAGTTAAGAGAATCCAGGTAGTATTTTGATGTGCACTTATAATGCTTAAGGAGAATTGCAAGTACATGAACTCTTGGCTGTCTTCGAATATTTGTTTAGTATCATCCCATGTTAAAGAAGCTGATATTTTCTAACAAACAGAGAAAACAAAAAGATAATACTAGAATGAATAATTCAGAACAATACTGTTGCACCCACCTCATAGGAACCCAGAGCAAGCAAAACATATATGGGTAATGTCGAGATCATGTACCTCGGGTACTTGACGACCCGTACTCGTACACGTAAGACCCCGAGGAGTTAGGGGTCAGACGACGGCGCACGAACGCACGGTCCGACCCCTAGGCGACGGTCTATGAAAGACGTCTTAGCCGCGCTAAGACGCACGGTGACGCCGACCTCCGAGAGCCGACCACCGGGGACGAACCCCAGGGGGTAGGTGCGGCGTTATGACATATTTATTTCGGTGGCCAACCGCCAACCGCTCTAACGAGACGAGACGGGTTTCACCACGATGACACTCCAGCTGAAGCCGCGGAGCCAGACGGACCGCGGCAGTCAACACACAAGACCCGGTGGCACTGTGGTTGACACTACAGTGTCGAACAGGCGCTATAGTACCGCAGCTATGTGCGACGCGACGGGCCACACCCGCGCATGGGCAAAACGAATGATGGCGACGACAGTGGAGGACTCACTTGTCAGCGAGATGATAGGATCACGTAGAGCCCACCATCTTGTAACCTCGGACCGCCCTATATTAAGGGGGGCCCGGGGAGCGATAAAACGAGAGATAAAAAGAAGAACAACGAACAGAGAAAAGCCCAAAGCTCTTGCGCATATCCGTTCACGCGCAAGCAACCCCACGAATATGTGTATCGAGCACCCACGACCTAGACGTTGGATCCTCTCCTGAAGAGAGAATCCGACCTCTTGTACTTTCTCATCGAGATAAACCATCCCCTGGACGTAGGGTATTACACCGTTCGAGGTGGCTCGAACCAGATAAAAATCCTCTTGAGTCTTCTGTGGACTAGGCCACATCGAATACGAAGGCACACCACCCCCACGATCGTATTTCGTACTGTGCCAGTGGTCAGAACACCGACAGTTGGCGCGCCAAGAAGGGAGCTCTTTTGGTGTGCTCTCACTTCGACTTTTCGATGGCTTCATTCTTCGCCGTTATGGGAGACATTTCGGTCTCCTACCTTCGCTTCGGGGGCTTCACGGTCGCCATCTCTGGAGATGGCCGGTCGTGGCGCGTCCCCACTTTCTCCTCTGGACAGGCCTTCCGCTTCGAAAGCCTGAACTTCATCGCCAACGAGGGCGGCGAGCTGTGCCTTCAGGCTCCGCGCAAGAAGCACGCCACGTGGAGCCGGCGGAGCCATGCCGTTCTAGGGCACAATCCGTCGAGGGAGTGATTCACTCTCCACACACCTAAGGGCGGGGAACCGACGACTCCTGGCAACACGCCAGGCGCCAACCCGTCCCCGCGTCTCGCGGTGGACACCGTTGGCCAGGTCTGGTCGCCCCCGAGACGAACCGGCAGCCCCGAGCCTCGAGGCAAGGCTGCAGCCAGTCCCAGCGACGTAGCTCGAGCCTGAGGACGGTCCACCTACCAGCAGCTCGTAGCTGGAGGATCGCCAACTTTTGATACCTCGCTCGAGAACCTCGCGGCAGCGGCATGTGTCCTCGACGTGACCACCACTCCCGAGGATGTAGCGCTGAGGGAAGTGTACGACTGCGTGCGCTTCTACCTCGGCAGCGCGCTTCAACAACTAAAAGCATCTCTCCAGCCCCAGCAGTCGGAGACACGAAGCAACCGCCGGTCCTAAGATCGACGAAGCTCGGCACATGACAGCCGAGTCGAGGAACGAAGCCCTTGACATCACGTGGGGTCGGTCCACCCACGGCTCGGCTCCAACCGTGACGCCTGTGGCACCATCGACGGCCGGCGACATGCGAGGAGCGAGCTTCGCGCCGAGTCTCGGCCGAGGCACTCCTTTGACCGCTACTACCGACGTGGCTCTCTCGACTCCAGGAGGCCAAGCCTTGACGGGGTCAGACCCAGAGCGTTCGGATCGCTCATACGGCACGCGCAATTCCCGCAAAGATTTCGCGCCCCGACCACCATCAGCCGCTACAACGGGGAAACGAACCCTGTCCACTGGCTCGAGGACTACCGCCTCGCCTGCAGGACCGGAGGAGCAGACGACCTATTCTCCATTCAGTACCTGCCGCTCTTCCTAACCGACTCAGCCTGAGGATGGCTCGAGCACCTCCCTGAAGGCTGCATCCAGGACTGGAGCGACCTGCGCCGCATCTTTGTCGGCAACTTTCAAGGGATTTACACGCGACCAGGTAATTCCTGGGACTAAAAAACTGCAAGTAGAAGCCCGGTGAGTCGCTTTGAGACTACATCCAGCGCATCTCGCGGAAGCACAACGAGCTGCCTGACGTCCGCGACGCCGATGTCATCAACGCCTTCACCTGCGGCACGACGTCTAAGGCGCTCGTCCACAAGTTGGGCCACAGGAACCCTCGGACGGTTCGAGACCTCCTCGACATCGCCACGACCTTCGCCACCGGGGAAGAGGTCGTGCAGGCCAACTTCGATCGAAGCCGAGCGAAAGACGAGAGGATCGAGACCGACCGTCGGGGCGATCGACCCCCCGACCGACATGTCAACCGCGCAACGAGCGAGGCGGCGGCAGTTCGAGCCTCAAGAAGGGGAAGGGCCGACCCCTCGACCGACACGCCGATCGTGCAACGAGCGAGGCGGCAACAGTTCGAGCCGCAAGAAGGGGAAGGGCTGACGCCATGACAAAGACTTGGTGGCTGCCGTCGACCGGCCGGCCCGACCCCCGACCAAGAAGCCAGCCAATCACGATGGCCACTTCGAGAAGATGCTTGGTCGGCCCTGCCCTAACCACTCCGTGCCCGTCAAGCATACCCTCCGGAACTGCTATCTGGCAAGGAGGTTCTTCAAGAGCGGGTTCCAGCCCGAGTCCTCGGCAGCCAAGACCAACCCCCGACCCAAAGGGGCCGAGGGTGACGCAAGCGCAGCCTTCCCCGAGCCAAAAGACTATCTTATGATCTTTGGCGGCCCCGCGGCCTACAGCAAGTCTCGCAGCCGGCAAAAGAGGACCTGGCGGGAGGTCAACGCGACCGATCCCGCGGTCCCCCGCTACCTCAAGTGGTCCATGGCCCCGATCACCTTCGACCGGGCTGACCACCTCGACCATGTTCCGCAACCCGGGTGTCTCCCGCTGGTGCTCGTCCCCATCGTCGGCTCCGTACGCCTATCGAAGGTGTTCATAGATGGAGGGAGCGCCCTCAACATCCTCTATGCCGACGCCTTTAGGGCGATGAAGCTGACGGAGGCCGAACTCCACCCGAGCCACGCTTCGTTTCACGGAGTCGTCCCCGAGGGCTACGCAACGCCCCTCGGGCAGATTATGCTCCCAGTCACATTCGGTGACCGAAGCAACTTTCGGACCGAGTCGCTCACTTTCGAGATGGTCGACTTCACCGGCACCTACCATGCCATTCTGGGCCGGCCGTGTTACGCGAAGTTCATGGCTGTCCCCAATTACACCTACCTCAAGCTGAAGCTGCCCGGGCCGAAGGGCGTCATCACGGTCTCATCGCGCTTACAGCACGCCCTCGCATGCGAGCAGGAAAGCTTCGAGCTGGTTGCCACCCGTTCTGGCTCGACCCAGCTGAACGAGATCCGCAGGACCAAAGGGTTGCCTCGACACTTGACTCCAAGGCCTCTTCTTTGACCTCCTTCAAGCCCGCCGACGACTCCAAGGAGGTGGCGCTTGACACCGCCGACCCCTCTAAGAAGGCTCGGGTCGAAACAGCGCTCTCCTGCAAATAGAAAAGCGCGCTCGTCGACTTTTTGATCTGGAATCGGGACGTCTTCGCCTGGGCACCCTCGGACATGCCCGGCATCTCGAGAGAAGTCGCTGAGCACTCACTCGACATCATTGTGGGCTCTCGGCCCGTCAAGCAACGACTTCGGCGTTTCGACGACGAGAAGCGCCGGGCCATCAGGGAAGAATTGACGAAGCTCCTAGACGCTAAGTTCATTCAAGAGGTCTACCATCCCAGTGGTTGGCCAACCCTGTAATGGTTAAAATGAAGACTGGGCAATGGAGGATGTGCATTGACTACACAAGTCTCAACAAGGCCTACCCGAAGTACTCCTTCCCTCTCCCGCGCATCGACCAAGTGGTGGACTCCACCGTCGGATGCGAAACCCTGAGCTTCCTCGATGTGTACTCTGGATATCACCAAATTTCCATGCGCGAGTCCAACCGGTCGGCCACGTCCTTCATCACGCCCTTCGGATCCTTCTGCTACGTCATGATGCCGTTCGGGCTCAAGAATGCCGGCGCCACATACCAGCGCTGCATGCAGAAGTGTTTTCACAACCAGCTGGGTCAGAATCTGGAGGAAACATCATCATCAAGACTCGACAGGCCTCCGACCTCATCCAAGATCTGGAGGAAACGTTCGCGAACCTCCGGCGCTATCGAATCAAGCTTAACCCCGAAAAATGCGTTTTCGGGGTGCCCTCGAGCAAATTGCTTGGCTTCGTCATCTCCGAACGGGGGATTGAAGCGAACCCCGAGAAGATCTCCGCCATCCTCAACCTCGGGCCCATCAGCAATGTTAAGGTTGTCCAGAGGCTAACTGGGTGCTTGGCAGCCCTTAGTCGCTTCGTCTCGAGGCTCGAGGAAAAGGCGTTGTTTTTCTATCGGCTGCTACGAAAAGTAGAGCGGTTCACCTGGACCACAGAGGCCCAAGAAACCTTCGAACGGCTCAAGACCCTGCTATCATCGCTGCTGATCCTTACGTCCCTGACCCAGGGAGAGACCATTCTCCTCTACATTGTGGCGACCTCCAAAGTTGTCAGCACTGTCCTCGTCGTCAAACGGAGCGAAGAGGGTCGGGCTCTGTCTGTCCAGCGACCTGTCTACTTCATCAGCGAGGTGTTGGCCGATGCCAAGACTCGGTACACCCAGGTGAAGCTGATTTGCGCCGTTCTCATCACGAGCCGCAAGCTACGGCACTACTTCACGAGCCACTCTGTTCAAGTGGTCACCGGTTTCTCACTCGGGGAGATCGTCAGCGGCAAAGACACGGTCGGGCGCATAGCCACGTGGGCCATGGAGCTGATGGGACTCGATGTCGCCTTCGTCCCTCGGCAGGCCATTAAGTCCCAGACTCTGGCCCACATCGTCGTCGAGTGGACCGAGGCTCAGGAACCGTCGACCCTCGGTAGGATCGAGTACTGGACGATGTACTTTGACGGGTCCTGCATGCTCAAGGGCGCGGGGGCTAGGGTCGTCCTGATCTCCCCAAGGAGAGACAAGTTTCGCCACGTGTTGCAGCTGTAGTTTCGCGCCTCCAACAACGCGGTCGAGTACGAGGCCCTGCTCCACGGTCTACGAATGGCCATCACCCTCGGCGTCCAGCGGCTCTACGTCAAGGGTGATTCCGAGCTGGTCATCAACCAGATCATGAAGACCTCCAGCTGCCGAGACCCGAAGATGAAGGCCTATTGTCAAGAGGTTCGCAAACTCAAAGACAAGTTCGACGGGTTCGAACTCCTTCACGTTCTACGTTGGGACAACGAGGCTGCCGACGCCCTCGCCAAGTTGGGCTCGGAGCGTGAGCCGGTCCTCGACGGCGTTTTTCTCGAGGTCCTCACCAAGCCTTCCATCAGGAGCATCGATGATCGGCCCACCGAGGGCACAAGCGGTGAGCCGACCCCAGGTCCGAGGGCGGAGGTGATGGCCCTCGCCCCCGACTGGTCCCGTGATATCTTTGTTTACCTTCAAGACGGCACTCTTTCGGCCGAGTCAACGAAGCCAGGAAGGTCGCATGTCAAGCCAAGGTCTACGTCATCTCGGACGGCAAACTCTACAAACGAAGCACGAGTGGTATACTGCAGTGCTGCATCCCTTGGGAGGAGGGCATGCAGCTTGACGATATCCACTCGGGCATCTGCGATCACCACGTCGGACCCAGAATCCTAGACGGCAAGGCCTTTCATCAAGGTTTCTACTGATCAACGCCGAAAAGCTCGCCCGAACCTGCCAAGGTTGCCAGTTTTACGCCCGGCAGACGCACCTGCTAGCCCAGGAGCTCCAGACGATTCTGATCGCTTGGCCCTTCGCTGTCTGGGAACTCGACATCCTCGAACCGTTTACGAAGGGACCCGGCGGTTTCACCCATCTTTTTGTCGCCGTTGACATGTTCACCAAGTAGATCGAGGCCGAGCCGGTGCCCAAGAGCACTTCAACCTGAGCGGTCGGTTTCATCCGCAACATTATCTGTCGGTTTAGGGTGCCGAACTCCATCATCACCGACAATGGAGCACAATTCACCGGTCGACAGTTTCGGAAATTCTGCGACGAGTACCATGTTCGCCTGGAGTTTGTCTCCGTGGCGCACCCAAGGACGAATGGGCAGGTCGAGCGGGCCAACGGAATGATACTCCAAGGGCAGAAGCCTGGATTTACGACTCTGTTAGGCAGGCGGCCGGACGATGGGTGAGCGAACTCTCGTCAGTCCTCTGGGGTCTGCGAACGACCCCCAACAGAACTATCGGGTTCACACCGTTCTTCATGACATTCGGAGCAGAAGGGATGTTGCCGACTGACCTTGATTACGACTCTCCGCGAGTCCGAGCCTACGACGAGGAAAGGTCGTAGAACGCGCTAAAAGACGCTCTCGACCAGCTGCAAGAAGCGTGTGAAGTTGCCCTCCTACGGAGTACCAGCAAAGGCTATGACGACTACACGCTCGGCGCGTCAAGGGTCGAGCGCTAAACGTAGGAGATTTGGTGCTGAGAAGGGTGCAAACGAAAACCGACCAGCACAAGCTGTCGCCCCCTGGGAGGGACCCTTTGTAATCAAGCGCGTCTTGAGACCCGGTGCTTACAAGCTAGCAACCGAAGATGGCCGAGAGCTCGAGAACGCATGGAATATCGAGAACCTCCGAAAGTTCTACGCTTAATAAAAACAGCTAAGTTCTTGCAACTTACTCCCGCGTGTCGTTTTTGGGTTGCGAACCGTGGCCGACCTGGCCACGCCCCGCACCCGGGGGCTACTTGCCTCGACCCTCTCGAGCGTCGAAACGTCCGACCTCGCTCGTCACTTTTCGATTTTTGTGCCGGGACACCGCTCCTCGTTGCCCCTTTTACGTCGTCTCATTTTTTCGCTGACTCGCACTTTGTTCTCATTTCTTCGACGTCAGATCCCCGGCCCTTGCCGAACTTGCGGCCGACCCCAGATGCGATAACCTTCGTGCGCTTTTCGTTCGAAGTCTCCTCGCGGCTACACTATCCACGATCGAGAGCCGATGACGCTGTACGGCTGCTTCGGACCCGACACCTGACCCTACGAGCTATACTCGACCTGTTCGTGTGATTGACGCCCAACGGGACGCGAAAAAGCGGCCACAAGCAGCGAAAGGGGTCGGAAGCTTGAGTCCGCGCTTCACTTTGTTTTCTTCGAGGTCGGATCCCCGTTTCGTTTCTTCGGGGTCGGATCCCCGGCCCGCGTCGAGCTCGCGGGCGACCCTAGACGCGATAACCTTCGCGCGCTTTTCATTCGATGTCTCCTTGCAGCTACACTATCAACGATCGAGAGCCGATGACGCTCTACGGCTGTATCGGGCCCGACACCCGATCCGACGAGCTATACTCGACCCATTCGTGTGATTGACGCCCAATGGGACGCGAAAAAGTGGCCACAAGCAGCGAAAGGGGTTGAAAACTTGAGTCCGCGCTTCGCTTTGTTTTCTTCAGGGTCGAATCCCCATTTCGTTTCTTCGGGGTCAGATCTTCGGCCCGCGCCGAGCTCGCGGGTGATCCCTGGACACAATAAACTTTGCGCACATTTTTTGAATCCTCTCCACGTGTATACTATCAATGATCGGGAGCCGATGACGCTCTACAGCTGTATCGGGCCCGACACCCGACCCTACGAGCTATACTCGACCCGTTCGTTTGATTGATGCCCAGCGGAGCGCGAAAAAGTCGCAAGGAGTGAAGAGGGGTCGAAAACTCGAATTTGTTCGTGCAATGATGATTTCTTAAAAGATATCTTTCATTACACAACATTTTTTACAAATCTAACTCTGTACATAGGGAAACGAGCCAAATCGCTCGGGCAAGAAGTTCTCCGTCTTAAAGTCGGCGACGGCCTTCGCTCCAGGCCTCTGCATCTCCACCGAGAGTGCGTCTAGCTGCTCGTCCGAGTAGCTGGAAGCGAAGCCCTCAATGACCCTGCCGAAGTCCACGTCCAGATAATGGGAGCGGGCCAGGGCTAGGGCTGTCGCAGACCCGTCCTCTAGCGCCCTCATGACGACATCGGCGACGACCCCCGAAAGCTGATGCAAGGCGTGCGTGAGGACCCTCGTCGAGACGGAATCCTCTGGCACGTCGGAGTATAACCTCTTTAGAAGGTCCAAGCCCGCCGACCTCAGGGAAGAGCTCGAGACCAGTAGTCCTAGCCCACGCTCGTGGAAGGCCAGGAAGCTGACGATCTTCCCAGGCGGTGGCGCGGGCACGGCGTGGCCGTAGCCGCCCACCCAGCCGGCCGACTCCCTTGGTGGGATCATCCCAACGACGGCCCACCTTGCGATCAGGGCGTCATCGACGGCCGAAGGCTCCCACTCAGACATCGCAAAGATGGTGGCGACATTGGACGAAGGAGGAACACTAGCGAGAACGACGATGATCGCCTAACCTATTGGAGCTAAGGCAAAGGTCGGAGCAAACGAGCTCCTGCGCGCGACAGAAGGCTCGAGACGAAGCGAGGAGGCTGGGTGAAAACGCGAAGTTACCGCACTTCTCCTTTTAAACAGCCCGCGTAGTTACTGCGCCGCCCACGGTCGATCGTGGGAGTAACTGTGCGGTCGTGGGCTCGCGCCGCAACGCGCACCTGAGCCGTTCGCACCCGACCCACTGACGAGCGGGCTCGGGTCACACCTCGCCGCATCCGTCATGGCCAGGGCGCTAACGTTACTCCGACAAGACGGCTGCCAGAGTATGACTGGCAGATCACATGATGCGAGCGCGCGAACCGCCGTGTCCTCGATGCCGTTCGTTCAAAAAACGAACCAACCATCCACGATTGAAATTCCTAAACGGTCCGATCGCCCTCCATGTGGAGGCGTGAAGGCCGTCCGATTCCTGTGACCGTCACAGTGAGTCCGAATATGGGAAAGCATGCGAACAAAGCTTCCCACGATCGGCTGATCGACAGCCAAGGCAACTTCGCCAATTCGAACGTTCGGGCGCTGATTATGGCCGTCGGTCTAGGCGCGATGCTGATCATGGGCAGGGACCACATCGAACCGGCCCGCCTTAGGCGTCTCTCCGAATGAAAGTCCGAGGTCGTCGGAACGACGCGTGCACGCAAACGAAACCCCCTACGATCGGCTGATCGACAGGCGAGACCACTTGGCCAATTCGAACGATCAGGCACTGATCATGGCCATCGGCCTAGGCGCAACGCTGATCATGGGCAGGAACCGCATCGAACCGGCCCACCCTAGGCGTCTTACCGAACGAAAGACCGAGAGCGACCTCAGCCCGACTTCGGCTGTCAGAACGACACGTGGCGATAAAGCCCATGATCAGCCCTCCGAATCACCTCCGGGCTCAGGGCCTAGGCCCTTATAGCATGCTCGTGCGCGTCCTTGCAACGGGCGACGGTCTGCACAACGCTTCAGCCCACGACCGACCCTACGGATCGCTCTAGGGCTCGGGGGCTACGCCCTACGAGCGCGCTCACGCACCCCCGTAGGATGCATGATGCTTCAGCCTACGACCGACCCTTCGGATCGCTTGAGGGCTCAGGGGCTTCGCCCTGCGGGCGCGCTCGCGCCCCCCCCGTAGGATCAACCATCGTCGAATGATGGTCGACACGACGCTTCAGCCCACGACCGACTCTTCGGATCGCTCGAGAGCTCGAGGGCTAGCCCTACTGTCGTGCTCGCGCGCACCCGTAGGATCAGAACAAACTTCGAGAACGACCAGCCCAGCGCCGCCTCCACCAGAGGTCGCAAACGGCGCTAGGCTCAGGGGCTACTGTCGAGATCATGTACCCCAGGTACTTGACGACCCATACTCGTACACGTAAGACCCCGAGGAGTTAGGGGTCAGACGACGGCGCACGAACGCATGGTTCGACCCCGAGGCGACGGTCTACGAAAGACGTCTTAGCCGCGCTAAGACGCACGGTGACGCTGACCTCTGAGAGCCGACCCTCGAGGACCGACTCCTAGGGGGTAGGTACGGCGTTATGACATATTTACTCCGGTGGCCAACCGCCAACCGCCCTGAAGGGACGGGACTGGTTTCACCACGACGGCACTCCAACTAAAGACGCGGAGCCAGACGGGCCGTCGCAGTCAACGGACAAGACCTGGTGGCTCTGTGGCGGACACTACAGTGCCGGACAGGCGCTACAGTACCCGCCGCTGCGTGCGACGTGACGGGCCACGTCCGCTCATGGGCAAAATGAATGTTGGCGACGACAGTGGAGGACCCACCTGTCAGCAAGACGGCAGAATCGTGTAGGGCCCATCATCTTGTAACCCTGGACCTCCCTATATAAAGGGGGTCTGGGGAGCGATAGAACGAGAGATAAAAAGAAGAACAACGAACAGAGAAAAGCCTAGAGCACGTGCACGTATCTGTTCACGCGTAAGCAATCCCACAAATACGTGCATCGAGCACCCACGACCTAGACGTCGGATCCTCTCCCGAAGTGAGAATCCGACCCCTTGTACTCTCTCATCGAGATGAACCACCCCTGTACACCGTTCGAAGTGGCCCGAACCAGGTAAAAATCCTTTTGAGTCTTCGATAGACTAGGACACATCGAATACGAAGGCACACCACCCCCACGATCGTATTTTGTACTGTGCCGATGGACAGAACACCGATAGGTAAAATGATGTATACGTGGTTCCTGATCTTTCGTCAGGTCGTGGTAACTCTCGATTTAGTAGTGATGCGACACACAGTCAATCCGACCTCAAGTCAACACAATATGAACCCCGCAATCGCAGCACCACTTCTCCTCTGGTTATCAACCGTGCATACACGATTGACCTCGCCAAGAAAGCTAATCCTAGCGTGGCTTTCAAAAAACACAATCAAGAACAAGGAAGAACGCAACTCAATTGTGAAATATGAATTAACTCATGAATTTGGAAACTAACAAAACGTCAAACAGCAAACTATTTGATAACAGATGAAACTAAGCAAAAACCTAAACCTAATGACGATGCCTCCTAATTATAAAGAGTTTTAGGACGTTCCTCAGGGCAAATCCTAATACTAAGGACCTAAGAAAGATACACGGCCCAAAGGCCAAAAGATAGTATCACAGCACCCGAGGCAGTTTCTGAACGTCATCTTGTTTTAACAATTCCTGCTGACTCCGATCGAATTTCGAGATGAGAACGTTGCTGTTGGAAAGGTTATCTTTTTAGCTTTCCATCATATCTAGAATGTCAAAAACAGATCCTGTATGCAACCTGAGCGTCCGTGCGGACTGCTCCTACAATGCACGTTCGACTCCGTAGGAGATCCAAACAACTCGGGAGCGAGTCTGACTCGGAGTCCAGGAGCAGCATGCACTGAAATGGATGCCTCGATCTCATAAGAGCTCCGTTTTGGACGTTATAAATGTGGATGGAAAGCTAAGGAGATAAGCTTTCTAATGGATTTAATCCTGTGCAAAAATACTTTCTAGATCTCCGGAAATCGCTAAAACAATATGACATCCAGAATCTGTTAGGGTGTTGCAACACTATGTTTTGGCCTTTGGGCCGTGTATTTTTTCTAGGCATATTAGTATTAGGGTTTGCCCCTAATGTCATCATAAACTCTATATAATCAGTAGCCGTCGTCATTAGGGTTAGGTTTTGATTAGTTTTCATCTGTTATCAAACTGTTTCATTTTTTGACAGTTTGTTGGTTTTCTAACTTCACGATTTAATTCAAATTTCGCAATTGAGTTGCGTTCTTCCTTGTTTTTGCTTGTGTTCCTCGATTCGCAGGCTAGAATTAGACTTCTTGGTGACGGTTGATAACCAGAGGGGAAGTGGTGCTGCGATTGCGGGATTCGAATCGTG
The DNA here is from genome assembly GCA_001602315.1 of Zoysia pacifica. Classification (NCBI taxonomy): domain Eukaryota; kingdom Viridiplantae; phylum Streptophyta; class Magnoliopsida; order Poales; family Poaceae; genus Zoysia; species Zoysia pacifica. The sequence goes on along the minus strand of BCLH01000006.1, from coordinate 320,843 downwards.
TTGATTTGAGGCTGGATCGATTGTGTGTCGCATCTCTATCAAACTGAGAGTTACCACAATCTGACAGAAGATCGGGAAAGACATTAGGTAGCAATCACATTAGGTAGCAATCTATTCTCAAAGAAAGACATGTGTTTTGGAGCAAGCTCACCTCTAAATTCAATTGTTGTGGACAAGCTATAGTAGGTGTAGGAGCGTTGTGTGTATCCAACGAAGAAATGTCCTCATCATCCTCCCCCTCTTGAATCGGAGTTGTCCTCGACTCAAGCTCATCTTCTTTTCTGATGTATGGCTTCAAATCAAAATCTGAAAGTTGAAACATTGGTCTATGTATAAGCTTGTCCTTCAAAGTGGCAAAGGATTTCTCTTGTGTGGCCCCATTGTGAAGCTGTTGTGACCGTGGGCCAACTCTTGTTCGCTCTAGAAAGCAAGTCAAATGGTGTGCAACCCCTCGAATGGGTGGTAGTTCTAGAGATATCTCAGGTGGAAAATCATCATGATACTCCGGTAGAAGGTCAGCAACAGGAACGGGCAAAGAAGAAGCAAGATCCTCAATGAAAACAATGCATCATTGCACACCAAAGCATAACGTGAAGCATTTTCATCATAAATTTTAGTAAGAACGCAAGTTTTATAGGACTTTTCAAATTTATGGCTTGCCGATTTTTTGGTTTAGGAGGATGTGCATTTTTCTCATGAGCATGTCTATTTATATCAGCTTGTACAATTTTAGTAGGGGTCAAAGGTAGTAAAGTAATTTTCTTTCCTTTATGCACTAAGGTATATGTATTACTTTTACCATAGTGGATAGCATCATTATCATATTCCCATGGACGACCAAATAAAATGAACAAGCTTGCATAGGTACAACATCACAATCCACAGAATCAACATAGGTGCCAATGGAGGATGGAACTCGACAAGTTTTTCTTTCTTTTGCCTTACCGAAGTCGTTTAACCACTGAATATGGTATGGATGTGGATGTGCCGTGTGGGCAAGCTAAGCTTAGTGATCAAATCAGTACTTACTAAGTTGATGCAGCTCCAGCCATGAATGATCACGTGTGCACGTCAATTCTTGATCACAAAGCAAATCTAAAACAGATTATGGCATTGAATCTGCGAATCTGCATATCTGGGTGTACCTGTGCGGAGAGTGCTCATTGGGCAATGATAGTACTGTAACCCGAAGTATCATCAACACCAAATATTTGGCTATCATTATCGTCAAGAATCTTATCATCAGATTCTTTGTCTTCAACATCCGAAGTACTTATATATCCTCCATCTTCAATAATAATTTATGTCCGCTGACTTGGGCTATCTCGCTGCATATGTCCCATGCCATGACATTTATGGCACTTGATGTTGGAAGAGAGACCTGTCAAGGTAGTGAAGGATGTACTCTTGTTGGGTATCAGCAAATAAGGCTTACTTGAATTCGAAGATTGCACCGAAGGGGGTGGTTTCGGTGCTGCTGCAATGTTGAAAGGTGGCTGTGTACGTGTGGTCGAAGGAGAAAACATCGACTGTGGAGTATATGTACTGGTACAGTTCTGGAGTTGTCATCCCTGCAATTCTTTCTAGCACAGCAAGGTAGAACAACTTCTCGACAGTATTATAATTTTTATAATCAATAATGTTCTAAATTTCACGATGTAACCCAGCATAAAAATGACAGATAGTATCCTCAATGTCCTCTTTTATCCTATAACGCATCATACCATTTTTTAACTCAACAAAATAATCTTGAACAGATTTATCATGTTGTTTTAAGTGTTGCAATTTTTTACGCAAATCTCTTTTATACGAAGGAGGAACAAAACGGTTACGCATAGCATCTTTTAATTTATCCCAACTATCAGGTTGCAAATGCGCTTTGCAAAGATTAGTCCACCAGAGTAAAGCAAAATCTCGAAACTCACTAGTAGCTTGTTTAACTCTATGGTTTTCAAGGACTAAGTGAGAGGTAAATTTTTCTCTACAATCATCTCCCAATCAAAATACGCTTAAGCATCATAACTACCAGAGAACGGTGGGATGGTAAACTTAATCTTAGTGAAAGGTTCGTAAGGAGCACGATTTGCATTATCTCCTGTTAGCTTCATGACCTTTGAGGTCTCTTGAAAGATATGAATTGATTTTGGTGATTGAGTGGACACCATATGTAACGGTTATGATTATAGGTACCACCCCACTAATTCTACATTAACATAGTGAGCTTCCTCAATGGATAAGGATGAACTCTAGAAGAGAAGTTTTCGGGCGTCGGAGGATCAAGGCTAAAAACTAGCTAGAGAGTCCATAGGAACACCGGTACTGTTAAAGGGGGTAAAGTTATTTGTCTCCTGTCATAAAAGTGTTAGTGTGTAAATGCTCTTTAGATCCTCAGAAAGCACTAAAGATGCAGAGGAAGCGAAGACGAAGATCAAAGATCAGTTTTAGACGAAGAAGCAGTCACTAGACACTCGTGACCCAGGACTTCAGAGTCTAGAGAGAAGTGCTTCTGGAGTTGCTGCAGAGAAGACATCGAACAATCTATTGTGGCAGCTATCGAACAGTCCACTGAGGTCGAAGCCGAAGTCCAGAGAAGATGTCTCTAGGGATCCACAAGTGAAAGTCACCCGAGTCTGATGAAGGTATGCACCGGACAGTTTGGTGTCTATGGAATGGATTCTGAAAATGGTGTTTTTCTAGCCGAGAAGGAAGAAGGGTCACTGGACAGTTCGGTGGTCCAGTCACCGGATAGTCCTCTGATTGCATAAAGCAGTGAGCTTTATGATATCACGTCCCAATGGTTGTTTCTAGGTTTGAAGCCAATTTAAACCATGGAGGGGTACGTTTTCCAGTGTGGCTGTGGTCTGGGAAGCAAGAGGAAACTTGTGAGAGGACAAGGGACAGTACCAAGAGAGCACATTGCAAGATTGGAGATCTTTGGTGCTAGTAGGAGAGTAATAGGGAGCATTCATACACTTTTAGAGCTTGTAGGGTTTGAGAGGAGTGATCTTTGCCTATTACTCTTGGTGTGGGCAGCCTAGACCGGCTAGAAGTCGGTGATCGAGCTTTCGAATTGATTGTGAAAGACATCGCCAAGTTTGTACGTGATTTTGGGTCTTTCGCTTGAAAGGGACTCTAAGAGGGAGCGCCCGAGCCTTCGAGGCTTACTCTAGCACTTGGGTATTGTGTGCGACAGCCGAGCCGCCGGTGACTTCACTCTGGGAGTGAAGCATACTGTTGTGTACTGAGCACTCTCTATCTCACTCTTTACTTACCGTTGAGTAGTGTAATAGGTTGTTCTTTGATTTCTCTTTGTGGCTATCGTGCTAGTGCTTGCTTGTTGTTATTCTCATTTCACTAGCATTGTTAGGAGTCTTGGCCTACTAAAATTACATAGGTTTGCTTCCGTTGTGATCAAGTCTTATAGTTTAAGTTTATTGCTAAATTAGTGCTATAAGTCAACTGATTCAGCCCCCATTTCGGTGTTTTTGATTCTTACAAGTGATATCAGAGCCACGTTCTCATTTTCAGGCTTCACGGCCTTGAGTAAGGATGCCGAATAGGATGAAGACTCCGCTCGTATTCGATGGGGACGATTATTGGTACTGAAAGGCTCGCATGTAAGCCTATCTAGAGTTAATCGACGGGAAAGCATGGCATGTTACTAAGAATGCTACGAATGAGAATGAAAGACTTGATCCCATTTTTATTAAATTTAATGCTAAGGCCAAGAATGCTATGTTTGTATGTATTTCTAAAAATGTCTTCTCAAGAATTAATGCATCATTTACTGCGCATGAGATATGGATGCAATTACAAAACATTCATAAGGCTCCTTCGAGGCCAAGGAAGAGCGTTATTATGTTCTCAAGAACAAATATGATTCTATCACCATGCTACCACATGAAAAAGCTAATGATGTTTATTCTCGCTTGCATGTAGTGGTGGAAGAGATCAACGCCTTGGACCTCAAGAACAAAATTGATGATATTGAGATCGTGAGGAAGCTCTTGAGGATGTTGCCGCCAAGCTACAACTCTATCGTCACGTGTCTCTTTCAAGTCAACTTGCTACTCTCTCCGTTGACACCATGCTCGGCAAGCTCACAGTATATGAGGGATATATCTTGGGCACCTCCACCGACTCTCAATTGCCCAAGAATCTTACCCTACAAGTTGAACAAGAATCTCTCAATGGCAAGAACAAGAAAAAAAAGAATGTGAAGGAAAATGAGGATGAGAAAAGTGACAATGAGGACTTTGCACTCTTGATGAAGCTATTTCGCAAGTGAAGACCCTCATCTTTCAAGAGGAACTCCGGGTGCTTCAATTGAGGCAAGAAAAGCCATTTTGCGAAGGAGTGTCCCAAGCCCAAGAAGGTGAGCAAGAAAGAAGCCTCTAGTGAGAGTGATGACGAAGAATGCAAGCCAAAGAGGAAGTTCAAGAAGAAATTCTTTGTCAAAAAGAAGAGCAAGAGCAAAGAGGAGAAGAAGTCCCCACACAAAGCTTACATTTTTTGAGTGGCTCACCAATGATGATGATTCGAACTCTTCATCTTCTAGAGAAGAAGAGCTCGCGGTTATTGTCATGACAAGCTCCACCAATAAGCTACCATCGCCTCCACTTTGCTTTATGGCCCGAAGTTGTGAGGGCTTTGTGGATGAGGATGATTATCTTGAAGAAGAAGAGAAGGATTATGATGATGAAGATGATGGACGGAGTTACAATGATCTAGTCCTCTTACTTGATAAGGCCAATAAGACCATCATCAAGAAAACCAAGAAGATCGAGGTGGTGACCAAAGAGCATGAAGTGGTGGTATTTTGAGTTTGAGAGCTTGAGAGGGAGCTCAATGCACTCAAGCATTCTCATAGCGTTCTACATGAGTCTTATGAGGCTCTCAAAGAAAAGCACGCAGAGCTAAGTGAGAAACATGAGGCATTGGTGCGCTCTCATGAAGCTCTTGATCTTAACTCTCTCTTTAACTCTCTTAAGCATTTTAATGAAGCTTTTACTTCTTGTGATCTAACCCTCTCTAAGGAGAGTACTATTCTTGAGTTATCTATTTGCATAGAATACACGAAGCTCAAGGAGGAGAGAGAGGCTGTGATGGATGCATTTGAGCGGCTCACTAGAGAAAGGTAAATTCAAAATAAACTTCTAAGAAAGAACCTCATCAACAACCACAATCACAAAGGTTTAGGATCATATCCTTCCTCTATCAACATCATTGGCAACCAAGATGAGATCCCCGAATGGATAGTCCCGCTCATAACGAATGACTACTATTGTGAGAAGTGTTGCCTTGATGGTCACCGCTCCAAGAATTGTTTCAAGGTGAGTGAGCCTAAGATTATGCCTAACGCTAATATTTTTTATGAAGATGTGCACTACAAGCTTTTCAAGGATAAAGATGGAAAAGTGAAGGCTAAACCGTTCGGACCGCCAAATGACAAGAGGACAATCAAGAAGATTTAGGTCCCAAGGTGATCGTGCACTAAAAGAGGAAGCTTAAACTCTCTTGGGTTTCCAAGAAGGAGTGAGGGGGCCTAGGTGGTGGACCGTGAAGCGAATTGAAGATTTTTGAAGTCCACCACATGTCGATCGAGCTACAACGCCAATCTACTCTTCAAAGAGATTATTCTTGTACATAGTAGAGTATATTTCTTTTCTTGTCTTGCATGGTAGTTAGAACTCCTCTATGGACTAGATGTTTGCATTATCATATATCATGTGTAAAAAGATAAAAGAAAAGAACAAAAAAATTAGATCGGTGTCTAACCACCTTAAGATATCTATATGCATAGGGGAAGAGCTTGAGAAAGTGTTTTGACTATCTCAAGATAAAGGGGTGGGCATATGGGAGATGATTGGACGCTCGCCCACCGCTCGGCCTGGCTAGTAAGTTGGACCAGGCCCAGCGGAGCTTGTACCAGATGGCGCAGCTTTGCATTTTGGATTTTGGTTGGTGTTGAACCTGTTTCAATACAGCATCTGATTGGTTGGCTAACTTGTACCCTAGATTGCAGTTTATTGTGACACGCATGCCCTGTGGGCTGCAGCAACATAGACAGGCCGAAGAGGGAAGCTCGTCTCCCACGTTTGAGTCGAGCCAAGCCGAGAAGGAGATACTGCACACGATGAACCAGGCTACCAACACGAATTAAGGAAACAAACAAGCAGCGCCTGCGACTGCTGAACCTAACGGAGAGTTGATGCGGACAAGCAATCACTCCCATGGTAAATAAGCTTGATATGAGTCAAACTTGGCATCGAATAGGTTTTTTTTTATGCAATATTTTTTAATTTGCTTGCATCTACATGGCATGCTTTAAATTCTCTTGCATTAGCTAGCTTGTTTGCATGCATTGTATATAGGAACCACGGAGAAGACGTGTTACTCTATGGAGAAAGTGACTATATTACCCATATGGATTCAAATACTCCACAGACAGTAACCAAAGTAATTGTTGAGCTTCATGCCTATTGAACTCTGTGCTTAATGGTCTCTAACATTCAGTTACGTGGATCATGAACTAGAGTTCATACATTTCCTTTTTGGAGCCTCCTTCTCGCTTTAGTTTTTATAGCTCGATTTTAATTGCAATTTGCAGAAATGCTAAACTCTTCATTTTGGAGTCACCGGACAATTTATGGGGACCAGACAGTCCGGTGATCTCTTCTGTCGGTGAAGTCTCAGCATCTATTTTCTTGTGATCAATCTGGACGTTGATTTGTTTTAATCTAAATCGCATGTGGGGTCTTCCTTTTCATTCAAGTCTCGTGCGATTTGCTACGAAGCTGACTAAGCCGACGATCGCCACCGCCGCCGCGCGCCTCCGTCATCGCGTTCCTACGCTGCCTTCCTTCGGCCTCCAGTGCTAGAGCCGCTGTGCCACCTTTGCTGCCACGTGCCTCCTCTTCGTTGTGCTTGCGCGCGCCCTTGCTCCTCTGCCCTAGCAGCGCTGCCGCCCTGCCCTCACCATCACGCCATTGCGCCGCCTTCTGCTGCTCGTCGACGAGCTCCTTCTCCTTCACCACCTGCTCACCGCCCCTTGCTTTAGATTGCCTCGCCGTGTGCGTTCCTAGCTGTCACCTGCGCTCCAGCAAAACCCTCAGAGGGTTTTAGCCTTGGAGGTGATCGCGGCGTGTTCTTCGGCGGTCTCCGGCTCTATTCCCTGGGGTATTGTGTTCTATCACTTCTATTTCATCGGAAACGCCCCGCATGCCTTGTTTGTTAATTAATTACAAAAAATGGTATAAATTGCTTAAAGGTCTCACCTTTTATTGCTAATTGATGTCATTAGTTGACAAATTTCCGTACTTAGTGCCATATTGAGGTCATCTCTTGCATATTTTAGTATGGCATTGAGTCTTCTGTCGCTGGCGTCACAATTTGGATACTTTGCTATTATATGAATTATGGCATTAGTCTGTCGATGTCACCGTTGTACTTATTTGCTTTATTTGATCAGTGATATATCTTTGATTTCACCGCTAGCACTTCATTTCGAGTCGCTCACCTTTTGTGCTTACAACTTATATTTTATTCTTATGTGCTGCCGTGACAGTTGGACAATGGATCAGAGGTCACAGGCAGGATCCAATGGTTTCTGTTGCAGTCCAAAATCTCTTGGATGGGTTAAGAGCCAAGCTCTTAATCCAATCTTGTTGAGTCAGCTGCTCAGTGGTTCTATCAGTTGATCATTCAAACAGTTGACAATATGGGCAGGCAGAGATCGACTTCTGAGGAGAAGGGGAAGGGCATGGCAGTCGAGCAGGAGAAGAAGCAGAGGACTGGTGACCCTGAGTGGGACCGTGCCCTAGCAGTGGCAGACGTGGATGTCCCTCCACATAGGAGGTCAGTTGCTTTGAGGAAAAGAGGATCTGAGTCCCAGTGGAGCTGAGGAGGTCGACTCGTCAGAAGAGTGACGACCACTCCTCTTGTTGCAGAGGTGCAGCCGCGGAGAGCTCCTATCAGTAGGCAGTCGAGAACCGTGGAGGGAGAGGCAGCCCAGCGAAGTTCGCAGCTGAGGACATAGAGGTGCCCTCATTAGAGGACTGGGGTCTGCGAGGTATGCACTGCCAGAGTCGAGAGAGCTCGTCAGGCCATGGGCAGGATTGCAGAGGTTGTGGTTGACTTGCTGAAGCTGAAGGGCCCGACCATCAAGGCCAATAGGAGAGTTGATTTCATTGCTTGGGTCTTCGCTGGTAGACATGTAGATGCTGGTCAGTTTTGGACGGTTCTCCAATGGAAGATTTTTGAGGCCTATAGGAGATAGCTTGCCACTAAGGGCAAGAGATCAGTGTTTGCAGCACACCGTCACTGTTCATTGGAGGTACTGAGCAGAGGAGCTGGGATTGACATGGAGGAGCATATCTCATATCTTTCTGGATTTTTAGACTTGGTCACCCAGCCCCTAAGGTATAGTGAGAAGATTGTACTGGAGTTCTATGCCTCACTGTGGATCTCCCTCGACCGCTCTTATTTCTAGTTTATGTAGCGAGGGGAGCCACACAGATTTGAGAGGACCGACCTCTTGACAGCTCTTGAGTTTATTTCTTCAAAGACTCGAATCTACACTCTGGCCCATCCGGATTTCTCTCCACCTTTCGGACCATTTAGAGGGATGGAGCAAGTGATGAAAGGATGAGTGTTGCTTTCCCACCACCTCAAGGGGAGCACTACTCGAGACACCCTCTACGCTTGACACACGAGACACGTGTACCGAGAGGGATGCTTGGGAAGTCTATCGCACCATGGGTAGGCTATAGAGAGTGGATGATCATTCTACATCAATGGCTGTTGTGTTTTCTGTAGAGGCATAAAGAGTTTGATTTGACAAATCTTTTACTGGCTCAGATGGAGGATGTGATTTATGAGGGGATTGGAGCACGAATGTTACCTTTTGCCCCCTATATTTGCCTGATGCAGAGGAGAGCTGGTGTGATGACTGAGAAGGAGTATGCAACATTGCCAGAGATTACCACCACCTTTAGTCCAGCAGAGCCATCCGACTCTAAGGTACTACGAGTGTCAGCTTCATAGAGCATCCTGGAGGAGAGGAGACCACATCTCTGGAGAAGGTTGAGACTGAGGCTCCGGAGAGAGCACAGCCGGGAGCTGGGAGCACTGAGGCTCTAGGTCATGCCGAGACTCTGACCCCTCAGGCTACACTTGACCCTGCACTTGCTGCCAGGTTGGACGCTATTTAGGCATAGCAGAGGAGGTACCAAGAGGAGAAGGATGAGTGGATACACCAAGAGAGGGCTGAGTTCGAGAAGAGGATCCGACTCGAGCGCCTTCAGATTGAGGAGCGGCTTCGGATAGAGAGAGAGCTTGCCGAGGAGAGGAGATGGCAGGACAAGGAATTCTATGAGAGGTCGCAGCGCTTTCAGTTGAAGATAGCAGCGGCCATATTTTATATGTCTACCGGCTTCGGAGCTATAGCGTCATATCTCCAGGAGATCGGTATGCCACCTCTTCCGATGTTTCCGATGACCACGCTACCGGGTCCCCTGCCTTCAAAGCTCTAGCCTACAACACCTCAGCTTCAGTGTTCTTCAGTGCCAGCATTCACATCTGAGTTGCAAAGCTAGAGTTAGTAGCAGCAGCAGCAGTCAATATTTTCTACACTACTCTCAACCCCGTTTTCACCGTTTGTACCATTCAGGGCTGCCAGCACAACTACGACTACTGGAGAGTTAGTGTTCCTGTCACTTCTTCTCAGATCTCCGTAGTTTCCTTGTACTCCATGTCAGTTCTATTTGCTTTAACTGAGCCGAGAGTGTTAGTACCTGTATTGGAGTCAGGGACAATAGTTGGTAGTTCTCTACTTGCTCCGAGAGTTCTCTCTTTCGAGGCTACCACTACCACTGCTAAGTCAGTTTTGACAGACCTACCGCTCGAGGTTTTAGAGGTAGAGCCAGCAGCAACCACAGCCGAGCAACCTAGTGTGACAGATGCAGCTATCCTGGTCGAGGCCGGATACTCAGTAGAGGAGGCAGCTCAGGGCCTTGCCAGCGCAGATCAGCCAGCTACAGTTGATGGCAAGAAGCCTTCCTTGAGTTATTCTTCAGGCTTGAGTGCATTTGATGATGTTGAGCAGTCGAGAGAGGATGAGTCAGCAGTAAGAGCTCAGCCAGTAGAGGAGCAGCCTCCGATAGTCACTGCACCCAGCTCTTCAGCCGCACAGGATTAGATCCTCTATAGGAGTTGGGTGAGAGACTTGAGGTGTATCGCTTTGAAGGCTAGCTGTCTAGGTGGAGGGCGTGGATGGGTAGCTAGGGCTTCGATTCTTGTTTGGCGGATTTCTTAGCACTTTTGTGATATTTTGATGAGCTTGTTTTCTTTTCGACTCTTTTAGCTCATTGAAAGGCACTTGGTTTTGGACTAACCCCGTTGATTTATTTGTATGGCTCCTAGTGCTTTATTTGTTTTGCATGTTCCTTCGTGCATGTGCGCTTCTGTACTATACTCTATCGTGCACCTTTTTTTTGTCTATCCTGTGTTCTCCCTCTTTATATGCTTTCTCGGTGCCATCTTTTTTATGATTAGGTGACAAAGGGGAGAGAGAGCTATCAAATAGGGGGAGAGCGACGCTTCCAACTCTTGATGAAGGAGGGGAACTCTTGCAAAATTTTTCTAAGGAGTCATCAAGGTAAAGGGGTAAGTATTCTTTCGAGATGCATTTTATTCTTTATCTTTTTTTCATCTCGTTTGAGCTGTTTGTGAGTACTATGGTTGTTATCAATCACCAAAAAGGAGGAGATTGTTAGCTTCATGACCTTTGAAGTCCTCTAAAAGGTATAAATTGATTTTGGTGATTGAGTGGACACCATAGGTAATGGTTGTGGTTGTAGGTACCATCCCACATATTCTACATCAACATGGTGGGCCTCTTCGGTGAATAATAAGGACGAACCTTAGAAGACAAGTTTTTAGACGTTAGAAAACCAAAGCTAAGAACTAGCTAGAGAGTCCATACGAACGTTGGTACTATTAAGAGACTAAGGTCATTTGTCTCCTGCCATTCAAGTGTTAAAGTGTGTGAATGCTCTTTAGATCCTCAGAAAGCACTAAAGATGGCAGAGGAAGGGAAGACGAAGATCGAAGATCAGTTTCAGTCAAAGAAGCAGTCACTAGACAGTCCGATGAGGTCACAAGACAGTCCGGTGAGCCAGGACTTCGGAGTCTAAAGAGAGGTGCTATCTGGAGTTGCTGTAGAGAAGACATCAGACAGTCCGATATGGTAGTCAGCGGACAGTCCAGTGAGGTCAAAGCCAAAGTCCAGAGAAGTTGTCTTTGGGGATCCAAAAGTGAAAGTCACCGCACAGTATGGTGAAGGTATGCACCAGATAGTCTGGTGTCCTACAAAATAGATTCTAGAGAGGATGTTTCCCTCGCTGAGGAGAAAGAAGAGTCACCGGACAGTTTGATAATTGCATAAAGCAGTCAGCTTTATGAGATCACATCTCAATGGTTGTTTCTGGACTTGGAGCCTATTTAAACCGTGGAGAATGTTTTCTCGTGTGCCTGCAGTCTGAGAAGCTAGAGAAAACTTGTGAGAGGCCAAGGGACACCACCAAGAGAGCACATTGCAATATTAGAGATCTTTGGTGCTAGTAGGAGAGTGATAGAGAGCATTCATACACTTCTAGATCTTGTAGGACTTGAGAGGAGTGATCTTTGCCTATTACTCTTACTGTGGGCAGCCTAGACTGGCCAGAAATCTGTGATCGAGCTTTCGAGGAGATTGTGGAAGACATCGTCAAGTTTGTACGCAGTTTCGGGTCCCCCGCTCGAAAGGAACACCAAAAGAGAGCGCCCGAGCTATGGAGGCTTGCTCTAGCGTTTGGATATTGTGTGTGATAGCTGGGCCGCCGGTGACTTCACTTCAAAAGTAAAGCGTACCCTTGTGAGCATCGTTTCGATAACAATGGGAGGAACAAAGACTCCGATGGGAGTGGTTCAATGAAGATTAGGGGAAGTCGCCTACCTTTCACTGAACACTCTTTATCTCACTCTTTTTACTTACCGCATTTACTTACCATTAAGTAGTGTGATAGGTTGTTCTTTGATTTCTCTTGGTGGCTATCGTGCTAATGCTTGCTTGTTGTTATTCTCATTCCACTAGCATTGTTAGGGGTCTTGACCTACTAAAATTGCATAGGTTTGCTTCCGTTGTGATCGAGTCTTATAGTTTAAGCTTGTAGCGAAATTAGTGCTATAAGTCCACCGATTCAATCCCCTTTTCGGTGTCCTTGATCCTTGCACCTCTCATATCTTGGCGGTTATGGTGTTGATGATCGTGGAATCTGTCCTGTTGTTCTGTATCATTGTCAATGTTATTCTCAGAGTAGTTCTTGTTATTAACTTCCTCTTTCTCTCTCAGTGGTGGTCGACGCCTCTCAAGGGTTGCCATACGAGTTGAGAGACGCTGGAATTCCTGGTTTGTTGTCCAGAACAGCACCTTCATTGCATTGAATTGATCGATCATCCTCTAATTGAACTTAGCAAGAGTGTCAGCAAGTTGATTTTGATTTACACATTCAGCAAAGTAGTTCGAGGAGTTGATAGCTTCAGAAGCTTCAGCCTTATCCCTTCCAGACTTACCCTTTCCTCCCATGGTTAGAAACAACAAAGAAGTAAAGTAGGATATTATCCCTACGCTATGGTGATGCGAGATCTATGGTGACAGGTCTACAAAAGGAAATGACTTACCAAGTTTTTATATGGTTCTTACCAAAGCAAGGCAAAGGATGTACAATTAGTAGCAGGAGAGACCAATGGGTTGTATTTCCACAATTGGAGGGTCAAATATAGTGCTGATCTGAGGTGGATATGTAAAGCTTGGAGGGCTGAAATGAAATAACGATTAGTGTAACATAATTCTATAACAGATAGTAATGTTGAATAAGTGTTCCAAGCATGTAATTCTATTTTTTGGTTGAATCTTATGAAAATTCCAGATGCGAAGGATCAGCAACAAACACAGCTCCAAAAATCAGCAATCACCACAGGTACAGTACAAGATAGTGATATCACCTCGATGATGTTGCTTTTTTATTTCTAGAGGCACAAAAACAAAAACACCAAGAAGTTTCCGACCGATCCAATAAATGATGTGTTTTGTGAAAAATTATGAAGGTGTCTGAAATTGCACGCAAAATCTTGTAAATTCATAAAAATCCACTTCCACGGAAATTTGGCCTTGAAAATTTTTTCTAACCCTGACAACGTGGGGTGAGCCAGATGCATCTTTTCGTTCTAAGAATTTAAAAAAATGCGCCCGATTTCGAGTTCTCATACAGAAGTTATGCTCGTTCTACTGAAGGGTGCTCAAGATACGTTTTTGGAGGATGTGAAACGCAATTGGGTGGCAATTTTGTGGATGATTGAGCAGCGGATAAATATGTAAAGGTGGATCTGTTTGTTATCAAAATATGGGGTGGATGGGTGAGATAAAATTTTGATGAAAAAAAATAATTAACAGATGTGACACGATAACAATTGAACACAAAAACAGATGAACGATGAAGAAAAAACACGTGGATGCAAAAAGATTTCGAAATCTATCAACCAAAATATAAACTAAGGACACAAACTCAACACTACGTACTCTGAAATAAAATTATGCAAAGACTAAACACGGCATGGACAGAGGAACACCTAATGATCTGCTTTTTTTTTTGTTGCGGATTTTCTGTGGACAACAGGATGAATGTAAAATCAACAAGGATAATTGTGAACCTAACAGTATACCTGAAGCTCTGAATACCACCAGATGTGTACGTGGTTTTCGATCTTCTGTTACGTCGTGGTAACTCTCAATTTGATAGAGATGCGACACACAATCGATCCGGTCTCAAATCAACCCGATTCAAACCTTGCAATCGCAGCATCACTTCTTCTTTAGTTATCAACCGTGCACACACGATTGGCCTCTCCAAAAAGGCTAATCCCAACCTGCGAATCAAAGAACACAAGCAAGAATAAAGAAAAATGCAATTTAATTGAGAAATCTGAATTAACTCATGAAATTGAAAATCAACAAACCGTCAAACGACAAACTGTTTGATAACAGATGAAACTAAGCAAAAACCTCAGCCTAATGATGGCAGCTATTGATTATATAGAGTTTTAGGGCGTCCTTAGAGGCAAATCCTAATACTAATGAACCTAAGAAAGATACACGGCCTAAATACTAAAAGATAGTGTCACAGCACCCAGGACAGTTTCTAGATGTTATCTTGTTTTAACGATTTCCACTGACTCCGATCGAATTTGGATACAAGACCAGTGCCATTGGAAAGGTTATGTTCTTAGCTTTTTATCCATATAGAACATCCAAAACAGATCTCATATGTGTCCTAAGCGTCCATTTTAGTGCGGGCTGCTCCTAAAACTTAGGCGCAACTCCACTTTGAGTTAGATTGAATCTCCTTCGAGATCAAATGTGTCTTGCTAGTCTTGAGCATCTCCAACTCCTTCTTCATCCTTTCTTTAATCCTCTCTAATATCCGTAATCATGATAAAATCATCAGATAGCAATCTATTATTAAAAAAAAGACATGTGTTCGGAAGTGAGCTCACCTCTAAATTTAATTGTTGTGCATGAGCTACAGCAGGTGAAGAAACATTGTGTATCATGAACTCATCATAAAAGCTGCCTCAAACAGGTTTCAGATTTGCACCGGACGTCTGCCATTTTTCTAATATGGTCCCACTACATATTGTTTGATAAGTATGTTTCTACAGAGTAATATATTCAAAGGCAAAAGACTTGGAGAAACAAAAAATAAATACCAAATAAGGTAGCCACTCAATAAGATAGCCTGAATTAAATAGGGTTTAGAATTCTCAGTTTTTAAGCACTGGTAATTTCTAGGCTGGAAACTTCTGCAATCGGCTTTTGGATTCCGCAAATACCAAGTTTCACATAGTATTTATGTTAGTGGTCTACAAGCTTCTTAGGATGCTAGAACTAAAAGACAATGGCACCTCGTGTCTTCTCACTCTAAATCTTAAGAAAACAGTGGCAAACTTTTGCTTCTGAGGAATAGGAGCACAGCCGGACCGCACATTGTTGTAGTGGCAGCACAATATAACGAACATGCTCAAACCAAGCTACAATACCTCGATTGAATACAGAAGGTCAGAAAATTTTTCACCCAACGCTGGTGCTTATTAGCCTCCTTTTGTTCCTTCTCCCTGAGCCTTTCAATTTGATCATCATAAATAAACCGCGTCCAACTCAATAAATTAAAACAATTGTATGTGATGCAAGTACAACATATTCAACATCAATCTGAACATGGACCAAAACAAAACCTTGGTGTTGACGGTGGATATTCCTTTCAAAGCATCATCATTCAGAACAGCAATTTGGAATTCCTGTAATGTCCATGAGGTCATCATATATAGGAATCTAGAAAAATTTAGAAAGGTGCGAGGATCCTATTAGCTTCCGCTACCCGCGGAAATAGTCCATATCCGACCACCCACCTCCAAGGCTATTTTTTTTTAATAAGTCCCACCTTTTCTCCTCCAACCAAAATACCATATTTTAACTTTCAACTATTCAAGTCGTTCGTTTTTTCTCTCTCGGCTGTTTCGGTTTTGTTCGAGATGGCAGGGTGACGTGCAGAATTCGCTGACGTGGCAGGGTGACATGACATAATCCGCAGAACACCCGATTTTGCCTCATTTTATTCTAAATTAGAAAATAAATACTTAACGACATCAAAAAATTATAAAATTTAGTAGAAATTTAAATCATTTTATAAGGAACAAATTTTTGTTTTGGTATAATTTCAAATACGAAACACATTTTATTTTAAAAATATAGAAATAAATAACCATAAAAAATAATATGTGTTCCAAATTTTGTATAAATAAATATATTTCGAATTTGAAGATCAGTCCAAAACAAAAGTTGTTTCACATGAAGAGATCTATCACTTTGCAAAGTTTCAAATTCATTTGAGTTCCGAAAGTCATGTTTTTGAGGTAAAACAGTAGACTGCTGCTGAGTCGTGTACCGTTATAAATTTGTATTCTAAATTTTGTATAAATAAATCTATTTCAAATTTGAAGATGAGTTCAAAACAAAAGTTATTTCTTATGAATAGATATATCATTCTTCAAAGTTTCAAATTCATCCGAATTCGTAAAAATCATGTTTTTGAAACAGTAGCCTACTATTTACCTCAAAAACATAACTTCATGAACTCGAATGAATTTGAAACTTTAGAGAATGATAGATCTATTCACGAGGAATAACTTTTGTTTTGGACTTATCTTCAAATTCGAAATATATTTATGTCTACAAAATTTAAAAAAAATTATAATAGAATAGCGACTCAGCAGCACCTACTGTTTTATCTCAAAAATATGACTTTTCGATCGAATGAATTTGAAACTTTGAAAGATTATAGACCTCTTTATGAGAAATAACTTTTGTTTTGGACTTATCTCGAAATTCGAAATATATTTATTTATATAAAATTCGAAAAAAAATTATAATGTAACGATGACTCAGCAGCAGCCTACTGATTTGCCTAAAAACATAACTTTTTGAACTCGGATGAATTTGAAACTTTGAAGGATGATAGATATCTTCATGTGGAACAAATTTTGTTTTGTGCTCATGTCCAAAATCGAAATATATTTATTTATACAAAATTCTGAATTCATATTATTTTTTATGGTTATTTTTTTTCTAAATTTTTAAAATAAAATGTGTTTCGAATTTGAAATTGGTCCCAAAACAAAATTTGTTCCTTGTAAAATGATTTAAATTGCTGCAATGTTTTATAATTTTTTGAGATCGTTAACTATCTATTTAACTTAGAATAAAATCAGGCTAAATCAGGTGTCCACGTCAACAGATTCTGCCTTGTCACCCTGTCACGCCAGTGGATTTTGTCATGTCAGCAAAACCGTCGTCGAAACAACTAAGGGAGGAAAAACGAACGGGTTAAATAGTTGATGGAGTCAAAATATCTGGTATTTCGGTTGGGCGAGAAAAACGAACAAGCGCAATAGTTGAGAGTCTCGACTTATTTACTTTTTTTTTTCTTCCTTCCAATGTGGGCTAAATTTTACTGTTTTAGCCTTTTCCCTTCTTGGCACAGGACGCTGAAAAGGACTAAATGTGATGCTGGACCAAATGATTTCGCTCCGGCCATTTAATTTTTACTCGCGTCTAGCGTTAAATAAAAAAAAGTAACTACAATGTGCAGTTACAATGACAATAGTTTTTATTACGTAATGTAGTAAAGAGTAAAAGGTGTAATATAATTTTTTAAGAGTAAATTTCACAAAACTACAACTAATTTAT
Organism: Zoysia pacifica; assembly: GCA_001602315.1. Lineage (NCBI taxonomy): Eukaryota > Viridiplantae > Streptophyta > Magnoliopsida > Poales > Poaceae > Zoysia > Zoysia pacifica. Next base: position 303,502 of record BCLH01000006.1, on the reverse strand, counting down.
TAAAACTATGACAAAACTACAAATTTAACATATAGTTTTATAAAACTATAGATTTAGTGCATCTATGTATTTCAAAATTACATATTTTATGAGTGATGTATCACAAAACTAAATATTTTTTGACTCTTTAAATCTTTAGTTTTATGATACACTACTTACAAAATATGTAGTTTTGTAATACAATTTTTTAAATATGTAGTTTTGTGATAGTTTTGTCAAACTAGCTGTAGTTTTGTGAAATTTACTTATTTTTTAAATCTTTAAAAGTAACTTATTAATGTGCTAAGTAAAAATAGTAGAAATAATAAATTTAATATTTACTAGTTATGAAATGAATTTCACTTGAAATGCAAATATCTTCAGTTAATCCAAATGAAAACAATTAGAAAAAAGAGAATAAAAATATTAGAATGCATTATGTCTGTTTTAAATTGTTTACAGAGTAAAAAACTCAAAATAGAACGGCTGAAAATTTGAACAACCAAAAGTTTGTATAAATTTCAGAACGAATACACATAATCATATCCCGAGAAACATCAAGATAGATATATAAACTAATGAGAAAATAAACAATTCTTGACCAATATAAATATTAAATAACATAGCTTAAAAATATGAAAATGCAAACATAAAAATGGCCTTAGTACAATTGCCCAGTATAGAATACTATATACTTTAACTAGGAACATTATTTGATGCTCTAAGGACCATTGTGAAAAAAAGAATAAGTCCTATCCACCTCCTTCAACTATCGCCGCCGTTCGATTTTTGTCCCCATCTGAAATAACAAATATTTTGACTCTCTCAACTTTTCAACCCGTTTATTTTTCCTCCCTCGACGGTTTTGAGAGCGGTTTCAGTTGATGTGGCGGTGTGACATGGCAACTTTTGACGATGTGGACTGCCATGTGGCACTTCCGTGCTGACATGAATATCCGATTTAGTCTGATTTTATTCTAAATTAGAAAACAAATACTTCATTACCTCAAAAAATTATAAAATTTTGCATAAATTTAAATTAGTTTACATGGAACAAATTTTATTTTTGTACCAATTTAAAATTGGAAATATATTTTATTTTAAAAATTTAGAAATAGAAATAACTATAAAAAATAATCTAGACCTCTCAAATTAGTGGATAAAATCTTTTTTTTTTCTAAATTCATATAATTCAAAGTATTTTCATTGTTTCACATACATTTTCTTTAGAAACTTATAAGTTTCATATTTTGAACTTGAATTCAAATTCAAAATTCAAACAGCGTGATGAGTCGCCGTAATCTGTTTTTCGAATTTTATAGAAATAAACCTGTCTCGAATTTAGAGATGAGTAAAAAACAACAGTTGTTCATCATGAAGAGATCTATTAACCTACAAAATTACAAATTCATCGGATTTTGGGAACTCATGTTTTTAAGGCAAAACTGTAGGCTAGTCGCCGTTTCATTATAATATTTTTTTGAATTTTGTAGAAAGAAATATATTTCGAATTTAGAGATAAGTTAAAAGCAAAAGTTGTTTCTCATGGAGAGATCTATCATTTTGAAAAGTTTGAAATTCGAGTTCGAGACGAATAACCTCTAACCTGTGCAGCTCGGTTGACCAAAACCTCCCTTTGTTCCTCAGCACGTGAGTACCTCGGTGGCTGCCTCCTAGCCCTGCTGGTGTCCACCACGTTCACAGGACCAAGCAGCATGTCCATGTTGTGCATAGCCGGATCCTCCACGATCGGCAGCGACAGCGATATCACCCCAAAGTTATCGCTCACGAGGTCAATGCCCCCAACTCGGATGAATTTCAAACTCTGCAAGATTATAGATCTCTTCATAGAAACAACTTTAGTTTTTGACTAATCTTCAAATTCAAAATATATTTATTTCTACAAAATATAGAAAAAAATTATAATTAAACGGCGACTCAACAGCAGCCTACTGTTTTACCTTAATAACATGACTTTCCAAACTTCGATGAATTTTTAATTTTGTAAGATTATATATCTCTTCATAAGGAACAATTTTTGTTTATGACTCGTCTCCAAATTCAAAACACATTTATTTTTACAAAATTTGAAAAACAGATTACGGTGACTCATCACCCTGTTTGAATTTTGAATTTGAACTCAAGTCCAAAATATTTAATTTTTAAATTTTGAAATAAAATATATGTGAAACAATAAAAATACTTTGAATTATATGAATTTAGAAAAAAAAGATTTTATCTACTGGTTTCAGAGGAATAGATTATTTTTTATAGTTATTTCTATTTCTACATTTTTAAAATAAAATATATTTTGAATTTGAAATTAGTCCTAAAACAAAATTTGTTCCATATAAAATTATTTAAATTTATGCAAAATTTTATAATCTTTTAAGGTTATTAAGCATTTATTTTCTAATTTAGAATAAATCAAGCTAAATCGGATATCCACGTCAGCACAGAAATGTCACATGGTAGTCCAAATCACCAAAACTTGCCACATCACACCGCCACGTCAACTGAAACAGCCGAGGAAAGAAAAATGAACTGATTGAAAGTTGAGAGAGTTAAAATATCTATCTGGTATTTCGGATAGGACTTATTAAAAAAAACTACTAGTAAAGAGATTTTGGAAGATCCAGAATATTAAATAGCAAGAGTCTCTAAAGAATTAAAGATAAAGAATGTAACACAGGTTTATGCTAACAGATAGAACCAAATAAATAAAACATTATAATTCTTTCAAAAGATTATGTCATCGATAAAAGAAATACAATAACCATGTTCCATGGCAAAGACACCAATCCCTATGAAATTATGTTGACTATTACATATTAGAAAGAGAAAATAATATTAAAGAGTGAAATAGACTCTTAAATATCAAAGATTGTAAAACAAAGGAATATGGTACCCTATAGAGCCAAATAAATAGAACATCATGCTTAATAAATTTAATTTAAAATTTGTATTTTTCTTAATTTTATGTTTTAATAAACCAAATGTTTTAATATTAAGATTTAGTTGTTTCACTAGTGAACATCTTTGTTTCAGTAGTACAAATTAATTGCTCCAGGAGTAAAATTAGTTGTACTAAGAGTAAAAATAAATTGTTCCCAATTTTTCTATTGATGTATGCATGAGCCCAACCCTAGAGATGAATGAATAGGAATATAAATATAGATTTAAAATAATAATACATTTTAAAATATTAAAAAAAGGAGGGTACAATGTAAGAGAAAATATGGTAGACATAATATAAAAAACAATAACGATGTATGCGTCCATGAAAAAAAAAATCAAACCGAGCCATATAATAAAGAAAAGGAGAAGAAAAAGAAAAACAAAAGCCTACTCTATCATGTACTTATAAATATGTACTAATGAATGAATGAAAGAACAGTTCATTCCCATTCCATTTTGTCTCAATTATCTCTCTACTATTAGATCTCAATATATAGGTAAAAGTTTATACTTTAACCTGCTTGAATCACCGTGGATTATCTAAAGATAAATTGGCTGTTATGGAAATATAAAATATAGTGTCCGTTATATAAAATTTATACTGTCTCCGGCTCCGATTGTTAGGCTATTTGCGAAACTGATTTTTCTACTATTGTTGGGTGCATTTCCGTTGGCCTCCTCGGCCTGAGAGCATGGCTGCTGGCATGGGCGTTAAGCTAATTGGAGGACGCTTCGAGTTGGCTGCTAATCACTTCCTTTCAACGAGTATGGTTCGATTTGGCTGCCGAAACCTGTATATAACCAACCTCCACGTGATCAACTGCCCCATCTGATTTGGGAGGCTGTTTTGCTGCCACTGAAGCATCTTGGGTTTTGCAGCCACTGCTGCATGGCTGAGGGTCACCACTGCTGCAGGAGCCCTTCTTTATCAAGTTTCGTTCAATTGCCGTCTTCCACAAGTGAATGAAAAGGAAAGAAGCAGTAGAATCGACGCGCGATCCGGATCACATGCAGGAGAGCGTGGGAGCTACCACCATGCAAATCGCATGCAGCGCGGGATCTGTTGCCTGTGGGGCCGCGACGCACATGCCGCGTTAATTTATTAGTGTGGTAATCACGCATGAAATCGAAGCGTTTTCAGTGAAATGCCGGCAGGAAAAAGCATCTTCAAAAGCCCCCTTAAAATTTCACCCCTAAAACCAACTTTTGGGGACAGCCCAAAAAATTTAGGAGGTTATTTTTCTTCCCTCCTCCAACAGCAGCTCTAATTGGACTCACAAAATTATTTGAACTTAAGCCACATCGCCATGATTGGATCGTTTTAACCTAGCGATATCAGTTGACCGATCACAGACAACACAGACTCGAATACGATCGTGAAATCTTCATTCCTCATGAATGCATCGACTCGAATACTTCAGTGAACTATGTTGATCCATGTTGATTTCATCCAAAAAAATTATTTGAATCTGAGCTATGGTCATACAGAGATCACAGAATACGTTAATACTGAAATTATGAAAATAGAGACACGTACAACCTGTAAACAGCGACACATACAGCTACAGAGACACATACAAATGTAAACATGGTTCTGATCGAACATTGTTCATAAGAAAATAGAGACACGTAGAATTTAAGAGCACTCAACACAGACAGCTAGTTCGAAAACAAATGTAAACAAAAACATTGACACCTAGAATCCAAAGTTCTGATCGAACATTGTTCATAAGAAAAGAATGTTAAACATCTAGAATTAGGAAGGTAGAACTTGAGACCATTCAACACAGACAGCTTGGAACTTCATCTTGAAGGTGATTGATTCAATTTGTCGCCATGTTCTCGCATGAACCATTTCTTTGCCATCAGCTAGGAAAAAAGTTGAGAGAAACAATAGATATTAGATTTCTTACTCCACAATTTTGTAGTTAGGGTACATATGACATGAAAGAAGTAATCTGTAACGCAATAATCAGGATCGAGAAAAACAAGCATTATTGTTGTTGAAAGGGATTATATTCTCACCCTAGAACAGTCTGATTGTTCAACCTGATAGCATGTTAACCTACTGGTGTTGGTTCTATGCTGTCCGCCCATAGAAAATGCAATAGAGACACTGATTAGGTACAGAAAATTTTTGTAAACAAAGTAATTCGTTCCTGAAGATACTGCTTAGGCAGAAACGGAACACTGGTACAGCACCTTGCATGTAGCAGAAAAGCACAGATGAATGCGACCTACTTTGCATCTAGTAGTAGCAGATTGGTACTCCACCGTATTCAAGGTCAACCTCTACCACATGAACACGAGCGTCAATGGGGAAGCATTCTCATTCCTCATCGCGTCCGACAACGACAAGCCACCACCCACTGGGAGCTCCGCCGGCTACCTGGGTGACTCAGTCTCACCAAAACATCTACCAGTAGCCTCGCGACCCTGCCCCGCCTTATCCACGCGCAGCCCTCTACTCCCAACCCCGCCCTGCCAGCCATGTCAGTGGAGATGGAGCGGAGCTCCATGGATTTGGCCTCCGACGCACCCCTGGCTCCCCATACCCCCTCTACCTGGCAGGTGGATGTCGCAGGACAGCTATGCAGTGTAGCAGTTAAGGGGACAGGGCGCTCATCTGATGGCGAAGCGCAGGTGCTGTGGGTGGGGCCGAGCGCCGCGAAGATGGCAGACTCGACCACGGAGCCCGCCGCATGGTCGGTGACGGGCGGCTCTGGCGGAGGCCACGGAGACTGTGGGCCTCGAAGACAGCAGGCCTCGGAGGCGACAAGAAGAGGGGACAGAGTGACGGCTTCCATCACGCGAAGTGAAAAAAAGTAGCGCGGGGGATTATCGGGGAGCCGGAAAAGTCCCCCGGATATAGGTGCGGATGGGGGAGTTTTTGGGGAGTCAGGAATGTAGGGGAGTGTTTACAAGAGCTGTTAGAGAAGAATTTTTGCATAGTTTTTTTAAAATTTGATTTAAAGAGAGTTATTGGAGATAAAGTTAAAGTGATAGTTTTTCACTTGACCTAATACTCCCTACATCTGTAAAATATATACGGTAGGAATAGTATTTAGGCTCTATTTGAAAGGCTTTTGTTTAAAAAAACAACTTTGACTTTTTGAAAAAGGGTTTTTATAGCTCTGGCTTCGGCTCTTTAAAAATATTTGGTAGATCCATTTTTTTCTATAAAATTTTCTATTTTATATGAGTAAATAATATAAAAAAATATCACGTGAATGAAAGAACCACGAAAAAATCTCTCTTTCATGGCTCTTAGCATTACTCCTGGCTTTTTTTTTAAAAAATAATAAAAGCGGCCCCTCTTAAATCCATTTGGTATAATTTTAGTTGAATCTTATCCAGAAGCAGTGGAGATGCCGGCAGGAATTGTGAGGGTAGACACGACTGACGTCCCATGAATGTAGTTTTTGCTGTAATGCCCCTAGGTCAACGCTCGGGTCATTGATGGCTCACCCACGCTACGAGCATCGTGATCCGGCTCATCAGTACTAGTAAGATGCGAGTGAGAGTTGAAATTGTCTGCACATCTACCTATGTTTAGTTTCCCTTCTAATTATCCCACACTCAAGTTTCCCAATATATCATTCTTCTACACATACGAGTACTCCAAGAAAAAAATAGGTGGCTTTCTAAAAAATGTTTACTTTTGCGGGGGATTGGTTCGCAGATTTCACTTATCCATATTCTGAAATTACAATTAAGGTAGTGAGGTTACCTTTATTTTTTTTGCCAGGTACAATATCGATCGATAGGGAAAATATACATTATCACTGCGGGCATCAAATAACTTGGCCCACTGTCTACTATTATCAATCATTAATTCAGTGTACCGCAAATGTAATCATTTCTTGCACCATCTTACATTAGCAGCGTGACCGAATCAGGAGTGATCAACAGCATGCGCGCCGTGCCTTATCTGAAGACAAATTGGATACTTCTATAAATATAAAATCTATAGTTTGTAATACTTGTGACAGTGAGTATTCAATCGGGCAGTAATTCTGAGGGTGGGCACTTTGCAATACAGTGGAGCGCTAGCAATTGAGAAGCTTACAGACATGGCACCAATTTATAACTCCTTTGTGTCCAACGGTTTCCTCAATAACATTTTCAAACATACTCCATTCTTATATAAATTGTTGTCGATAGGTCACAACAATTTTAATTCAATTTTGAATTACATATATTAGCTTCGTCGCGGTTGAACTCACCTTGTAGAATCGGTCAGGAGCTAGAACCTATCTTAAGAGACAGTGTTGGAATCTTACTCCTTGTCACCAGCATTCACTGGCCGGCCATACAAATTTTCTTTTTCTGTTTCATTGTCGCCTCTTCCATGCACTCGTCCCACGGCAGAAAAGCTTGGCTACCTCTATATATATAGTAGATACATCATTGGGACCAGACAATAGTCACAAGACATGGAGGCAGTTATCCTTGGCCGAGCCTTTATCTTTTTTACTATTTTCAAAGGCTCATATTGTGTCTTCACCTTTGGTGTCTTCTTATTTGAATATCGTATTGTTGTCCCTTTGTTTGGGCTAGATCCTTCTGATAGGTGACCGTTGCCACCTTTCAGTGACACACCCCCTTGTACCCAGCATTCGGTAGTTCCTTTTGCGGAGCCCTCCGTTGTTGCACCTGATTATATATATGCTGCAAAGCCACCAGTGACTCACGCTTATACTGGACGGTTGTGCCTTCTTCTGATGCACTACCTCCTCCTGAGATATCGCCTCATTTTTTTCCCAATGATACATTTTTCTTGACAGCTCCTAAGTAGCCTTCTTCTGCTCTTGACCAAACCCCTCTAGGCCATGGTCATCATATTCATTGGCCCACTGACTTCTACTCCTCTTCTGCCTTTGCAGCTTGTATTCTTTCTAAGACACTTTCTTATCATGATACTGTTCTTAATCAGGAATGGCAACATGCTACGGGAGAGAGATTGCTGCTCTTGAGTGGTGGTACTTGGGACATTGTTTCCCTTCACGAGTTTGTCCGATCACATGTAAGTGGGTTTAAAAGTCAAGAACCGCTTTGATTGTTCTCTTGAACATTACAAAGCTCGCCTTGTTGCTTGAGGTTTTTAGCAGGAGCATGGTCATGACTTGATGAGATATTTACACCACTTACTTATATGATCATTGTTTGCACCTTGATTGCAGTTGCCTTTGTTCATTAGTAGTTCAACTCTCAGCTAGATGTCAAAGAATGCCTTTCTTAATTGTGAGTTGCATGAGGAGGTTTACATGCGGCCAACACCTAGGTATTCTATTCCTACGGGTATGGTTTGTCCTATCTCTCTCTTTATGGCCTAAAGCAAGCTCCTCGTGCTTGGTTCCAACGTTTTATGTCTGTGATCACAACTACTATTTTTTCTACCAGTAATCATTATCTTGCGCTTTCGTTCGCTCTTCATCTTATTGTCGAACTCTGTCTTATTGTCAAACTCTTATCCTTCTTCACATTGATGGCATGATCGCATTGGAGATGGTCCTTCCTACATTACCTTTATTATGGCACATCTTAGTGAGCCTTAAGTCAAATCTTGATCCTTTTAGACTTTCTTGGGATAGACATATCTTCCACTTCAGAAGGTTTCTATTTGTCTTAAGAATATTATTTAAGGATCTCCTTGATCCTGCTTCTCTCACTAATAATCGGATTGTTGAGACCCCTATGAAGCTTAGTGTCCATCTTTGTGCACGATGGTGAGGCTCTTTCAACCCTACGCGATATAGACATAATGTTGAGAGTTTTGTTTATCTTTGACCCCCCTTTGGTAGAGTTCTCTAGAAGTGATTCTTTGATGAGAAGTGATTTTGTAATTGCAAGTTATTCTCTTTGATTCTCTAATAAATTTTTTGAATTAGGATAGAGAATCACTTCACAGAATTAGGAGAATCAACTTTTTTTTAATCCTAACTCCTTAGTTCATTTCAGAGAATCACTTCGTAGAATCAGCCAAGAATCAATTCTTCTAAAGCATCATTTGAAATAGCTCCCTAGATTCTGACTGAGAATTAGCTTCGTAGAGCTCTGCTAGAAGGGCTCTTTGGAGTTCTGACATTTTGTACTTGTTAGCTTCATGATCTTTGAAGTCTCCTAAAAGGTATGAATGAATTTTGGTGATTGAGTGAACACTATATGTAACAGTTGTGACCGTAGGTACCATCTCATAATTACTACATCAATATGGTGGGCTTCCTCGATAGATGACAAGTATGATCCCAAGATGAGAAGTATCGGGCATTGGAGGACCAATGCTAAGGACTAGCTAGAGAGTCTATTGGATCGCTAGTACTATTAAGGGGGGTCAAGTTATTTGTTCTCGGGTCATACAAGTATTAAGAGGTATGAATGCTCTTAGTTGCCTCAGAATGCACTTAAGATGGCACAAGAAGTGAAGTGGATGAAGCTGAAGTCAAGATGAAGATAAAGACCCAAGTTTCTACTTCGGGAGCAGTCACTGAAAAGTCTAGAGGACACCGGACAGTCCAGTGAGCTAGAAGAATCGAAGTCCAGAAGAGGTGTTTTCTAGAGTCAAAGTGAAAAAGTCACCAAACAGTCCAATCGATTAGTGACCGGATAGTCCAGTGTCCTTGAAGATAAAGTTCAAAAGAGGTATCTCTGTAAGTTCAAAAGTGATAGTCACTAGATAGTCCGGTGAAGGTATGCACCGGACAGTCCGGTATCCTATGGAATAGATTTTAAAGAGGGTGTTTCCCTAGTCTACAGAGATAAGGAGTCACCAGACAGTTTAGTGGTGCACCAGACAGTCCAGCGTGAAGATTCACCGGACAGCCCGGTGGTTGGATAAAGCAGACACCTTTATGAAATCATGTTTCAATGGTTGTTTCTAGGCTTCGATCTTATTTAAACCTTGGAGGGGGATGTTTTCCAGTGTGACTAAGATTTGAATTACTGAAGTAAACTTGTGAGAGCTAAGGGATATCAAGGATAGAGCACAACTCAAGATTGGAGATCTTTTGTGCTAGTAGGAGAGTAGCAAGAGTATTCATACACTTCTAGAGCTTGTGAGGCTTTGAGAGGAGTGATCTTGGCTTGTTACTTTTGGGTTGAGATCCTAGATTGGCTAGAAGTCGGTGATCGAGCTTTCGAGAGGAGTGTGGAAGACGATGCCAAATTTGTACATGGTTTTGGGTCTCTTGCTCGAAAGGGACTCCAAGAGAGAACGTCCGAACCTTGGAGGCTTGCTCTTGCGAGTGGGTATTATTTGCTACAGCCGGAATCACTGGTGACTTCACTTTGGGAGTGAAGCATACCTTAGAGCACCATTTCAGGAACGGTGGGAGGGACTGGTACTCCCATCGGTCTAACAAGGATTAGGGGAAGGCACTAACTTTTTGAGACTTCGAGAAAAATCGCTGAGCATTCTCTTGACTCTCTCTGTACTTTCAGCATTTCATACTTGTTTAGTAGAGTTACAGGTTGCTTTGTGATTCCTCTTGGTGGCCATCGTGCTAGTATTTGCGTGTTGTTTATTTCTCACTAGCATTGTTAGGAGTCTTGACCTACTAAAATTTGATAGGTTATTTTCATTTTGACCGAGTCTTGTAGTTTAAGTTTGCAGCAAAATTGAGTTTTATAAGCCCACCGATTCAACCCCCTGTCCTTCTTGGTGTCCTTGATCCTTTCAGTACTCTGTACATATTTTAAGTAAGTTTGTCTCTGTTTCTACCCAAATCCAGTTAGCCACCTTCTTCGACTTCTACGTTATTTTCGTGGAACTATGAATAGGAGGTTGTTCTCTCCTCACTCCAGCTCTTTGTAACTTCATGTGTACTTTGATGCTACCTGAGCTAGTGATCCCTCAGATCATTGCTCTCTTTGTGCTTATATTGTGTCTTTTTGGTGGTTCTCTCATCTTTTGGAAGACTAAGAAGGAGACATCAGTTTATTCGTTCTAGTGCAGATGCTGAGGCTCTGGTGAAAGTAGAGGTTACTTGGTCGGTGGCTGTTTGACGGCTTTAGTGTTTCAGTTTTTTTGAACAACAGGAGGGGAAAGCTCTACTGATTAAATTATATTAATAAGTAAAAGGTCTGTACAAAGCCTTAGAGAGAAAGGCCAAAAAGGAAAAGAAGAAGAGAAGTAAAATTAAAATAGCAGGACTAAACAATGGAAGCCATTCTGAAATAGCGGAGAAGTACTTCTGTTTAGCTTTATGAAATAAGAGCCTAAACTCATGAACAAATTTCGCCTTGCACTTCGCAACTGTTGGGTCCACATCATTAAAAAGCCAATCATTCCTTGTTGTCCAGATGCTCCAAGTCATTAAGACAATTATTTCCATATAAAAGGTCACACAGAGCGGTACTTTAATGTCTTCAAAAGTCTAAGTAATGTTGAGTACATCTGTAACTGTAATTCCTATAGCAGCCTAGCACTGTTTACCAAAGTTACAATATATGAAAAGATGCCCCAAAGTTTCTTCTAGCTGCATAATACACACTTCACAAACATTGGAGTCCAAATGCATTGTTCTTCTTTTTAGCATGCTTCTTGTGTTAACTCTATCTTTCAAAATAAGCCAAAAAAAATACTTTGTGTTTAAGCTGGCATGAAAATTTCCAAAGCCAAGTGTAAATTGGAGGGTTAATTCCTTATAGGCCATTGAAAAAAGTTTGGGTTCCTTATTAGCCATCGTAAAGTTTTAATTTCCTTATTAACTATTTATTTTAACTTTTGTTCTTTAGTGACCACTATGGTCACTTTTATTTCTAAAATGCCCTTACCTGTTGCAAGCCAATATTAAATTGTGAGCACCGTAATTTCTTCAATTATTTTGTTTCAATCCCTTTAGTAATTTTTTCTCATTCAGTAATTTTGTATCAATTTCTAGAGTAATTTTGTTTTAATTTCTTCAGTAATTTTCTCGCAGTTCGTAATTTTGTTTTGGTGTCCTTAATAGAACAAATTTTGAAAAAGTTACCAAATGAACTGAAACAAAAATTACAGAATAAGATATAATTATTGAGAGAACAAAAGAAAATTACTGAAAGAATCAAAATAAAATTAATGAATAAAACTGAAACAAAATTATTGATTGAATCAAAATAAATTTGAATTACAATGTTCACAATTTGAATTTGGCTTGGAACAGGTAAGGGCATTTTGAGAACAAAAGTGACCATAGTGGTCACTAAGGAATAAAAGTTAAAATAGTGACTAATAAGGAAATTCAAATTTTGCGATGCCTAATAAGGAATCCAAACTTTTTTGAGCGGCCTATAAGGAATTAACCCTAAATTGGATGCAGTAGTAGATGTCCAATTAATTCCTTGTAAGCTTTGACAGAAGAATAGTTAGATGAGCCCTATATATAACTCCATCCATCCAATGTTGAATTTCCTGACGTTGATTATAGGCTTCCTGAGACTCAAACTCGAGTTGGATTGGATCTCCTCTGCGGTTGGACATGCCTTGCTGGTGTTGAGCATCTCCAAGTCTTTCGTCATGCTTCACTTGACCCTCTCCAATGATCCTAATTATGGTAAAGTCATTAGGTAGCAATCTATTCTCGAAGCAAGGAAGATATGTGTTTAGGAGCAAGCTCACCTCTAATCTCGATTATCGTGCATAAGTTTTATTAATACTAATTTGAGGAGTATTGTGTTGTGTGTATTTAAAAGAGTGATGTCCTCATCATCCCTCTTCTTGTTTTGGAGTCATCCTCGACTCAAGTTTATTGTCAGGACCTCGACTCTACTATACCCTGCAACATGCATAAAAAGATGGATGCCACGTGGGTATTTCAATGCAATCATTTGGTGGCTCAAAGATCGTTATAATCTCATCATATCTCCCTTTAAGAAATTATTATTAAAGCCATCCGGTCCAGGTGACTTATCTGTTGGCAGAGAAGACACAATATTATCTATTTCATTCTTGGTGAAAGGATATTCCAATCCTTCTAGATCATCTGTAGGCTGAATGAGATCTTCCAAATCAAAGTAGCATGGCAGTAAATTCTGAAGAACCAAATCTTTCCTTGTAAGAATCCCAAAGAAGAGCTACTTTATCACTATGGGTGTAGACAGGAGCGTTATCTGAATTTAAAAGTGAAGTGATCAAATTTCTCCTGTACTTTATAGTTGCTCCTTGGTATGTACGTAGTTGTTGCTCCACCATGAGTTTGAGGGAGGGGTTACTGTTACATGGGGTTTATTGTACACTTTGTACTTTCCTCTTTTTGAGGGTTTCTTGCATAATCTGCACATGTATATATAGGGGCCTATAGTACAAGTGCTATTCATAACAGTAGGGATCACTGTCTTGGCTGCAGAGTGGGAAAATATTGTCATCATCTGTCAGAACAATGAGCTATAAACAATGTTTTTCAAACTGGTATAAACAGTGTTGATATATGGTTAGTAAAAAAATGAAAATCAAGTCAGAGAAATCAATGTACGGTGCTTGAATCTATGGGATGTATCAAATGCTGACTCTGAGGAAAATGCAGACATATGGCTGTATCCCTCCATGTCAAAGATATGATACAAATTAAACACAAATGAGTTATCAACTGATACTGGGCATCAACAATGTGCTCAAAAAGTGGTACATAAGCTATAAAATATTTCTTAGAGTGGGCCATAAACATTGTGCAAGTCAATAATAAGAGGACTTATACATTGTGTATGCTATAAAAAACTAAAGTCCACTTACACATTGGCCCACACTTTATGGACTTGTGCAATGTTGTGGTTGCGAGTGCACTCCCATGCTAAATAAATATATTATGTTATACATGGTCAACTAACCTGTTTTTTATTCCACTGGGCTCTGGTTTTTAATTTAGTTTCAAAGAAGAGCAAGCAGCACCGAGATGAGTTCGTGGGCGTCACTGACCGACAGCTCCGACCCCAAGCGAAGACGCCGGTCATCCATGACAACTACATCGAAAAGCTTCTTGACAAGCTCTGCCAAAATCACGCGCCGCCCGTCAAGCACTTGTACAAGTATGCCATCTGATGAAGTGGTTCTTGGAAGGTAACTTTCATTCCGACCCTCACCAACCCTCACCACCTGCAAAGGACATCGAGGACGACACCGACACAACCTTCTCCGAGCCAGAAGACTGCCTTATAATTTTTGGTGGGTCGGTGGCTTACGAGCGTCGGCACCATCAGAAGCTGACCTGGCGAGGAGTCTCCCATCACCTTCGACAGGTTTGACCACCCGACCATGTGCCTCAGCCAGGACGTGCCTCACCCCGACCATGTGCTCGACCGAATCATCAGCACTACGCACCTCACCAATGTCCTCATCGATGGTGGAAGTGCCCTCAACATCCTCTATATTGACACTGATAGGACTTGAGTGCCCAATCTTTCGGTGAGTGATAACTATCAATTTGGTGAAGTCGACTCTCATGATCTGACTACAAACAAACAGGTCATGTGTGTCTTAGCAATCGCAGAACCAACTTCAAATGGTTATTGACCTCGCCGAAACAGTAAGGTCAACCTGATCATGAAGATTAATTCCTACAAATAATCAAAGAGCAAGCAAAAACAAGATGTGGCAAAACTGAAATCTCTCAAATGTGGGGTTCTCAAAAGCTGTCTAACATGTGGTCGTTGAACAAAACTGAAGATCAAAAAGTTTGCACAAGAGCTAAACTATAACAAAAGAAAACCCAAGTGTTTTGGTGATGGCTAGGGCCTTTAAATAGGGGTAAGGATGACCATAAGGATGCTGGATTCGTTCTCAAACCCTAAGATGCGCCCCTAATGGGCTCAACTTGATACACGGGCCAACGGCCTAAGTTTGGGTGATGCAGCACCTTCTGCTTTCAAATGACGATTGACGCTGATTCCTATATGGTATGAAGGTGAGGCTAGATCCGTTGGAAACTAGACGTGAGGAGATTTCCAACAAGTACTTGCACATCAAAATCGGAGTTTGTATGAAGTCGTGGTGGTCATCACAAATTGGAGCTGTTCAGGAGTTCGAGAATTCCTGCGGGACTACTCTTGCATTTGGGTCCTCTCCATTATTCATAAGTAGAATCATGTAATTGATCTCATGTGCACGGCCTCAAGTGATTGGTCCATCAATGGTTGAAATGGAAGGTGTGATGTCCTCATCATCCTCCCCTTCTTGATTTGGAGTCATCCTCGACGAAATCTCTTCTTCTTCATCTACATATGGCTTCAAATCTGCAACATTGAAAGTAGAAGAAACACCATGTTCTGCAGGTAGATCAAGTCTATAAGCATTATCATTAATTTTATGCAATATTCTTAATGGACCATCAGCACGAGGCATCAACTTAGACTTGCACAAATTAGAAAAATGATCTTTCCTTAAGTGTACCCAAACCAAATCATCAGGTTCAAAAGTAATGAGCTTCCTTCCTTTACTACCAGCCACTTGATTCTTTGCATTTGTGTGTGCAATGTTCTGTTTTGTTTGCTCATGTATTTTCAGCATGAATTGGGCACGTTTCTCAGCATCAAAAATTAACTTTATCAGAAGGTGCAATAGGTATCAAATCAATTGGTGCCGGAGGAATAAAACCATATACAATCTGAAAAGGGCACATGTGTGTGGTGGAGTGTGTAGAATGATTGCAGGCAAACTCAACATAAGGCAAACAGTCTTTCCAAAGTTTTAGATTCATTGTCAGAACAGCCCTAAGCATGGTAGATAAAGTTCTATTAACTACCTTAGTTTGACCATCAGTTTGGGGATGACATGTGGTGCTGAAAGCATGTTTGTCCCCAATTTGTTCCATAGAGTTATCCAAAAGTGGCTAAGAAATTTAGTATCATGATCTCAACCTATTGTGTTTGGCACCTCATGTAAACGAACCACTTCGCAAAAGAATAAATTAGCAACATTAGTCGCATCATCACTCTTTGTGATAAAGAATGAAGTGAGCCATTTTGGAAACTCTGTCAACAACTACAAAAATGCTGTCCCTTCCCTTCTTAGTTCCAGGGAGTCCTAAAACAAAATCCATCGAAATATCCTCCCAAGGAGCATTAGGGACGGGAAGTGGACTGTACAAACCGTGGGGGTTGATTCGTGACTTAGCTTTGTGACAAGCGGTGCAGCGAGCGACAAATCTTTCTACATCATGTCGCATTTTCGGCCAAAAAAAATGATCTGCAAGGATGTCCTCTGATTTCTTGACACCAAAATGTCCCACGAGTCCACCTCCATGTGCTTCCTGTAATAGCTAAAGATGAATCGAACTAGCAGGAATGCACAGCTTGTTAGCACGGAACAAAAATCCATCATCCATGAAGTATTTTCCCCATGTTCTGCCCTCTTTGCAATTCAGAATGATGTCTTTGAAATCAGGGTCAAGACAATACTGCTCCTTCACAGTTTGGAGCCCAAAAATTTTGAAATCCATTTGTGAGAGCATAGTGTATCGACGAGATAAAGCATCAATCACATTTTCTTTCCCTTTCTTATGTTTGATAACATAAGGAAATGATTCAATAAATTCAAACCATTTAACATGCCTACAGTTCAGATTTGATTGGTTACAAATGTGTTTCAAAGATTCATGATCTGAATGAATAATGAATTCCCTAGGCCACAAGTAATGCTGCCATGTTTGAAGAGTTCGAACCAGTGTAAAAAGTTCTTTATCATAAGTGCAATAGTTCAAACTGGCATTGCTTAATTTCTCGCTAAAATATGCTACTGGTTTTCCTTCTTGCAACAAAACGCCCCCTAACCCAATTTCACTAGCATCACATTCCAGCTCAACATCTTAGTGAAATCAAGGAGCTGAAGTAAAGGTGCATGGGTCAACTTATCTTTTAAAATTAGGAAGGCTTCTTCATGTGCTGGACCCCAAGAGAAGGGAACACCCTTTTTCGTGAGTTCGTTCAGCAGTGGTGCTGAAATCACGAACAAAGCGACGATAGAATCCAGCAAGCCCAAGGAAACTTCGAATCTGCGTCACAGTGGTGGGAGATGGTCAGCTTTGTATTGCTACAATCTTGGCGCTATCCACTTCAATACCCTGTGCTGTAACAACATAGCCAAGAAAAGAAACACGATCCGTGCAGAAGCTACACTTAACCAAGTTCTCAGAAAGACGTGCAGTTTGCAAAGCATCAAAACAGCACGCAAATGATCCAAATGGTCCTCTAAACTCTTGCTATAGTTCAGAATATCGTCAAAATAAATAACCACAAACTTGCCTATGAAAGCCCATAAAACTTTGTTCATTAATCTCATGAAAGTGCTGGGAGCATTAGTCAATCCAAAAGGCATGACCAATCATTCATATAAACCAAATTTTGTTTTAAAGACTGTTTTCCATTCATCCCCAATTTCATGTGAATTTGATGATACCCACTACGCAAATCAACTTTAGAGAACAGAACAGCGCCACAGAGCTCATCAAGCATATCATCTAACCTTGGTATAGGGTCACGATAGCAAATTGTTATTTATTAATGGTACAACAATCGATGCACGTGCGCCATGAGCCATCCTTCTTGGGCACTAACAAAACAGGAACAGCACAAGGACTAAGAGACTCACGAATGTATCATTTATCAAGCAATTCTTTTACGTGACGCTGAATTTCTTTTGTTTCCTCAGGGTTAGTGCGGTATGGCACGCGGTTCGGCAACGATGCCCTTGGAATGAGATCAGTCTGGTGTTCAATGCCACGAAGAGGAGGAAGACCAGCAAGGACATCATTCAGAAAAACATCAAAGAAGTCCTGCAAAAGCTTAGTAACAGCAGGTGGTACAACAACAGGTGGCACATCATGAAGTGAGAACAATACATGTGTACACATGAGAGCATAGTAAGGATGATTAGCATCATTGCACTCATCAAGATCAGCATGTGTAGCTAGCAAAACAGGAGCTTTTAGTTTAATTTCTTGTTGCACAATCTGCTGGTCACTATGTTTTTTCTCTCTGTTTGCTCTAGCAAGTTCATCCTTAATTATGTGTTATGGGAACATAGGATGCAAAATAATTTTCTTGCCCTTAAAGATGAGTGAGTATTTTGGTTCGTGCGGCTATTGTGCACACAATCAGTATCGTATTGCCATGGTCTACCGAGCAGCAAAGAGCATGCTTGCATCAGAACATCACAATCAACATAATCTTGATATGAACCCATAGCAAAGTGGATACATACAGAGCGTGTCACCTTCATCTTATCACCGTGGTTGAGCCATTGAATGTGATAGGGATGGGGATGCGGTCGAGTCTGAAGAGAGAGTTTCTCGACCATATCTGTGCTTGCCAAGTTGTTACAGCTCCCACCATCAATGACGATGCGAATAGACCTCTCTTAAATGACGCTTTTAGTGTGGAGCAGATTGTGTCGTTGGTTTTGTTCTTGGAGCGACCTGCGTACTGAGGACACATTGTACAACAAGGCTTAAATACTTGTCAGCAGCAACATGTTCTTCGTCCTGTCCTGAAATGTTAGTGGCGAGCATAGCAAATGTGTCTTCATCAAAATCGTTAGCTGAAGAATACTCACCATTGTCATGAACAATTAGGACACGCTTGTTTGGACAGTCCCGTATGACATGTCCATAGCCCTTGTAGCGATGACATTGGATGTCTTTTGTGCATCTTGTGGAGACAACAGAGGTGCTAGGTGCTGGATTACCTAGAGGAGGTTTGGTCATTGTTGGAGTGGACAAATGTGGTGCAGAAACTCGTGTTTTGCTGCTCGTTGGAGATGGTGATGCCGACTGTGAAGAAGTAGTTGACGGTGTGAATGGCTTGAACGTTGTGATCCATCTTGCAAAAGAGTTAGCTCATGTCATCATTTGGCATCCCTGCACTTGACATTCAGCTTTACAAGCAAGATGGAATAAACTCATGTTATTGTTGTAGTCATAGAAATCAAGAATAACCTGAATGTCACAGTTTACTCCACCCAAAAAATGTGACATTGGCGCATTATCATCCTTAACTAAGCCACAACAAAGCATACCGGTCTGTAGCTCCTGAAAATACTCCTCAACAAAGTTTGTTCCTTGATTCAACCGCTGCAATTTATTAAGCATATCTCGAGAATAGTATGAGGGAACAAATCTGACGCATGAGTGCTTTTAATGCCTCCCAAGTGGTGGGGATGTTATTAGGGTGTTTGCTGCAATGTTCACGCCACCAAATGGAAGCAAAATTTGTAAACTCACTAGTAGCAGCCCTAACATGTGAAACAGTGGGAATAATATGGCATGCAAATTTTTTATCAACAGCAATTTTCCAATCAAGATAAGCATCAAGATTATATTTGCCATTAAATGGAGATATAGAGAATTTCACATTAGCAAATGAATCATCCTGATTACCTACTGCAAGACAGTTGTTTTGCTGAGGTTGTCCGTGCTGATTTGCATTATAGCGATGACGTTCTCGATGGTTGTTATTGTGGGGAAGATCTTCCTGCTCGGTGTCACCACCATAATCAGCCTCCGCATGTTCATCAACCTCACTATGGGTAGCTTGCTGTTGGGCGACATTTGCAATTTGTAGGGACAGATCCTCAAGCCACTCCATGATGATGGCCAGGATGGTGTTGGTGGTGGCTTGTGCTGTCTTCATTTCAGCAAGAGTGATACCTGTTTCAACTTGACTAGTTTTCAATGTACCAAGGCGTTCATTTGTTACATGAATATCTTCTGCTAACCATCAACTTGCAGCCGTACTTGCCGCTCAAAATGCATTATGACACCGTAGGTCCTGCCATTGTTAGCAACAAAGTAGAGAAACAAATGTGTGCTCTGCAACTAGTAGGATGTGGATCACTCGGTGGAAACCAGTATCAAGTTCTTACCATACAAGGAAGGGTGACTTGCAGCCAACAGTGTCAACCAGAGGAGATTGGTGGAGCGATTGCTAGGGACATAAACTCTATTTGCTATAGAAATCTATGGAGCTAGGGTAGTTTTACTTTATAGCAAGGGTTAGCACAATCAATTCAGCAAATGCAATGTTGAATAAGTGCTCAAAATATCAATACGAGTTGCTGCTACAAGAAAGAAACATAGTAAATGGTGTGCTAAAAAAAATGTGACTTGATGCAAGCAACAGAAAGATTATCACACAAAGTACTAGGAGAGATGCTAGTTGAATATGCAAGACAGGGTACAAGTTCCTACCCTAAGTAGTATGCAACAACTAGCTCAAACGACGAATGAATGTTCTTTTTTTTTCGATAGAAGATGTTAGAGCTCTTTTGTGATTGCGACGTGCTCGGGTGGACTTTTATGGCAAGGATGGATTTGTTGGAAAGATAAATCCCTGAGCTTTCCAGATTGTGCGCAAATGTTCCAAACAAAGAACGGATGAAAGAGATATGGCTCTTTTTGTCTGCAACACAATCTGGTAACTGAATCTATTATTTCCAACAAATGTTAGAATGATTTTGTGGATTGCACCCAAATTCTAGAGGATTGTTTCCTGATTTCGTGAGATCACGGTTTCTGGATTTGTTTTTATATTTCTTTTTTTTGCAGATTGCATCCAGATTTTTGCCAAAGAAAAAAGATTGTATTTCGAATATGGAAAGGTAAATGAGTTGATTATGAAAAGTAAATATATGGTTGAAACAGCAACTCTAACCAATGAAATGCAGCACGGACTCAACAAAAAAAATACTAAAAAGATGATGCAAAGGCCAAAAGGTCTAGGACAGCGAAACGATTCTAGATATTTTTGTGTTTGGCTTTTATGTGGATAGTAGGAAAAACAAAATAAAACTAAAGGCAAGAGCGAGTAGATCTCACCGAGAAACCTAAAATCTAATACCACTTGATAGGACTTGAGTGCCTGATCTTTCGGTGAGATGATAACTATCGATTTGGTGGAGTCGATCCTCACGATCCGACTACAAACGAACATGTCGTGTGCGCCTTAGCAATCGTAGAACCAACTTCAAATGCCCATTGACCTCGTCGGAACAGCAGGGACAACCTGAGCACGAAGATCACTTCCTGCAAGTAATCAAAGAACAAGCAAGAACAAGATGTGGCAAATCTAAAATATCTCAAATGTTGGGTTCTCAAAAGCTGTCTAACAGGTGGTCGTTGGACACAACTGAAGATCAAAAAGTTTGTACAAGAGCTAAACTATAACAAAAGAAAACCCAAGTGTTTTGGTGACGGCTAGGGCCTTTAAATAGGGGTAAGGACGATCACAGGGGTGCTGGGTTCGTCCTCAAACCCTAAGACGCGCCTCTAATAGGCTCAATTTGATACACGGGCCAACGACCTAAGTTTGGGTGACGTAGCACCTTCTTTTTTCAATGATGATTGGCACTGACTCTGAAGGTGAGGCTACGTCCTTTGGAAAGTAGACGTGAGAAGCTTTCCAGCAAGTACTTGCACATCAAAATCAGAGTTTGTATGACGTCATGGTGGTCATCACAAATTGGTGGTGTTCAGGAGTCCGAGACTTCCTGCGGGACTCCCCTTGCATTTGGGTCCTCTCCATTATTCATAAGTAGAATCACGTAATTGATCTCACGTGCACGGGCTCGAGTGATTGGTCCATCAATGGTTGGAATGCAAGGTGTGGTGTCCCACATCAGACACCTTCAACGCCATGAAGCTGTCGAGGTCAACATCCGGCCAAGCCATGCTCCTTTCCACGGAGATATCCTTAGGGACCGTGTAGTACCCCTAGGTCAGATTACCCTCCTGATCACCTTCGGCGATTGCAGCAACTTCAGAACCGAGAAGCTCACCTTCGAGGGGTCGACTTTGTCTACACGTACCACGCTATCCTCGGTCGGCCCTGCTACGTCAAGTTTATGGCCATCCCTAACTACGTCTACCTAAAGCTGAAGATGCCGAGGCCCAAAGGCGCAATCACCGTGGCGTTGCGCTTCAATCATGCGCTTGCGTGCAAGCAAGTAAACTTTGAGCTGGCCATCGCCCTCTCGGGGTTTGTCGAACTCGATGAAATCCGCAAGACTAAGGGGTCTTCTCCAACCCTCGACTTGAAATCTCTGACCTCTATGTCCTTTGAACTCGCCAATTAACAACTCCAAGGAAATCATCCTAGCTCCCTCTGACTCAACCAAGAAGGCCAGTGTCAGTGTCGGGACAACACTCTTCAACATATAGGAAAGCGCGCTCATCAATTTCTTCATCTAAAATCGGGACGTCTTCGCCTGGGCACCCTCTAACATGTCGGGCATCCAGAAGGAGGTCACCGAGCACTCCCTCAACATCATTCCTGGGTCTCGACCGGTGAAGCAACGGCTTTAGTATTTTGACGACGAGAAGCTCTGAGCCATCGGAGAAGAAATCACAAAATTGCTAGATGCCAAGTTCATCAAAGAAGTCTACCACCCCGAGTGGTTAGCAAACCCTGTAATTATTAAAAAAAAGAATGAAAAATTGAGGATGTGTGTTGACTATACTGGTCTCAACAAAATGTGCCTGAAGGATCCATTTCTTTTGCCGCTCATAGATTAGGTGGTTGACTCGACAGCCGGCAGTGAGACCCTTATTTTTCTTGATACGTACTCCGAGTACCATCAGATTTCTATCAGCGGTTCAGATCAGCCGGCCATGTCTTTCATTACGCCGTTCGGCTCCTTTTGCTACGTCACCATGCCGTTCAGGCTTAAAAATGTCGGCGCCACGAGCTGGGTCAGAACATAGAAGTCTACATCGACAACATTGTCATCAAATCCAGGCAAGCCACTGACCTCATCAAACACTTGGAGGAGACATTTGCCAACCTTCGAAGGTACCGTGTCAAGCTTAACCCCGAGAAGTGCGTCTTCGGCGTCTCCTTCGGCAAGCTAGTCAGTTTCGTCATCTCTGAGCGCGGCATTGAAGCAAACCCCGAGAAGATCACCGCTATCTGAAACCTTGGGCCCATCAACAACGTCAAGGGAGTCGAAAAGCTCATCGGGTGCCAAGCAGCACTTAGTCATTTCATCTTCAGGCTCGGCGAGAGGGCCATGCCATTCTACCGACAGCTACACAAGTTTGACCATTTCACATGGATCGCCGAGGCCCAGGAAATGTTCGAGCAACTCGAGACCCTGCTGTCAACACCACAGATTCTGACTTCGCTGACCCCTGGTGAGCCTCTGCTCCTTCACATCTCTACAACGTCGAAGGTCGTCAGCACAGTTCTCGTCTGTAGTGGCCTAAACTCCCACATTTTCAAATTTTAAAATTTTGAAATTCTAAATGCATTTTTCCCAATTTAGATTAGAATAAAAAATTCTTTTCTAAATAAAATGCTAGGAATTGCATTGCATAGAATTTCATTTCATTTTCATCCAAATAATAAGTTGCAATGGAATTTTAGCCATTATATCAAGTATAGGAATAAAAAAAATCCCAAAACCTCCCCTGCCGAGCTCCTTCTGTCCTCTCTCCCTCTCCTCCCCCTCTCCTCCCCGCCAGCCCAACCCTCCCCGCGGCCCAAGCTCCATCCGGCCCAGCTCGCCCCCCTCTTCTCCTCTCCCTCTCGTCGGCGCGTGGGGCCCACCTCGTCGCCCCTAAACCCCAGC
>BCLH01000006.1:246241-279706 GCA_001602315.1 Zoysia pacifica | reverse complement strand
CCGCAGCTCGCCGTCGCGACCCTACTTCCTGTCGTCCCCGCGCGCGCGCAGCCCACGTGGTGAGTCCCCCTCGTTCCCCTCCCCATTTTGCGCCTAATCCTGTCAAGTTCCGTGCACCGAAAACCACTTCGGCGAAGCTTCGACCAGAGCGCCATTGGCCCCGCCGCGCCGGCCCTCTGGCCGCGTCGGTCGGTCAAGCCGCTCGGGCACCGAAGCCTCGAGCCGTCCGATCTAAATCGGACAGATCACCGGAGATCCACCCCCGCCTTTAAACTTCGGCCACCCGATCCACATCTGAAGGCCCAGATCAAGCCACGTTTTCCGAATAAAACAAAAAATAATAAATCAAATCTTTATTGTGTTAGCATGACCTCAGCATGATGTCAGCAAGGTCGGTTAATTAAAATAAATTAGGAAATTAATTTAATTAACTTTAGATTAATCTGATAATTTATAAATAAAATAATTAAATAATTAATAATGTTATTAGTGTGAAAAATAAATCTAATAATTAATTGATAATTAATTTAATTATAATTAATTATGGCAATTTTACAGAAAAGCCTCTATACTTATTTTTAATTATAATTAGTCCCTGCCTAATGATAATTTTACATTAAAACCCCTAAATTTTTCTAAAATTACATTTTAGTCCTTAAATAATTTTGTAAATTACAGATAGGTCCTCAGTATTTAATTAATAACTACAGAGTAGTCTCTGAACCTTATAAATGCTATAACTTTTAAACTGTAACTCCGATTTTAGCAAATAATATACCAAAACGATCGTATCGAAATAACCTTTGCATTCATGACATAATCATACTGATCTTGGTCTGTTTTGTTGCATTTGATTGACTGTTTGTGCTCTCGTGCTTTAGACGACTTCGTCTCGGACCCGCAATAGGAGGATTTTCAGCAACAGGAGTTTGAAGCAGTTGAGTACTATTCCCAGGAGCAGCAAGGCAAGTGTTCTTGACTATTTTGTGCCTATTTTACAAAACCTCTATCTTGTAGTTTGCATGCTTGTCAAATTGAGTGCGCACCTATTATTGAGAATTCACCTTGTTTCTTTATTATGCCTTGTCGCCCTAGTTTACCTTTTTGTTGGGCAGATTACATGTTTAGCTTGCTGTTGTCGGGATGGGTGATATTAATTTGATTTATTATCATACTTGCTTCACGAGGATTAATGAGTTATTTAATAGCAATCTAAAGATTAGTGATTTGGGTGATATGGCTGGTGTAGGGCTGTGTGTGGGGTTACCGGCACTGTTCTTTGGTATGTTATCTTTCTAAATCTAAGGATCGGTTCGTGGAGCGACCGCCCATGTGTTACCGTACAACCACGAGGCATGAATGGGCGCGGCCTGGCGTAGTAAGTGGTGGAGACCAGTTCTGTGCGTGCCAACCGGTGGAGCGGGGAAAGTGGGTTACGCCTGGATCCGCCTGGAGAGAGATGTGTGAGGAAAAGAGGGTTACTCTTAGTCACTTTTGTAATCAGTTAAATTTAGTTTATTCGTGACATTGTTCTATTTTACCATTAATGAAGTTACTTTATGTGTGAAACTTGATTTCTGGGCACACATAAAGAGTCACTTGGTTTTATCCTTAAAACTGGGTGTGATAAAAGTGGTACCAGAGCCGTGTTGACCGTAGGATGCGAGCCTAGAATAGAATGGACGTCTAGGATCTTAATTTCAAAACTATGTGCCAAAAGTTTTGTAAAATTTCATTTTTCTCCGCATCTTAAAGTCTATTTACATTTTTCTAACACTTGCTCTTTTAAAATTATAGATGGCAAGAACAAGGTACACAGCAAGGAAGTAGACTGAACCAAGAGAAAGGCCACTAGGACCATTGGCAAGAAGGTTTGCAAGGAGATCGACCCCAACCCCACTGCCAACCGTACTCGAAGATGAACCAGAAGTCCAGCCGAGGTACGGAACCAGGGTGCTCAGCGACTCTGACGAAGAACAACCTTATGTGAAGGACGTCCACAAGGTGTGCGAGCAGTTGGTGCAATCAACACCCCAAGAGCTAGCAGCATCTCAAGAGCTGGTGGATCTAGAAGAATCCGAGCCAGAAGAGGAGCCAATGGAACTAGAAGGATATGAGCCCGAGGAGGAACCGCAAGAGGAAGACTACATCAGGTCTCCGTCACCCAGGGTGCAAGAAGAACCAGAAGATAGAAGACCATGGCACCGCACGCCTCGAAAGTTCTGTAGTAGTGGACAACTTGGAGGAGTTGCCACAGAGCAACTAAGAGCATTGCTAGATGAGATTGGCCTGGATACCGTGCTCTCATTCACTCACCAAGTCATTCCAAAGCCAGAACGGGATGAGTGGACGGTGGAATTGAGGATCTACGACGGCAACCAAGAGTACAGTCATCACCACACCCTAGTTCCCAAGATCAGTGAAGCACAAGCAGTTGCTGACGCCGCATGGGTTGCAATCACGAGCCTGAGCCACAAACACAAGGACAATCTGCAAAACTTGGAGTTCTGCCATTTTCCTTACAAGGTACCAGGCACATGGAGGTTTACAGGGTTCGTGGAGAATGATCCGAGCCCCACTCCAAGTTGAGAGAGAAGCGACGAGTTGATGCTGGATTTGTGCAAGCGCTATCAGGCTGCCCTGGACGAGAATGCGTATCTCCACGAGAGGCTTGATGAAGCACTTGGTGGGCAAGAAGGATGTTGGACCAACGCTTCACCGTCGCCAAGTCCTCCACCACCAGTCACTATCTACAAGTTTCTACCCATGGGGACACAGCCGTCGCAGCGCTCAGACGGAGGAAGCCCGTAATAGGTGGTCCCTTACCTTAAGTTGTAATAGGGAACCCTAGTGTTAAGAGTCGTTTAGTTCTTTAGTGGCGTGCTTGTGTGCTAGTTAGTGTGTGATGTGAACTATGAAATGCCTCGGCACCTTATTCATAGCCTCATCTTTCTTAGTTTAAATAAATCCTTGTTTACCATGTTACTTTGATGCATATAGTTGGGATTTCTTATTCGTTCTTCTTTTCGTCTATCTCGATCATCGATTTCAATTTTTCTCTCCATTACACCAGATGGTTTACACCAGGCGCGCTGCAGCTGATCAAGGAAGTTCCTCCAACCAGAACAACCAGAACCACCAAAACAACCAGAACCAGAGCAACCATATCCCCCAGAACAATAACCAAGGTGGCAACAACAATAATAACAATGACATCAATGCCAATGGAATTGATGGACTATTCGCACAGATCATAGCTATGCAGACGCAGTTGATGCAGAGCATGATGCAAACTCTCACGCAGATGCAACAGAATCAAGGTTCAGCACCGCAAGGTCAAGGCCAATACAAGCTGGGCGAGTTTCTGAGGACTAAGCCACCCACCTTCTCTCAAGCTAAAGATCCCGTGGAGGCTGATGATTGGCTTAAATCAATTGAGAAGACGCTGGCCATAGTACAGTGCAACGACCGTGAGAAAGTACTCTACGCAACACATCAGTTAGCTGGAGCTACCGTAGACTAGTGAGATGCTTACTGCAGTGCTCATGCTAATGCTGGAGGCATCACCTGGAACGAATTCAAGACCAACTTCTGCTCTCACTATGTTCCAGCTGAAACCATCAGACTGAAGGAGTTCCAAAACTTGAAGCAAGGTGGTATGTCAGTGAGTGAATGCCTCAACAAGTTGACTCAGCTATTGAGGTATGCTCTCGAGGACGTGAACACCGATGAGAAGAAGCAAGAGCTGTTTCTTGATGGGCTGAACCATGATCTACTGTACCAGCTTATGAGTAACAACTATATGAACTTTCAAAAGCTGGTGGACAAAGCACTTGTCCTTGAGAACAAGCGGGCAGAGATTGAACGTGAAGGAAAGAGAAAAATGTCATTCAACGGGCAACTTTCCAATCCCAATGTCCGCCCCTGCATGATGCCGCCATAATGGCCGATGTATCGTCTTTCGTATACCAAAAAATCACCAATGCAAGCTTCATGCCCTAACTTCTAGATGCAGATGCAGAAGCCAAACTTTCAGGCAGCACGTCCTAACCCACCACAAGGTGCCTTGTACGGGGAATCAGCCAGTACCTCATCCTACAGTACCAGCTCAGCAGAACACTAGCAAGCCAGTCACTGGAGCCAAAGCAGTCAGTGGAGCTCGAGGAGCATGCTTCAAGTGTGGTATGTCGGGACACTATGCTAACAACTGTCCTAATAAAGCCGCTGCACCACCTATGGGATCAGCTCAGAAGTCCAACCGGGGGAATAACCAAAGCCAGTCCAACCACATCTATGGCAAGGTGAACTATGTGACCAGTGAAGATGCTCAGCACGCTTCAAAAGTTATAATGGGTACGTTCCTTGCAAACTCTAACCCTGCTACTGTTTTATTTGATTCTGGAGCATCACATTCATTTATAGCATCAAGTTTTGTGGCAAAGGATGAAATTCCCATGGTTATCATGAAAAATACTATACTAGTAAGTTCTCCCAAAGGAGAATTGAGAACTAGACAGTTATGCCTAGTAGTAGGTCTGCACATCAGAGGGTAGAATTTTTATCCAATCTCATTGTTCTAGAGTCAAGAGGGATAGATATAATCCTCGGAATGGACTGGTTAAAGAAGTACAACGGAATAATACAGTGTGCAAGAAGGACAGTTCAGTTAACATGTACCAATGTGATGAAGGTTGAGTTTGTAGCAGCCAGTACAGCGGGACCGACGTGTGTACTCAACAAGATGGAGAGCAAAACCATTGAGGAAATACGAGTTGCCCGTGACTATCAAAATGTGTTCCCAAAAAAATTGTCAGGTATGCCACCTGACCGTGATATTGAATTTCTTATTGACCTAGTACCTGGAACAACACCTATATCTAAGAGGCCCTATAGGATGCCTGTTAATGAATTAGTAGAACTTAAGAAGCAAATCACGGAGCTTCAAGAGAAGGGCTTCATTCGCCCTAGATCATCACCATAGGGAGCACCAGTACTCTTCATGGAGAAGAAGGATGGAACTCAAAAGATCTGTGTGGATTATAGATCCCTGAACGAGGTCACTATCAAGAACAAGTATCCCTTACCTAGGATTGAAGATCTGTTCGATTAGATGAATGGACCATCAGTATTCTCAAAGATTGATTTAAGGTCCGGCTATCATCAACTAAAGATCAGAGAGTCCGATATACCCAAGACTGCTTTCAGGACTAGATATGGGTTATATGAGTACACGGTCACGTCATTTGGATTAACCAATGCCCCTGCATACTTCATGTATTTGATGAATAAGGTGTTTATGGAGTACTTGGACAAGTTTGTGGTCGTGTTCATCGATGACATCCTGGTATTCTCCAAGAATGAAACAGAACGTGAGCAACACCTGAGGCTAGTTCTTGAGAAGTTCAAAGAGAATAGGTTATATGCAAAGTTTAGCAAGTGTGAGTTTTGGTTGGATCAAGTCTCTTTCTTTGGGCATATCATATCCGCAGGAGGAGTAGCAGTTGATCCAAGCAAGGTCAAAGAGGTAGTGAATTGGATGCCACCAAAAATGTGTCAGAGATTCGCAGTTTTCTTGGATTGGCAGGATACTATCGCCGATTCATAAAGAATTTCTCGAAGATAGCCAAACCAATGACACGATTGCTAGAGAAAGAAAAGGAGTTCGAATGATCGAAGGAGTGCCAAACTAGTTTTGAGGAACTTAAGGAGAGATTGACATCAGCCCCGGTACTGATTCTGCCGGATATTACTAAGAAATTTGACATCTATTGTGATGCTTCACATCAAGGTCTGGGATGTGTTTTGATGCAAGAAGGTCAAGTTGTATGCTATGCTTCGCGCCAACTGAGGAAACATAAGTTGAACTATCCTACTCATGATTTAGAGTTAGCCGCTGTGGTTCATGCTCAGAAAATATGTTGGCACTATCTCATTGGGCATCGGTGTGAAATATACACGGATCATAAGAGTCTAAAGTATATCTTCACACAGACGGATCTGAACCTAAGGCAACGTCGATGGTTAGAGTTGATCAAGGATTATGATATTGGAATCAACTATCACCTAGGAAAGGCTAATGTGGTTGCAGATGCATTAAGTCGGAACTGACACTGTAATATGGTAGTAGCCAGTGAAATACCACAAGAATTGAGTAAGGAATTTGAAAAGCTCAACCTTGTAATAGTCAATGCTACAGAAACAGTAACCATGGAGGTTGAATCAACCTTAGAAGAGGAGATTCATAAAGGTCAACTAGAGGATGAAAAGATCAACGAGATTAAGCAGCTCATCCAAGAGAATAAGACGAGTGATTTCACTTTAGATGACAGAGGTACTTTATGGTTAGGCAAGAGGATTTGTGTACCTAATCAGAAGCCACTCTGTGACATGATTCTAAGAGAGGCTCGTGATTTCGCATATTCCATACATCCAGGTAGCACTAAGATGTACCAAGATCTCAAGACTAGGTATTGGTGGTATGGTATGAATAGAGATATTGCAGAGTATGTAGCACTATGTGATACTTGTCAGAGGGTAAAGGCAGAACATCAGAAGCCTATCAGATTACTGCAGCCATTGAAGATTCCAGAATGGAAGTGGGAAGAAATTGGAATGGATTTCATAGTCGGTTTGCCTCGCACTCAAGCCGGATATGACTCTATATGGATCATTGTGGATCGATTTACTATGGTTGATCACTTTATTCCAGTTAAAACAACCTACACTAGGGCAAAGTTAGCAGAGTTGTATATGGCAAGGATTGTTTGTTTGCATAGAGTGCCAAAGAAGATAGTATCCGATAGAGGTACTCAGTTCACCTTAAAGTTTTGGGAGAAGCTGTATGAGTCTATGGATACTAAGTTAAATTTCAGCTCGGCCTATCACCCACAAACAGACGGACAGACTAAAAGGACCAATCAGATATTGGAGGATATGTTACGTGCCTGTGCTCTAAACTATGGTAAGAGCTAGGACAAGAGTCTTCCATATGCAAAATTCTCATACAACAACAGTTATCAAGCCAGCCTATAGAGCTCACCATTTGAAGCACTCTATGGATGACAATGTATGACACTGTTATTCTGAAATGAGACTGGGAAAGTCAAGTGTTCGGGTCAGAGATACTAAAAGAGGCAGAAAAACAAGTGTAGCTCATACGAGAAAATCTGAAATTGGCTCAGTCAAGGCAGAAAAGTTATGCGGACAATAGGAGAGATCTAGCTTTTGAGGTTGGAGACTTTGTGTATCTTAAGGTTTCTCCAATAAGAGGTCTTCGCAGATTCAAGGTACATTGGACCTTAGCATCAAGGTACATTGGACCATTTAAGGTTTTGAACAGAAAAGGAGAAGTTGCATATTGTCACACTCGGTTTTAAGGATAAAACCAAGTAACCCTTTATGTGTGCCCAGAAATCAAGTTTCACACATAAAGTGACTTCATTAATGGTAAAACAGAACAATGTCATGAATAAAGAGAATTAAAACGATTACCAAATTGCAGCAGAAAAAAAAACCAAGCGTAGCGCAGCTTCCACAGGCAGTCGACCGAAGAGACGGCAAACCTAAACTTCCACTCTTGTGTCTTCAACGTTCTCTTAAACTTTGCTTTCTACTGAGCAACATTGATAAAGGCAAGGTTGAGTACGGGATGTACTCAGCAAGTGTGGGAAAAGATGACATGTGGTAACAAACAAGGCATAGGTAACATAGGGATCTTTTGCATAAACGTACACAATAGAGACACACTTTCTATTAAGCACCTATTTACTAAGTGAAAGACATCCCACCTATAGACCAACATGCTTACAGCCTACCCGGCTGCAGCACCAACATCAGAACCAATCAGTCTCCCACTGTGCTCACCAACCAAACCATATCAAAATCCCACTAATCATGTGAGGGTCCATGCAATGCTTGTGACCATGAACACGGCTGTCATGACAGTTTTAACTTTGCAAAGGTTCTACACAATTCCCCACGAGAAGTGATTTCATCCTCTGTTTCTAGGTGGACTAAAAAATCTTCATTACGCCTGTGCTGGTCGAGCACTCGCACACTTCCTTTGGTGTGAGGGTTAAAAGATCATTTCAAGGCTTTTTCATGACTTTCACCAGCTTGTACGTACCCACTAAGGTTTTACCTGTCGGGCACTATCCGAAAACCCGAGAGGCCCCCTCTTGTGCCGAATGATCTTCGAGAATAACCCTCCCTTCCTCACACATCTCTCCAGGCAGATCCAGGCGTAACTTGCTTTCCTCGCTCTACCGTTTGGCACACACAGAACTAGTTTTCATTACTTAATATGCTAGGCCGCGCCCATTCTTGGCATCGTGGCTGTACGGGAACATATAGGTGGTCGCTCCATGAACCGGTCCTTAGATTTGGGAAGATAACATACCAAGGGACAGTCAATAGGTACGCATAATGTGGAAATTTGGGTATTGCTATCAATAGGTACGCAGTCAATTTAGCACAAGCATGCAAACTACAAGATAGATATTTTGAAATTTAGGCACAAGATGATCAAGGACACTTGCCTTTGTAATTGTGTGTCTGCTCAATGATCTTGAAGTTCTGATTCTTGAAGTCCTCGCAAGCAGATTCCAAGCGTATTCATCTAAGCGTGCAACAACCGACAACCAAACAATCACGCAACTAAAACTAAGAATCATATGCAATATTGAAAGGTCATTATGGAGTGATAACAAGGTTGAGGGACTCACAAAGGATTATACTACAACAGGGAAACTTCAAGGTATTAGATGATAACAAGTGATGAACGGAGGCAACACATCTGGCTGCGCACAAACAGCATTGCAAAGACATACGTGTTCTCGATGATTGACTGCAAGATTCAAGAAAGTGTTTGAACAGAAACATGTAAAATTTTCTAGAAAACGATGGAGACATGATAGCTTGAACTAGATTTAACCTGAAAAGCAGATCGATGAATTGGATCTGGTATTTGTTCTACAGCGGTAGTCGATGAGAAAATCACATTCCTGGTGGAACCGTGAGGAATCTTGGCAAATCCTCTAGGGGTTGAAAAGGGGACTTTCTGAAACACAACATGGTATAAGAGTTTCATCAAGGGGATGGACGAAATTGAGGAAAACAAGGAAGAGATTACCGATCCATGCGTTAAACAGATCTAGATCAGGGAGCAGCAGTCATTGCGATATAGATCTCGAAAGCTACCGAACTCCAATGGTTATGATTTTTGGATATGTTGTAGAGGACATCAAGGTGCACATGCTGACAAATTTTAGTGTAATTTGGTTGGGTAGATCTCCGGGAACGTTGATCAAAATCAGAGCCAGTGGCTGGTCGCGATCTGCTGGGAAGAGAGAAATATGAGGGGGGGGTTGGAGGAGGACGTGGGGAGTTGAGGGGATGGTGGGGAATATATAAGGAAAGAGATATTTTAGGAGTTCGTTGAGTATTTGTTTTGTTATTGGAAACTCATGGATTAATTTGGGGCGTCGGATCTAGGTCGGATGGATTGGATTGAAAGAAACACGTGGATTAGCTGACCTTTGGATTTGAATCAGATGGATGAGGTTAATTGGGTGACGTGGCATAGATCTAGGCCTTTGATTTCATGGTTAATTGGGTGAGCTCGGTCCCCGGTGCTCCAGTGGCGGGTTCTCGACGAAAATAAGGGGAAATAGAGAGGACAACGTGGGGATTCTCACCACAGGCTCGAGCGAGGTCGGGGGACGCAGGAGATGGGGGCACGACGACGACGTGCTGGTGGCGATCTTCGGCAGTGGCGAGGGCGACGTCCAAGAACCGGTTGGGGACAGAAATCGGCTAAGCAGGGTAGGTGGGGAGCAGGGAAGGCCGACACGAGGTC
This sequence comes from Zoysia pacifica, assembly GCA_001602315.1. NCBI lineage: Eukaryota > Viridiplantae > Streptophyta > Magnoliopsida > Poales > Poaceae > Zoysia > Zoysia pacifica. The sequence goes on along the minus strand of BCLH01000006.1, from coordinate 269,850 downwards.
GGTGGTGGTCGGGGCGGTTCCAAGGGGCGGCGCACAGGCGGCAAAGGTTTCAGATTTTGTCGATGAGAGAGAGGGCCGAGCGGCGCTGTTTCGTGGGGGATTTATAGGAGATATAGGTGCAGCCAACTCGGAGAAGTCATGGCACGCAATTAGGGAAGAAATCCCGCGGAGAATGGGAAAACAAAATTGGGACGACGCGCGCAGTTGTTGCGGAGGCGGCCGGAGGAAGGGGATGACAAGCGGGGCTGGGCTGTCGGTTAGAGCGAGGGAGGGAGAAGGGGGTCATGGCTGGGCTTGGGCTGTGGTGGGCTAGGTGGGCCGCGTGGATTTTTTTTTGTTCTTTTCTTTTTCTTATTTCCTTTCTACTTCTTTTCTTATTCACTTTTAATACTTTATTATTATTATTATTAGATTATTTGAAAATGAGAGGATTAATTTGAAATATTTTGGGATAAATGCATTTCACTTTATTTGAACCATTTCAAATAAAAACATATTTTAAGACATCTGTTTCTAGAGTCCAAAATTCGAGAAAACCTCTTTTCTTTCCTTTTGTTTATTTCATTGATTATAATATATTTTATCCAATTATTTTATTTTGAAACAATAGAAGAATATATTTGAAAGTATTTGAGATAAATTAATTTCAAACGTTCATTGAAACCTTTTCAAATAAAACAAAATTTTATAATAAAAATCATACTTTCAAGATATCTTTTCGAAAATTAAAATTGTGAGAAAGCACCCTCTTTTTTTTTAAATCAAATAAAACTTGCTTCTGAATACCAAAAATCATTTTACAAGATTATTTCCAAAGCATAGAAATAATTTGAGATAGATTCATTTTACTTCATTTGAAAGTTTCCTACTAGCGTCAAAGTTTACAATAAAATTATGTTTTAAAGACATATTGAAAACACCTCTTTATTATTTTTTTATCAAATAAGATTGGTTTTAAGATAAATACAAAATCATTTTATTAAAGTAAGATAATATTAGACAAAAACATTTAAAACTTTATTTTCAAGGAAATTTTGAATACTTTTAAAATTGAGAACAAACCAATAATAATTAAAATTATTTAAATAATTGGAAATTTACTTTATTTTGGTGAAGAAAAGTTCACATCCCCAAATTGAGAAATTTGGGGTGTGACACATATCAATTAGAGTTACCACCACAATTGTCAGATGTGCATGATGTGTTCCACGTGTCAAAACTAAAGAAGCGTTTAAGAGTTTCGGAAGAGCAGCTTTCGATTGATGAATTGGATCTAGGTGGTGATCTGTCATATTCGGAACGACCTATCAAGATTTTAGAAACTGCCGAAGTGTGACACGAAGTAAAGTTATAAAGATGTGCAAAGTTCAGTGGAGTCACCATTCTGAGAATGAAGCCACTTGGGAACATGAAGATGAGCTCAGAGCAGAATATCCTGATCTATTTCCCATTCCTTTCGAATCTCGAGGGCGAGATTCATTTTAAGGGGGTAGGTTTGTAACAGCCTAAAATCCCACATTTTCTAATTTTAAAATTTCAAAATTCTAAATGCATTTTCCCAATTTAGAGTAGAATAAAAAAATTATTTTCTAAATAAAATGCTAGGAATTGCATTGCATAGCATTTCATTTTATTTTCATCCAAATAAAAAGTTGCAATGGAATTTTAGCCATTATATCAAGTATAGGAATAAAAAAATCCTAAAACCTCCCCTGCCGAGCTCCTTCTCTCCTCTCTCTCCCTCTCCTCCTCGCCAGCCCAACCCTCCCTGCGACCCAGGCTCTAGCCAGCCCAGCTCGCCTCCCTCTTCTCCTCTCCCTCTCGCCGGCTCGTGGGGCCCACCTCATCGCCCCCAACCCCCAGCCGCCGCCGCCTCCGCCCGCAACCGCCGCGCCGAGCTCTCCGCACGCGCCAACCGCTAGTCTGGAGTCCCTGGGAGCGCGCAACCTCCGCCCCCGACTCGGTCGCCTCCCTCCTCCCCTATTTAAGCCGCCCCTCGGCCCCTCTATCTCTCCCCAACCTCGAGCTCAACCACCTCGCCGTTGCGCCGCCGTATAAAGCTGCCCCGGCCCTCTGCGACCCCGCGCCGAGCCTCCCCTTGTCGCACCGCCCCTGCCATAGTTGATCCCCTTGAAAACCATCCAACGTCGCCGCCGCTCGACGTCACTGGAGGCCCGCGACCGCAGCTCACCGCTGCGACCCTACTTTCGGTCGTCCCTGCCCTCCCCATCGTTCCCCTCCCCGTTTTGCGCCTAATCCCGTCAAGTTCCGTGCACCGAAGCCCCCTAGTCGCATCGGCCGGCCAGGCCGCCCGAGCACCGAAGCCCCGAGCCATCCGATCTAAATCGGACAGATCACCGGAGATCCACCCCCGCCTTTAAACTTCGGCCACCCGATCCACATCCGAAGGCCCAGATCAAGCCACATCACCCCAATTACCTTTTCAAGTGGATCCAAATCCAACGCACTAGATTAAGCCATGTCATCTAAATTAACAAATCCATTTAATTTGAAATCAAGGTTCTAGATTAAACCATGTTTTCTAAACAAAACAAAAAATAATAAATCAAATCTTTATTGCGTTAGCATGACCTCAGCATGACGTCAGCAAGGCCGGTTAATTAAAATAAATTGAGAAATTAATTTAGTTAACTTCAGACTAATCTAATAATTAATAAATAAAATAATAAAATAATTAATTTAATAGTAATAATAAAAATTAATTTAACTATAATTATTTATGGCAATTTTGCAAAAAACCCCTATATTTTTTTTAATTATTAATTAGTCCCTACCTAATGACAATTTTACATTTAAACCCCTAAACTTTTCTGAAATTACATTTTAGTCCTTAAATAATTTTGTAAATTACAGATAGGTCGTCAGTATTTAATTAATAACTACAGATTAGTCCCTGAACCTTATAAATGCTATAACTTTTAAACCGTAACTCCAATTTCAGCAAATAATATACCAAAACAATCATATCGAAATAACCTATGCATTCATGAGATAATCATACTGATCTTGGTCTAATTTGTTGCATTTGATTGACTGTTTGTGCTCTCGTGCTTTAGGCGACTTCGTCTCGGACCCGCAATACATGGATTTTCAACAGCAGGAGTTTGAAGCAGTCGAGTACTATTCCCAAGAGCAGCAAGGCAAGTGTTCTTGACCATTTTGTGCCTATTTTACAAAACCTCTATCTTGTAGTTTGCATGCTTGTGTCAAATTGAATGCGCACCTATTATTAAGAATTCACCTAGTTTCCTTTTCATGCCTTGTCACCCTGGCCTACCTTTTTGTTGGGTAGATTACATGCTTAGCTTACTGTTGTCGGGATGGGTGATATTAATTTGACTTATTATCATACTTGCTTCTTGAGGATTAATGGGTTATTTAATAGCAATATGGAGATTAGTGATTTGGGTGATATGGTTGGTGTAGGGCTGTGTGCGGGGTTACCGGCACTGTCTCTTGGTATGTTATCTTTTCAAATCTAAGGATCGGTTTGTGGAGCGATCACCATTGTGTTACCGTACAACCACGAGCCAAGAATGGGCACGGCCTAGCGTAGTAAGAGGTGGAGACTAGTTCTGTGCGTGCAAACCCGTGGAGCGGAGAAAGTGGGTTACGCCTTGATCCGCCTGGAGAGAGATGTGTGGGGGAAAGGAGGGTTACTCCCGGGAATCGTCTGGCACAAGAGGGAGGCCTTTCCAAGGTTACGGTTAGTACCTTGTTAGGTGAAACCTCAGTGGACACGTACAAGCTGGAGAAAGCCATAGAAAAGCCTTGAAGTGATCTCTTGGCCCTCACATCAAAGGAAGTGTGCGAGTACTCGGCCAGCATGGGCATAATGGAGATTTCTTTAGTCCACCTGAAAACGGGGGATGAAATCACGTCTCGTGGGGAATTGTGTACAACCTCTACAGAGTTAAAACTGTCATGACAGCCGTGCTCATGATCACGAGCATTGCATGAACCCCCACATGATTAGTGGGATTTGGTAGGGTTAGGTTGGTGATCACAGTGAGATACTGTGATTGGTTCTTATGTTGGTGCTACAGCTGGGTAAGTTGTAGGCAGGATTAATCTATAGGCGCGATGTCTTTCACTTAGTAAATAAATGCTTAATAGGATGTGTGTCTCAATGATGTGCTTTTATGGAAAATAAACATATGCTACCTTTTCTTGTTTACTGCCACATGTCATATTTTTCCACACTTGCTGAGTACATTTCGTACTCATCCTTACCTTTATAAATGCTGCTCAGTAGAAGGAGAAGTCTGGAAGAACATTGAAGACCCTGGAGCTAGAGTCTAGGCGAGCTACTTCGGTCATCTGCCTGTGGAGCCCAATACGCTTTATTTTGTTTTTCTGCTACTTTGGTTTGTAATAATTTTTAAGACTCTTAGTCACTTTTGTAATAGGTTAAATTTAGTTTATTCGTGACATTGTTCTGTTTTACCATTAATGAAGTCATTTTATGTGTGAAAATCCTGGTCACACATAAAGGGTCACTTGGTTTTATCCTTAAAACCGGGTGTGACATCGTTGTTGAGCGCTCGGAGGTGGGTCAGGCTCTGAAGGTCCAACGGCCCGTCTAGTCCAAGACCCGGTATGCTAAGATGGAGAAGCTTCTCTATGCCTCCCTCATCACCAGCCGCAAGCTATGCCACTACTTCGACAGCCATTCCATCCGAGTAGTGATCGGTTTCCTACGCGGGAGAATCATCAACGACAAGGACGCGGTCGTGCGGATTGTCACATGGGCAATGGAGCTCATGGGCCACAACATCACCTACGTGTCTCATCAAGCTATCCAGTCTTAGACCCTCACAGACTTCGTCGTCAAGTGGACAGAGACTCAAGAGCCGCCGACCTCGAGCATTAGACAATGTCCTTCAATGGTTCCTGCATGCTGAGGGGCCCGAGGGCTGGCATCATCCTCATCTCTCTGAAGGGCGACAAATTTTAGTATGTGCTGCAGATTCACTTTCGCGCCTCCAACAATGTTGCCTACAAAGCCATACTCCACGGTGTCCGAATGTCCATCACCCTTGGCATGCGGCGGCTCTATGACAAGGGTGACTCAAAGCTCGCCGTCAACCAATTCATGAAGGTATCAAGTTGCCGAGACCCAAGATGGAGGCTTACTATCAAGAAATTCGCAAGCTTGAAGGCAAGTTCGATGGGCTCGAGCTCCACCATATTCTACGCCGTGACAACGACACGGCTGATGCACTCGCCAACATGGCCTCGAGGCAGGATCCTGTTCTTGACAACATCTACCTCGAGATCCTCAACAAGCCAACCCAAACACAGAGGCCACGAGCGACGATCAAGCCCCAACCCAAGGGTCAGTTGTCATGGCTATCGTCCCTGACTGGTCCCAAGACATCTTCGCTTTTCTCTAGGATGGTACTCTCCCGACCGACACCAACGAAGCAAGGCGTGTCTCGTACTGAGCCAAGCCATACATCATCACTAACGACGAACTCTCCATCCCTCAAGCGAAGGGTCAGCAGCTCCTCGACGACATTCACTTGGGCATTTGCGGTCATCATGCTGCCCCAAGGACAATGGTAGGGAAAGCTTTCTGCAGGGGTTCTACTGGCCTACGGCGGTCTTCAACGCTAAACAGCTAGTTCGCTTCTGTAAGAGCTTCCAGTTTTATGCCGAACAGACACATTTGCCGGCCCAAGAGCTTGAGACAATCTCGGTAAGGTGGTCGTTTGTAGTCTGAGGGCTCGACATCCTCAGGGCTTTTTCGAAAAGCGCTGGGGGGCTTCACCCACTTCTTCATCGCCGTCGTCAAGTTCATAAAATGGATCGAAGCAAAGCCGGTGCCTAGCATCAGTGCGCTGAGCGGTCGATTTCTTCTACGACATCATATGCCATTTTGGGGTCCTAAACTCCATCATCACCGACAATAGCCAGCAATTATATGATTTCTACGAGGAGTACCACATCTGCCCTGACTTCGCCTCCATAGCCCATCCGAGGACCAAGAGTCAGGTAAGCGCGCTAACGGGATGGTGCTCTAGTGTCTCAAACCCCGACTCTATGACTACATCGAGCAAGTGGACGGACGGTGGTTTCAAGAACTCTCGTCTGTGTTGTGGGTTCTGAGTATAACCCCCAACAGAACCACAGGGTTTACCCCCTTTTTTCATGGTATTTGGAGCGGAAGCTGTGTTGCCGACCGCTCAACTACAACTCCTTGACGGGCCGAGCCTATGATGAGGGACGATCGGAGGTGGCGTGACAGGACGCCCTAGATCAGCTGAACAAGGCGCGCGATGTCGCCATCTTGCGGTCTGCCAAGTACCATCAAAGCCTAAGATGACTACATGCTCGGCGGATCAGGGGTCGAGCCTTCAATGTGGGAGATCTTGTATTCAAAAGGGTCTAGACAAGGGTCGGCCCACACAAGTTGTTGCCACCCTAGGAAGGGCCGTATGTTGTCAAGCGAGTTCTAAGGCCCGAAGCCTACAATTTGGCGATCGAGAGCGGCAAAGCTAGCCAGTGCCTGAAACATCGAGCAGTTGCGTCGGTTCTATGCATAATAAAATCAGCTATGTTTTTTGTGCACCCTCATTTTTGTTGTCGTTCTGGACGGCAGAGTGCAACCGAAAGGCCGCCCTCCACTGCCCGGGGGCTAGTCTCAATGTCCGTAGCGGCATAGGCCTTGAAGCCTCCCGCTCGGGGATGGAAGTATCTGACCCCTTCGCTGTCGTGCCTCAACTTTTCGCTCTAAGGCTCTGTGCCTATGTTTGTTTCTCGGGACCCAACCCCTGACCCGCGCCGAGCTCACAGATGACCCTCGGACGTGCTAAGTAAATTACGAGCGCTATCGCTCAAGTCTTCCTAGCGGCTAACAATTGATGACCAAGGTTGGTGACCCTCTACGGCTGTATCGAGCCCGAAACTCGATCCTACGAGCTATATTCGACCCAGTCACTTGACCAATGCCCAATGGAATTCAAAAAACATTAAGGCGCAAAATATTTACACAAGCGCAAAAGAGGGTCAGAAACTTCCTTATTTACAGTGCAGAGAGTTCATTACAAAAGGCACTACAATAAAAATCCAAACTTCTATGGCGCTTGGTATTGATGAGGCATCTTCCCGAACCGCTCGCGAAGGAAGTTTGGCCAGCAGAAGTCGGCGACGATATCCCACGCCAGAGGTTGCATCTCTTCTTGCAGCACCGCCATCCACTTGTCTGACGTCCCTGCGGCAAACCCCTCGCAGATGCTACCGAGGTCGGCGTCTCGATAGTACGAGCGGGTCAGCGCTAGGTTCAGTGACGCTCGGTACTCCAACATGATCATCAGCAAGCCGCTGATAAGCCTCGGCAGCTGCTGCAGCACTTGCCTCACGTGCTCTGCGGAAAGGGAGCCGTTGTCTACGTCGGCGAAGACCTGAAAGGCACATAGAGCGGGTCTCCCTCCGCAGCACCCAGAACTCCCAGCTGCGCCTGCAAGGAGCAAATCGTTAAGGGACCGACCCCCTTGGCACTTCAACAAAGAGATAAAGCTATTTACTGTCTCGGAGTTGAGCGATTGTTGCCTCACCGGCCTCCCGTGTCCCCAGAGCATTGGTGGAAGTCTGCTTCGCCTCCAGCAGCTCCTTGGAGAGTCTGGCAACCTCCGCCTCGGCATCCATACGCTCTGCCACGGCCGCGTCCGGATCCATGAAGACACGGTTGCAGTTTTGCTCGGCCTGGGCCTTATCGGCAATCTGGTGGACACCGACGGTGGCGGCCCGAAGGTCTTGGAGGTGTTTCACCTCTGAAGCGTGCTGGAGGCCTGCTGCCATAGCTCTAGACAAGACATAAAGCTTTCATCAACCCTCGATCCTCGGGCAAAAGAAAGTCGGGAAGTGTAAGTGACTTAGTTGCAATTATTTCCTTGGCAGAAGCGAGAACGGAGGAGATCCTCCTTGGCAGAAGCTAGTCCATGGTCTCCTTCAGGGCCTTGTTGGCTTCCCCAAGCACGATCCAGCTTGACTCCCGCGATGCGTTGAGCTGGTGGTGAAGTTGGATCGCAGCGTCCCTCGATGCGTTGCGACTGGCCCTTGCTTTCTCCAGCTCCTCTCAGAGAGCGTCGACCTTAGCTTGTAGCCCGAGGCCAGCCAACGGCCGACCCGCCGCCTGGAAAAGGGTGTCCTGCAAGAAACATATCTAAGTAACCCGACACACAGGTTTGAACAAAAAACTTAGTGTTTGGAAAACTTACCTGACACTTCAGCAGGTAGGGATCGTCGAAGAGCTCTCGGCACTCGGTCATCTCACCGAGTAACTTGTCGAGGCCCGAGCAAGCGACGTAGGCGAGCTGGCGGACTTCGGTCATCTAGTCATCGTAAACCTGGAATGCCTCCGCCACGGCTTTGTCTGAAGGGGTTGAGGGGTCAGCCTCCCGAGGTCGAGGGGTCGGCCACCGTCGCAGCAGTCGGCAGCGTGGCGAGTGCCGACCACCATCTCTTTCTCGCCCTCTTCTTGGGCTCCTTCCTCGACCTGGCAGTTGCTGCTGGGACTACTTCTGTCGGCGGCTCCTCGACGATCTCCGAGGCCGGCTCCTACGGACCTGCTGTTGTGTCAACCGGTGTCGGCTCTGTCTGCTCCTCGGAGGCCTCCAAAGTTGGCCCCTCTGTGTCTCCAGCGATGATGGTCGGAGTCTGGCCTGCCAGCTCTTCATTGGAGGAGGTTGAGGGCGTTTCCCTTGGCCCCTCGACGAAGACGATTGGGGATGGTGCAGCCTCGTCCTCGTCAACCGCAATCTTGTCCCCCCCACGGCGCCGGCAGCCAGGGGAGGGAACTCTTCTTCTTCCTCTTCTTCTTCAGCCGCGCTCCCTCGGCCATCGGCAGCAGCAGTCGAGGGAGGCAGCAGCACAATCACGTCACCGACCACCAGGGCAACGGCTGGTGGGTCTTGGGTCGGCGATGAAGGGGGCGGCGTCGCCAGACGCACCACACCCTCAGCAACGACCCCTTCATCAGTGGCCGCAGGCACTTCCTCCAATATAGGGGCAGTTGTGGAAGCCCGCCAGGCAGTGATCGATGTCGAGGGCCTGAGAAATCATAAAAAAGGTCAGACGCACGAATGAAATTGAATAACTTTAACGATCGAGTTTAAGTGCAGAGACTTATGCCCTACGCCCTGGGTCGGTCCAGCGCGCCAGCACCTCATCTGACAGCGCCTTGCGCGTTGACCGAGCGCACGCCTCACCGCCCCGCGCGCCTTTCGCATTGACCTAACTAAATAAGACACATTCAGTAATTTTTTAGATTGATTCAGTAATTTCGTTGCGTTCTGTAATTTTTTTTTCCTTAGTAATGTTGCTTCAGTTTTCCTCAGTAATTTCCTCGAATCCTTCAGTAATTTCTCCAAATGCATTTAGCAATTTTCACTCCCATTCAGTAACTGCTCCAGATTCATTCAATAATTTCTGTCCTTCAGAGCAAATCTCATCGTCGGCGAGCTCACAGCATAGCCGCCGCCACCATCATCACCGAAAAATCCTTTTAGCTGCGTGGATTTGTACCCCTAAGTTCCTCCACTCTGCCACCAGACATAGAAATCGGGGGGGGGGGAGGTAGGTCCGGCGGTAAGGGGCGCTGTGCGGGCGGGGCGGCGAGGTGCCGGGGGTGGCGCCGGCCGTAGTAGAGGTCGCCAGCGGTGGGCGGTGTCAGGGCAGGGGCATTATGCACCAAATTAGCACTGCGACAGTGGAGGGCGGCAGCGGAGCGGCGAGGGCACCGTTGGAGTGGGGGCAGGCGGAGGCGGCAGGGGTGTCACGTCAACGAGCGGCGGCTACGGCGCCGCCAGAGCGGGGCATGTCACACCCTAAAAATTTAAATTCTTAGTTCGCGTAGTGTTGAGTTTTGTGTCACTTTTAGCTCTTCCAAATTTTCAAGAAAACCTCACTAATGCAAGAAGTAGCAAATGGGAATTGCTTCCTGTGTTCTTTTCCAATGAATTATTGCTTCCTGTGTTCTTTTGCTTGCTTGGTGTTCATTCTTTTCTTGAGAAGCAACCTAACCGAAATCCCCAGAAACTGTTGCCTGGACTCGGGGCCGATATAGTGACCTCGGGAAATTTTTCCCTGAGCCATGGCTGCTTGGACACGAGCAGGGCATCGTGCCCACTGCCCTGTCCGGCCTCAACCGTGCCCCCTGTCTTTCCTCTGTTTTTCTCTGCTTCCCCTGTTTCTTCCTTGCTTCCGCTCGCCCCTGCAGCGGCCCTGCTTCGCCGCTGCCACGCCTCTGCCCTCCCCTGCCCCAACTCGCCTCTGTTTTCCCTGCCTCCGCGCACCATCACCGTTAACAGGCCAGAGGGCAAGCCCGACGGTGTAACACGCCCACGTGTGCGCGTTCGCTGCTCCCCAACGCTGCGCGCACACGCATTGACGGCCAGGCCGAGCCTCCCACTTGAAGACTTGCCTGCGCCGCACCGTCGCCCAACTCGCGCTGCCGGCCGTATCCCGGTTGGATTTTCGCACATCACTGCCACAGACCACGAACCACAAGAGTGCCGTCCTCTTAACACCTCTGAGCGCCGCGTCCCCAACGGAGCCGTGCCAGGTTGCCTCCGCGTGCCACGCATCACCAATGGCTGCTGGGTGCTGTGAACTCCGGCCGGCTCTCCGGCGCTCCCCAAAACCAGCTGTCGACCCGCCCGACACGACGCCACTCCGCGCCACGTGCCCTCCGCGCGCCGTCGTGCACTGGCATGGCTGCCAGCTGCCCACAAGCGCCTGCGAGGGCAGCGATTCGCGATGATTGCAAAATCTCGCCATAACTACGCGCCAGAGCCGCCCGGCGAGCTCGCCACCGTCCCAGCCTCGCACCGGTCGCACCCACCATAAAACCAAGCCACATTGCTCCGTCACACCCTGCTACTCCGCTCCACAAGCTCAGGTTTCACCCTCTCCCTCTCAAACTGTGCAATTTCTCAAAACTCGCCTTCTTCCCCAGAACCTGCCGCCGCCGGCCAACTCTGAAATTCGCGCAAACCACCGGCCCTGCGCCCCAGCTCCACCGTGCCACACCACCTCTGGCCTCCCCTGAACATGCTCGAAGTCACAAAGGAGTCGCCACGCGACCACCATGGCCGCGCGACGAGCGCCGCCATCCGCCGTCACCCGGCTCATGGTGCCAGCCACAATGGCGCCGCTGTGAGCCCGGGGAAAACCTTCTTCATGCTCCCTGCACCCCAGGGATGCTCACGCGCTCGAAAACGGGCCGCCTCCGTGAGCCCTGCACCTTCTCCACGGAGCGCCGCCGTGCACGCACCTCCGGCGTGCTGCGGACGCCCGTACAGCTCACCGCCGGCAACAGCGACCACACCACCAGATACGCCACCCCGCATCTGTTCCCAAGCTCCGCTCTCACTCGCCAAGACGGCACCGGAGGGAACTCCAACAAGCCGCCGCTACCGCGTGCCATTGGGGCCCCGACCTTTGGCCAGGCCAGCCGTGGCCTGTGGCCCACCTGGCAGCCACCGTAGGCGCCCTGCGCCATGCTGTGCACCTTGGACATACACACCCCCACCGGGCCCACTTGTCGGTCACAGGTGGGAAAGGGAAGAAATGGCTAGAGCCACACCGGCCAGGGAGACGGGCTGGACCTCGCATCCACAGAACAAGTGCGGATCGGAGCCTCGGCACTTTGCCGGATCCTCCGGGAAGCTCTCTCTGGAAATGAGGGTTTCCCAACCAGAGTGTCCGGCGTTATGCCGGAATTCCAGTGGCCCCTCTCTGGAATGGTACCACAAAGACCGATTTTTCGTGCTTCTGCGTGTGTCTGAGGGCCGTGGACACGGGTCAGGTGCGGTGCCCGCGAGACCCATTCTTTGTCCTGCGCCCACGTGTGTCCAGAGGCCTAGACACGGGCCGGGAGCTGTGTCCACGAAACCCATTCTCCACCTCACACCCATGGGTGTCCAGCAACTATGGACGCGTGTCAAGCATCGTAATCACGAGACTCTCATCCCACACGCATCACATACAGCCACACAGCAGCAAGGGCGCTGACCAAACCCAAAATCCCCGAAGTTGTCCTCTGTGACATTCTGCTCGTGTCCAGGGCCATGGACACGAGCCGAACCATGTGTCCATGGGGCCTTTTCTGGTTTTCTGTTTTGAGCACTGTTTACCTCGCTGCCACTTCACCACAGCCCCGATTTTAACGATTTTTATATCGTTGGAATCAGCATCACGCACCCCACATTCTGAAACCCAATTTCTCAATAATGTTGCTTCTCAAGTTTGCTCTTTTTGAGTTCTTCCTTGTGGTAGGCTTAATCGTTCATTGTTGCGTGTAGGTGACGAGGAACTTGAGCAGGAGGAAGCTGAGGACCTAGAGTACGAAGAGGAGCTCAAGGACGCCACTGAATGCAATCTCTAACCCTTCGATCATACGGAACCCATGTTTTTGTTTGCATACCTATAGAGCATGTTGCTTGCATCTCTATTTTCTTTATGTCGAAGCATTGTGTACATAAATACCCTACTTGCTTGTATGTACTTATATTAATATCAGTTACTGTATATAATAGAAGTACTCCTTGCAAACCATTGATAGCGCACCATTGTTATCCATAAGAACTCCGTTCGTTGAATGTTTTAAAGAACGGAAAGTTGCCTTGTAACTAGAAGGCTTAGGTCCTGATTTTCCAAAACTATTCATCGCCATACAACTATCTGTTCGTGAAAGGTGTGAAAAGGGTGAGTTTGGAGGGTGTGAGTAAAGAAAATTCAGGGTGGGAACTAGCAACTCATGTAGGTGAAGATGGAGGAAAGATTTCTGGTTGTGGGGCGGGTCTCACTATGGTGTGGAGCTATGTATAGGTGCTTCAGTTCAGTCCACCTGTTGTGGATGAGCACGTCGCCCCTGCATATGAGGACCGGTTTGTTAGCGCTTGACTTAATGATTTCTGTGCAACCACAGAACCCATCATGGGCGAGACTTGTTCCTCCTACCTGGGTAAGCTACTTTGAGCTGCTAGGAGGTCAGTAGGACACGAGAGGTCAGGAAAAGACGCGAGGTGCTTGCGGTCCAGCTTTGGACACAGTAATTGCCTGTGTCATGGGACCATAAGCCCATAGATAAAGCCCCTGGTCTAAGTGAACCCGGTATAGAAGGAAACCAGGAGAAGACGTGGTTGAGCTTTCCCACGGTACGGCTATGGGAATGTACACCGTCGTGTCATCGGGAGATAGTAACCCCGATAGATAGCCCATGAATGCGTCTTGGGCGGATTCGGTGGAGACTCTTGTAGATGTTAGGATAGGTGTTATGAATTGCTTGCTCGCAAAAGGACATATAACATGTGGGTACAGTGTACAACCTCTGCAGAGTGTAAAAATCCTTCTGAAACGGCTGTTGTCACGGTATTGGCACACTAATGTTCGGGTACATAATGATTAGAGTTTCTGTAGCTCCTTCCTGTGTGAGTACGGGTGTAGTTGTCTGTGTTTTGGAAATGTGTCAGCTATGTGTCTTGGGACAGCATGGAGACGTGCCTGGCCCGGTTAAAAATTGGGAATTGATGGAGTGGATTAAGTTCCTCCACAGGTCCACCAACTAAAATATGACAAAGAAAAGTTTTATCTCTGTTGTTTTTGAGCTCTGTCCAGTAGGAAAACATGCATAAAATTTGCTTTGTGCTGAAATCAGAACCCTGCCGCCCCCTTAAATTATTATACCATGTATACCCTCTCTTGTTAGAGCTTGCGAAGTACTCCTAGTACTAACCCCTTGCTAAAAATTTGTTTAGATGAAGAAAAAGAAGAGGAACTGGGTGCTGATGGCGACGATGTTTAGATGTCTTGTTCTTTGCTCAAGTCGTAGTGTTTGTGCTGTTGTTGCTTGAATAAGAGTTGATGTGATTAACTCTTGGTTGTAATCTAAAGACTGGTATGTTGAAACTTGTCATTCGGACTTCCTGTGTAATAATATTATCCTGTATGCGCGATGTTGTCACTTGGCATGTTTATGCGGCTGATCCTGTGATTGGTTCGTTGATGCTAAGCACTCCAGATTTTTGGGGTGTGATAGGGCGGTGGAGGAGCGCGGGGGCAGGGTCGGGCTCGTGGTCGGGCGCTCGCTGGCTCGGTCGGGGGCGCGCAGAACGACCCTTATTATAAACCCAGGGTGTAGACTAGTGTTACGGTATATATACACACACATACATGTATAAGTAAATATTTTCAGTAATAATTATCTTTGTTCACTTATAGATATATAGGCTACATAGTGATAGTACCAATATAAACCAGTCCACAATTTGTGCCCAGGATAGCGAATGCAAATCGCTCGCGAGAACACAAGTACACACAAAACAAATACAGAATTATTTAGAGCACAATCCAATATTTAATGTAGATCGTCAAATCCTAGGTAGCAGCTGGATGTGGTAGCCTTGTGGGAACACAGTCTCCGAGACACGTAGCACTTCACCCCCTCTGATCTCCTTCCACCTGACAATAAAACAAAGCAATACGTTATATATGACCGATCGTTTGGCAAGAATTATGGGCACGGGTAGGATAGACCCATTGAAGGGCTAGACTGATTTCTTTATTCATAATCTTTTGATTTACAGGAAGGCTTCAAAATGATTGTAATCAAAATAAGATTCAATTTATGAAAATCCAAGTACACAACAAAATCCATATGTTCTACTATATGGCAATACTGATTATCTTATCGGAACAAATGAAAATTTGACGTTCATATGATTGGTGACTCGGGGAATATGTGTACCTGTAGTTTGTTACCAGTGAATGGAGGAAAAGAGATATCAAGACTTTGCTGAACTCTGCACCAACGCAAAGCCTTATGCCGCCTCCAAATGGCATGAAATTCCTTAGAAGCATGCTTCTCTTATTGTCATCCTGTATTTGTTGTGGAATTGATACCATTTTGGAGGGTAAAACAAAGAAAGGATGGTTTAGATATTTGATGATATGTTTCAAAGCATGAAGTGATTCAATTTGCATGTGCTGGAATGATACCTAGCTAGCTTGGTTGTTCCAAAAGCAACTGATCTATTTGGTTTCTTTTTGGAAGCCGAGATTAAGATGTCTATTTGTTAAGATTTAAAGATAATTTTTCCTATGCATTATAATAGATGTTTTACTTCGTGTGTGGAATAATAGATTTAAAGCATAGAATTGCAGTAAATTAATTGTCCTATTGTCATAAATTTAATAACAGAGGGAATATTAAGGAACATGCAGTGCATATATTTTTTTACAAAGTATAGCTTGATAGTCATTTGTTGCATTTTAGTGATGTGTGACTGTTAATATTAGAGGATATATAAAGCTAGCAAGTCAACATGTTTGATAATGACAGACCTGCCACCTCCACGGATTAAAAGTGAGTGGATCTTCAAACAATTCAGGGTTCAAATGAGCAGCCATGGGGCTCAGCATGACCAACCAACCAGCAGGAATTGTGTAGCCTGCATTAAAAAATTGAACAGGAGACATTATTGTGAGTAAAGAAAAATATCATTTACTTATACAATAAATTATTGATTGCAGCTGCATCATGATTGTTAATGGTGCTTATTCGAGGATATACCATTCACTTGGACATCCTTCAGAGTCTTTCTGAAGATACCAGGTGCGACGTTGCCGATACGAGTTACTTCATTTATAACCTTCATCATGAAAAAATTTCATCACCCAAGATGGTTTTTAAGGGTCATTACCTGAGTTAAGCATTAGAAAACATATGTGCATCTGTTACTATTCCTTTCATAAAATCAAATTACCTGAGCAGTGAATGTCATGGACTTGTACTCATTCCATGTGACCGAAGCTTTTATGCCGTCTCGATTCTTCAATATCTTCTCATGCTCCTCCTATGAAATGACAATATCTCAAATTCAGTAGATTTATAAAACAGTAAAATATAACACAAGCAATACAAATGATCTCAGTTATGATTTGCATAGAAGAAGGAACTAACTGTGAGGCCTTCCACAACTTTGGGTTGGTCCGTGAGGAACTTCATTGCAACTGTTAATGTTGAACTGACCGTTGCAAAACTAGCAAACAAAAGCGCTGCAATTGCATCTATGATGAAGTTCTCGTCTGCCACAGGGTTTTCAGTTTGTAAATCTCCAACAACTATGTCCATAAGGTCACCATGAGATTTTCTCGGGTTATTTAGCCTTTCCTTGAGCAAACTTTTGAGAACTCTCTGCACCCTTTTCCTTCCCTGCATCAGTAAAGTTGACAATATTAAACTTAAATCTATACAAAATGCAGCAATGATACTCAGCTGGAGTTGAGAGACTAAGTTAATTATTGACCAATGAATTGGAATAATTTAAGCCTAAACACATGGACGCCAAGAGCAATTAGCTTACATATATCGGATATATGAGGGTTATGCTTTAATTCCTGTTAAGCAACAAGCACTAAGGATGTATATCATTTTGCTAAAGGTAAATTTGGATAACTGATCATAAATCTACCTTCACTATCGAATATGATTAATGTTATATATGTACATAGACCAGCGATATGCTTGACCTAAATACAGATCGAAAACAAGGAAATAATTTCAACACAATTTGTCTAGGATGTCGCAGCAACTGACCTGCATGCACTGGTAGAATGTTGTCCCTGGAACATACAAAGGGAATGCTATCAGCCCCTGGAAGAAAGTGTCAAAGTTGGTCCTCAATGCTCTCGCCTTCTCGACATCAAAACTGATCAGTTTCCTTGCTGTCATATCAAAGATCATCTGCAAAAAAAAAAAAAAAATAGAAACACATAGTGACACTTCTGTTTTCACACACACACAAAAAAAAAAAAAACCTAATGTTGTCTGACACTGATATTCCTCAAAATTATCATAAGTTTCATCCACTATTCTAGGCCATTGGTGTTAGAATTAGACAGATCCTGTGCTATATATGGGCCTGCTGAATCTTGCTTCCCCATATACTCACCCTTGATTGTTGAGGTATTACCTATTGCGTTGACTTATTCTGCTTTCACTTCGATTAATGTATACCGTTGACTTAATTATAAAATAGAACACTTGCTTTTGAATCAGGTGGCCAGGATGGTTACTCGAAGGTGGCATTTGGATTGTTGTAAACGAGACTTCGGAATAGGAATAGGAAATATTAGGAAAACTCTAGACCCTTTCATCCACCCAGTATATCTTAACCTTTCATTATTTTCCCGTCACAAACCAACTACTTATTTCTCATATGCCAAACACCAACGAAACGATTCGCACCCATTCTTAATTAACATGGTGAACTGAAATATCTTATTAGTCTGAAGTTAGGTTACTTACATTTGAGATGGTCTCCTTGACCTCGACACTGGGCTGTGAGGCCCACGCATGGAGACTCTCAGCGACGGCGTCACCTATCTCAGTGAGGAAGGCCCCCTTGAGATTCTCGAGGCCGAAGTGCCGTGCAGCGAGGCTGCGGACGTAGCGATGGAGGGTGCCGTCGTAGGAGCTGATGCTTTCTTTTCCAAAAATGCTGTTGGACGTGTCTGGGTACCAGCTCCTGAACAGATTTCCCTCCTGCTGGAAGATGAACCGGTTCACCTCCGCGTCCATGGAGACCACGACCGGTTGCCCCACCAGGCTTGTCTTGAACATTGGACCGTACCTAAAGAGATAGGAGCCGTGAAAAAGCTAAAAAAAAAATCTTTGCTATTTTTGGCTGATAAGTTAGACCTTTCACCTTTGTGAATATATGGAGTGCAACATGGCTTAACGTTTACAGATTTTGAAATCTGAAATATATGATGATATAAAGCTAGATCATCACCTGTTCAACCTTTCCTTGTAGAAGTCCGGAATGTCGAGGGAAGGGCTTGCTCTGAAGAACTGGAAGGTCTCACCAACAATAGGGAACCCCATGGAGCCCGGAGGAAGTTTGCCGTTGCTCTCACATGAAGGGTTCATCCATCTATAGACCCAGTGCAGAAGCCATCCAACCACAAATGTGGTAACACCATAACATAGAGCAGCATATGGAGCTTGCACAAGCTGCTGGACTGCCTCCATGTCTTGCCGCTACTGTATGTTCCTAATGGTACTTCTGCTGTATATATAGAGGCCGGTAGCCCATTTATTTATTCAATTATTTCTGCCGTGGGACAAGTACTCGGAAGAGGAGACAATGAAACGGAAAAGGAAAATTCGTATGGCCGGCCGCCAGCCGGTGCAATGCTGGTGACAGGGAGTAGATTCCAACACTCTCTGTGTGGTTACTAGTTCTAGCTCCTGACCGATTCTCCATGTTGGGTTCATATACTATATGGGTTCAACCGCCACGAGGCTACTATATGTAATTTGAAATTGAATTAAAATTCTTGTGTCCTATCGACAACAATTTATATAAGAATGAAGTATGTTTGGAAATGTTATTGAGCAAACTGTTGGACACAAAGGAGTTATAAATTGGTGGTACGTCCGCTTTAAGCTTCTGAATTGGTAACCCTTCACTGTATTTCTAGCAATGAAGTTAAGTAAAAAAGCAAGTTGAGTAAAAAAAAAATTATGTTTGCAACAAAGGGTAAAAACATTTCAGGTTCTTAAACAATTTCATAACTAGCTATATGGAAACACATGAGGGTGTGTAGCGGACATTGTGTCCAAAACCACAATCATGGACCCGAAGTGCCCATTTACTGCCCGATTAGATTCAAGTATTTACACTCTACAGATTTTATATTTATATAGTACTATCTTCTCCCTAAATTATTGACACTTTTGTTTTTAGGCACCATATTTGAATATTAATCTTATTTTAAAAAGTACAAATATAAAAATAAACTAGTCATGTTTTAAACCATATCTTATTATAAAATTAACCACAACAAAATAAATTATATTTTTATTTTTTTAATAAGATAGAGAGTCAAACATGACATATAAAATTTCAGAATATGAATAAAATTGGAAAATATCTAAGTTATTAAATCTACGAAATAATCCCCGCAAAAGTAAACATTTTTTTAGAAGGGAGCCACCTATTTTTTTTCATGAAGTATGTGTAGAAAAATGGTACATTAGAATAATTAGAAGGGGAACCTAATATTTTTACATCGCTATCAAATCTCAGCAGACATATAGGTACATGTGCAGACAATTTCAACTCTCACCCGTATCTTACCGATTGAGCAGGGTCACGATGCTCGGAGAGGTGGTGAGCCATCAATCCTAGACGCAAGCATTGACCTAGTGGCATCCACTCATGTGGATCTAGGGCATTACTCCATCTAGTATAAAAAAAGTTGTTTTGATAACGATACAATCTCTAAAATATAATTTGTACTCTTATTTTTTTTAAAAATATTTATTGAAAAATGACATATGTATAATTTTATGAAAGTAATTTTAAGACAAATCTAATAATATAATTTTTATATATCTAAACTTAGCAAATTAGAAATTATTTGTAATTTATATTCCTAATGTTTTATCCAAAATGATTTCCCTTGTGATACTGGAGGAAGTAAACATTATCCAAAATGACATTTGTTCCAAAATATAAGTATTTATTGGTTTGACCAAACTTAAATTCTTTTAACTTTTACTAATAGTATATTCTCGAGACCCGTGCTAACGCTACGGTCTAAAAAAAATATTAACTTAAAAATATATATTAATATTAAAATTTGAAGTTTCTCATTCTTCACCATAAATTAGCATATGAATTGCAGCGGAGGGAAGCGATTTGCCAGATGACCCGAAATGAATTTGTAAAAAGAGACAACTCTGAGCGATTTTTTTATGTGTATATAGTCTAATCCATCTTTGTTGGAGATGTTCTATCAGATATAAAAAAACTATGCTTTTTAACTAATAGAGATCTAGAAAATTACATAATTTATAATATAAAATATACATTTTGTGAAACCTTTTATTTCATGATGAATAAAAAATACAATTTTATATGATAAAATATTATTAATTCTTTATTAATAATGTTTAAAGTGATAAATATTTGACTTTGACTAAACTTAAAAATACTTTTATTTTGAAACGGAGAGGGACGCTTTGTGCCAAAGCGCTTGGAAATCACCGCGCTAATTAACGCTACATGTGGATCGTGGCTCCACAGGCACCAAATCCCGCGCTGCATGCGATTTGTAGTATGGTTGTAGGCTACCTGGTAGCTCCCACGCTCTCCTGCATGTGAACGAGATTCCGCGTCGATCCTACAGCTTCTTTCCTTTTAATTCACTTGCAGAAGACAGCAATTGAATGGAAATTGTAAAAGAAGGGCGCCTGTAGCAGCTGCAGCAAAACAGCCTAGCAAATCAGATGGGGCATTTTATCACGTGGAGGATGGTTATATGCAGGATTCGGCAGCCAAATCGAACCATACTCGTTGAACCCGAGTGATTAGCAGCCAACCCGAAGCGTCCTGCCATTAGCTTGACGCACGTGCTAGCAGCCTCACCCTCAGGCCGAAGAGATAACCAACGGAAATGCGTCCAACAATAATAGAAAAATCAGTTTCGCAAATACGCCCATGGGTGGAGCTAGGATTTATCTTCAAGGGGTGCTAATCTTCTGATTAAGTATCTAAATGAGCTTGTTAGCATACTGGACTTTGTACTTGAAACATGTAGAATTTCTGAGCAAGGGGGGGGGGGGGGGGGGGGGGGGGGGGGGGGGGGGGGGGGCGGCTGTAGCGGGGGCAGCACCCCCTGGATCCGCCCCTGAATACGTCTAACAATGGTAGGCGCGGAGGGGCAATAACATTACATATACCCACGACACTACATATTATATTTACAATTTGTCTTTCGATAATACAGGGTGATTCAAGCATGGTGAAAGTGCAAAATTCTACATTAATTAGGCCTGCTGGCTCAAAATTAGACATATTTACATTTGTGGGCTTGTTACGAATTCAATGATTAGATATTTCTTGAATTCATTTATTTCATAAAAAATAAATTTGGGTGCAGAACTTAAAATCTTTTTATAGGGAGAATGTTTTATTATTAATTCCAACCTCTTTTTAAAAATTAAAGTTCATGTCTTCTACTATATTAAGAAAACTGATAAAATTGGCAAATATCTAAATCATTAAATCTGCCAACCAATCCTACAAAGGTAAACAATGTTTTGGAAAAGTGTCTCTCTACTAGGAATTCTACACCAATCCTACAAAGGCAATATACAAATGCCCTTCTTTACTTAGGGTGATGAGTCTTATTCCTCACCAGTTGTTTTTTCTTAATTACTTGTTTTCAGTAAAAAAAAAGATAGTTTTTACTGAATTTTTTTAATAATAACGTAGGAAGCTCTTAGTAAAAACTTGGTTTTAAGATAGATCTCAGTAAAAACTAGTTTTTACCGCAAAATTGTTTAGTAAAGGATGGGTTATATATATAGTTTTTATTATTTTTGGTAATCATCATCTATAATTATAACTATGTTTATTATCTTTGTACACTTATAGATAGATAGGCTAGAGAGGGATAGTACCAATATGTTTAAGCGAGTCCATAATTTGAACCCTGCATAGCCTATGCAAATCGTTTGCAAGAACATAAATACACACAGAAAATATATTAGTGTAGTCCAATATTATCATTGATCGTCAAATCCTAGGTAGCAGCTGGATGTGGTAGTCCTGTGCGAACACAATCTCGGAGACACGTAGCACTTCACCGCCTTTGATCTCCTTCCACCTTACCCTAAAAAAAAGCAATGCGTTATATATGGTCGACCGCATCAGAAGAGCTACGTGCATGGGTAGGGTAGACCCACTGAAGGGCTAGAATGGTTTCTTTATTCATAATCTTTTTGATTTAAGGGAAGGCTTCAAAACATTTGTAATTGAAATAAGATTTAATTTATGAAAATCCAAGTGCATAACAAAATCTATTTGCTATACTATATGGCAATACTGATTATTATCTTATCGGAACAAATAAATTCAAATCTGACGTTCATATGATTGGTGACTCAGGGAATATGTGTACCTGTAGTGCATCACAAGAGAATGGAGGAAAAGAGATATCAAGACTTTGCTGAACTCCACGCTGATATGCCACCTCAAAATGGCATGAAATTCCTTAGAAGCATGCTTCCCTTAATGTCGTCCCATGTTTGCGGTGGATTTAATAGCCATTTGAGGGTAAAACAAAACTAAAGATCTTTTAGATAATTGATGATGTTTCAAAGCCTGAAGTGCTTCAATTTGCATGTGTCAGAATGGTACCTACCTAGCTTGGTTGTGCCAAAAACAACCGATCTATTTGGTCTCTTCTTGGAAGCCCAGATAAGATTTTACTTTTTTATATATGTTAGATTTAATCACCACGAAGCTAATATATGTAATTCGAAATTGAATTAATATTGCTCTGACCTATCGACAGCAATTTAGATAAGAATGGAGGGAGCATGTTTGGAAAAGGGTGAATTTCTTATTAGCCATTGAAAAAAAAACTTTTGATTCCTTATTAGCTACTCAAAATTTTGATAAGGAAATTCAAAATGAGTTATAAATTGGTATGCGTCTGTAAGATTCTGAATTTGTATCGCTGCACTGTATTTCTTGCGATGGATTTTTGTAAAAAGCAAGTTGAGTCAAATTGAATTATCTTTGCAAAAAAGAATAAAAACATATCAGGCTAGCTCTTAAACAATTTCATAACTAGTCACCTTTTGCAACGGATATAACATCCGTTGGTATAGACCTTGGCAATGTTTATACAGACTTCTTGCAACATATATATGCGTCGCTAGAGGGCTGTTTCCCCTGTAGTTCCATATGAAACAACATGAGGGTGGGTAGCGGACATTGTGTCTAAAATCACTCATGGATCCAAAGTGTACACCCTCAAAATTTATTGTTGGAGTTATTTGAATCACAACTTAAATGTTTACACATTTGAACTAATTTTTTGAATTAGATGAATAGTCAAAGATGTTGTTTGAAGTCAACGATGATATCAATTTAGGAACGAGGGAGTACATATTTGATTTCTGCAGCACCATGCAATAGACCTTTTGGCAGTGATAAGTATGTACTATCTACCTGGCAAAAAAAGATGCAATAAGAAAAGGAACCTCACAGCCTTGATTCTAATTTCAGAAAATGGATAAAAGTGGCAAATGGCTGAAGTGTTAAATCTGGAAACCAAACCCACAAATTTAAACATTCTGGGAGAAGTAAACTGTTCAGCATGTTTAAAATTTTACATATGTACTTGATGCAACAAACATGTGGCTTGCTGGTCCAGAAAAACACAATCCCTCCGTCTCTAAATTCTAAATATTTTTACTTTTAGGCATCATATTTGACCATTCATCTTATTAAAAGAAATACAAATATAAAACAAATTAGTCATGTTTAAAACATCTCTTATGAAAAATCGAATAATCTCTTATGATAAACTAATCACAACAGTATGAATTATATTTTTACAATTTTTTAATAAGACATAGAGTCAAACATGACATCTAAAACTATAAAGTGTCAAGATTGATGTAGTATTTACCTTTGTGGGCTTATTACAAATTCAGTGATTGGACATTTATTGAATTCATCTGCTACATTTAATAAAAATTGAATTCGGCTAGAGAA
>BCLH01000006.1:227936-246236 GCA_001602315.1 Zoysia pacifica | reverse complement strand
TAATGTTTGAGCCTATATATTTGAAGGTACAGACCAAAGAAACGAATAATTTCAATATTGAATAGTACTACCTCTGTTCTAATATATAAGTATTTTTAGTTTTAGTCAAAGTCAAATTCATTTAGCTTTGATGGGTAGTATTTAGAATACTAAATAAATTATATTATAAAGAGTTACATATTATAAAAGTTTGTAACATGACGAACCCTACAACATATTGTATATATATTAAAATATTATAATGACCAAAGTTAAAGAAGTTCGACTTTGATCAAACCTAAAAATACTTATATTTTCGAAGGAGGTAGTACCCAACTAGAGGACACTGAAGGAAACATATTAATATAATGCTATCTATTGCTAAAAACACAATCCAATAGAAATAAAAATCTTCATCATTGTAGTTTCAAGCACATGGCACCTGAATTAATTTGTGATGCTTTCACTTCTTTTTTATTTCACCTTTTTTTTATCTTGCCATGTGTACAACACCGATATGAAAAAGAATGATGTGGACATTATACCTTCTGATGAGGACTTCAATGGAAAGATTCACACACGGTGGATTTGGACTGCAGAAAAATATAAACATGCAACGGAAGCCACGACATCATATGGAATCTAATTTGAGTGTTTAAGTACATTCTGAAAAGCTCATGAAGTTTACTTTCGAATAGATCTAACCCCACCTTTATACCTTGTCGGAGTCAGTGCTAATCATCATTTTAATACAGAAGGTGCTGCGTCACCCCAACTTGAGCCGTTGGCCCGTGTATCAAGTTGAGCCCATTAGGGACGCGTCCTAAGGTTTGAGCCATGTATTTAAAGGTCTCAGCCGCCACCAGAAATACTTGAGTTTTTTTTTGTTATAGTTTAGCTCTTATGCAAACTTTTTGATTTTTAGTTGTGTCTAACGACCACCTGTTAGACAGCTTTTGATAACCTCACCTTTGAGAGATTTCATTTTACCTATCTTGTTCTTGCTTGTTCTTCAATTATTTTCAAGAATTGATCTTCGTGATCAGGTTGATCTTGCGGTGCCGGCGAGATCAATAACCATTCAGAGTTGCTTCTGCGATTGCTATGACGCACATGACCTGTTCGTTTGTAGTCGGATCATGAGCGTTAACTCTAACAAATCGATAGTTATCACCCCACCGAAAGATCGAGCACTCAACCCCTATCAAGTGGTATCAAAGCTTCTAGGTTGCTCGTGAGATCTACCCCTCTTTTTTTGTAGTTTTATTCATATTCCCGCTGTCCACATAAAAGCCAAAAAAAAATAATTGATTCGTTCCCGCTGTCCTAGACCTTTTAGTCTTTGCATCTTCTTTTTAGTATTTTGCTTTGTTGAGTTCGTGCTGCATTGCGTCGGTCGGAGTTGCTGTTTCAACCATATATTTACTTTCAATAATCATCTTATTCAACTTTTCATATTCGAAACACAATCTTTTTCTTTGGCAAAAATCTATATGCAATCTGTAAAAGAAAGAAAGAATAAAAAACAAAACCAAAAACCGTGATCTCACAGAATCAAGAAACAATCAAGGAAAATCAGGGTGCAATCCACGAAATCAATCTAGATCCGAATTTGTAGGAAATAGCAGATTTTATTACCAGATTTTGTTGCAGAAGAAAGCAACCATATCTCCCTAATCCATTGTTTGTTTGTAACATTTTTGCACAATCTGGAAAGATCTCCACGTTATTTTTCCAACAGATCCACACTTACCATAAAATTCCACCTAAGCGCATCACAATCACAAAAGAGCTCTGACGTCTGCTATCTGGAAAATAAAGAACATCCGTTCATCATTTGAGACTAGTTGTTGCATTCTACTTAGGGTAGGAACTTGTAGCCTGCCTTGCGTAAGTCAACTAGCGTCTCTCCTAGTACTTGGTGTGAGAATCTTTCTATTGCTTGCATCAAGTTACGTTTTTTCTTACTGCACTATTTGTTATGTTTCAACCTTGTTGCAGCAATTTATACTGATATTTTGAGCACTTATTCAACATTGCATTTGCTGAATTGATTGTGCTAATCCTTTTTATAAATTGAAACTATCCGAGCTCCACCAATCTTCGCAGGTTGACATCGTTGGTTGCAAATCATTTCTGCTGGTTTGGTAAGAACATGTAAGAACTTGGTTCACCAAGCTTGAGGAAAACCGAGTTGGACACAACCTAGCTCATTGTCAATTTGTTTTGTTGTTTGCTAACCATGATAGGCACAATAAAAAAAGGGAGCTGGTGATTTATACCCCCCACCAAGATGTGCAGATGCTTCCACACGAGGTAAATGATGATATTTTGCAAGTCCTCAGTTCGTCAATACATTCTTTTGCTGGGAAGTTTGATCCTTATGCATACATTGATTGAGAACTAAATGTAGATAAAGAATTTAACGCACATGACTTGTCTGAAAAAAAAAGATTTACATTGCCTCAAGTGTTTTGACTGAAAGTGCTTTGCTTGAATGAAAATATATTTGTAGGCACAAGAAAGTTCTAAAATCTTGGAATGACTTCAAATGTTATTTTAGAGATGTTTTCATTCCTATATTTTATGCTGATTATTTGCGTGTCAAATTAGACAACTTGAAGCAAGATAGTATGACTGTTAAAGAATACTTTTATGACTTTAAGGTTTGTGTCATGTTTGGTGGCTTAGATGAATGCCGGGAAGATACAATCAGTAGATTTATGAATGATCTCAATTTTGAAATCCAATTATTGCTCATATCTAAAATCTACTACTCAATCTCGTACTTGTTTTTGCTTGCTTGTATTGCTGAAAATTAACTTTTATCATTTAAAGATACAAGTAAGAATAACCAAGATCACCAATCTGTGGAATTTGATATGCCTTTGTCACAAGCAGAATGTGATAAAGAGGAGTTGTGTGATACTATATCTCTTACTAAAACATCACAACTAGATAGAGAGCACTCTTTTGTTTTTTGTCCTATGCCTAACATCATGCAAGAGAGTGAGAATAAGGCTGAACAGAGCATTGATTTAGTTGCTGAAATAATAGATAATGATGCTTGTGTGGCGCCTACTATATTCCAGGAGAGTAAGAAAAATGAAACACACCGTGAGTTCCTCATCACATCTCGATCCTCTCATGGTGCTTGTGCTGAACTGCAATTGCCCAATGTTCATCCTCGTGTTTTGCAATGCTTAGTTGAGCCTCCAATGACATATGCTTTGTTTCATAATGCACATTTGTCCTATGCTTGTATCAAGTTGTGTGAACAAGTTTCATTCATCCCAAAAACACAACTAGTGTATGGAGTTGAAAATGTTGTTCTTGAGTACACACATGTGAAGAATAGGCCTTTTTATTGTGCTGATTTGAATGAGACAAAGTTGGAGCTCAAATCTTCTTTAACTTCTTTAGGTTATATTGAATTAGATGTTCCTTGTAACCTGAATTATTTGAAGAAGATATTATTTTAGAATTGCAGTTTGCAATGTTTTCGCTACTGTGTTTTTCATGCAATTGACAAATATGATAACATTGGAGATTTCTTGCTATCTAAAGTATTCATATTTACTAATCTGAAATACCCTTTTGAAATGCTAAAACAGGATCACACAACAGCATGCTCTAACACTAACAATGCCTTGCAAAGTTTCTCTACTTTTGTGATCTATCAACAGGAGCAGCTCATGAAGGAGAAGTTGTTATGGTGAAGCTACGTGCTCATCACTTGTCCCAACATGACAACAAGAAATTTTGCCGACCACTCGATCAAGCCGAGGACGGCTTGCTATAAAGAAGGGGAGAATGATGAGATCTTTGCTGCACTACTTGACCGCATCAAAATACCCCTGTGGCCGCCACCTTTCATGATTTCTGGAGGGCACAGTGGAGTGGCGGTTCTCCAATCTGAACTTGAGTCGAAGACAACTCCAAATGAAGCTGAGGAGGATGATGAGATCATATATACCCTTGTGGCCTCCACCTTTCGAGATTTTTAGAGGGCAAGGTGGCATGGCTGGTTTTGAATCTGTGCTTGAGTCGAAGATGACTCCAAATCAAGTAGAGGAGGATGATAAGATCACATACATATCCCCGTAGCCTCCACGTTTCATGATTTCAGGAGGGCATGTTGGAGTGGTAGTTTTTGCAATCTGAAATTGAGTCGAGGACGACTCAAATTCAACTAGAGAGGACGATGTGGACATCATACCTTCTGATGAGGACTTCAATGGAAAGATCACCTTTATACCATGTCGAAGTTAATACCAATCGTCATTTTTATACAGAAGGTACTGCGTCACCCCAACTTAGGCTGTTGGCCCGTGTATCAAGTTGAGCCCATTAGAGGCGCATCCTAAGGTTTGAGGACAACCCCAGTACCCCCTAGTCATCCTCCACCCTATATAAAGGTCCCAGCCACCACCAGGAACAATTGGGTTTTCTTTTGCTATAGTTTAGCTCTTATGCAAACTCTCTGATCTTCAGTTGTGTCCAATGATCACCTATTAGACAGCTTTTGAGAACCCCAACTTTGAGAGATTTCAGTTTGCCTATCTTGTTCTGGCTTGTTCTTCGATTACTTGCAGGAATTGATCTTCGTGATCAGGTTGATCTTGTGTCACACCTCAAATTTCTCAATTTGCGGATGTGAACTTTTCTTCACCAAAATAAAGTAAAATTTCTAATTATTTAAATAATTTTAATTATTATTGGTTTGTTCTCAATTTTAAAAGTATTCAAAATTTCCTTGAAAATAAAGTTTTAAATGTTTTTGTCTAATATTATCTTACTTTAATAAAATGATTTTGTATTTATCTTAAAACCAATCTTATTTGATAAAAAAATAATAAAGAGGTGTTTTCCCTAAATTTGATTTTTGAAAATATGTCTTTAAAACATAATTTTATTGTGAACTTTGATTCTAGTTGGAAACTTTCAAATGAAGTAAAATGAATCTATCTCAAATTATTTCAATGTTTTGGAAATAATCTTGTAAAATGATTTTTGGTATTTAGAAGCAAGTTTTATTTGATTTAAAAAAAAGAGGGTGCTTTCTCACAATTTTAATTTTTGAAAAGATATCTTGAAAGTATGATTTTTATTATAAAATTTTGTTTTATTTGAAAAGGTTTCAATGAACGTTTGAAATTAATTTATCTCAAATACTTTCAAATATATTCTTCTATTGTTTCAAAATAAAATAATTGGATAAAATAAATTATAATCAATGAAATAAACAAAAGGAAAGAAAAGAGGTTTTCCTGAATTTTGGATTCTAGAAACAGATGTCTTAAAATATGTTTTTATTTGAAATGGTTCAAATAAAGTGAAATGCATTTATCCCAAAATATTTCAAATTAATCCTCTTATTTTCAAATAATCTAATTATAATAAATATAGAATTAAAAGTGAATAAGAAAAGAAGTAGAAAGAAAATAAGAAAAAGAAAAGAATAAAAAAATCCCTGCGACCCACCTAGCCCATCGCAGCCCAAGCCCAGCCATTACCCCTTCTCCCTCCCTCGCTCTGACCGACAGCCCGGCCCCGCTTGTCATCCCCTTCCTCCGGCCGCCTCCGCAACAGCCAGGCGTGCCGCCTTAATTTTCCCCAATCTCTGCGAGATTCCTCCCCAAATTGTGTGCCACGACTTCCCCGAGTTGGCCGCACCTATATCCCCTATAAATCTCACACGAAACCGTGCCGCTCGGCCCTCTCTCTCCTCCACAAAACCGAAACCCTTGTTGCCTGTCGCGTCGCCCCTTGGAACCGCCCCAGCCGCCACCGACCTCGTGCCGACCTTCCTTGCTCCCCGCCGCCCCTGCCTGGCCGATTTCTGCCCTCAGCTGGTTCTTGGACGTCGCCGTCGCGCCCCCATCTCCGGCGTCCCCCCACCTCGCTTGAGCCCGTGGTGAGAATCCCCATGTTGTCCTCTCTATTTCCCCTTATTTCTGTCGAGAACCCGCCACTGGAGCACCGAGGACCGAGCTCACCCAATTAACCTTGAAATCAAAGGCCTAGATCTATGCCACGTCACCCAATTAACCTCATCCATCCGATTCAAATCCAAAGGTTAGCTAATCCACGTGTTTCTTTCAATCCAATCCATCCGATCTAGATCCGATGCCCCAAATTAATCCATGAGTTTCCAATAACAAATACTCAACAAACTCCTAAAATATCTCTTTCTCTTTATATTCCCCACCATCCCCTCAACTCCTCACGTCCTCCTCCAACCCCCCTCATATTTCTCTCTTTCTAGCAGATCGCGACCAGCCACCTTGGCTCTGATTTTGATCAACGTTCTCAGAGATCTACCCAACCAAATTGCACTAAATTTTGTCATCAGGTGCACCTTGATGTCCTCTACAACATATCCAAAAATCATAACCATTGGAGTTCAGTAGCTTTCAGGATCTACATTGCAATGACTGTTGCTCCCTGATCTAAATCTATTCAGCGCGTGGATCGATAATCTCTTCCTTGTTTTCCTCAATTTCGGCCATCCCCTTGATGAAGCTCTTATACCATGTTGTGTTCCAGAAAGTCTCCTTTTCAACCCCCAAAGAATTTGCCAAGATTCTTCACGGTTCCACCAGGAACGTGATTTCCTCATCGACTACCACTGCAGAACAAATACCAGATCCAATTCATTGATCTGCTTTTCAGGTTAAATCTAGTTCAAGCTATCATGTCTCCATCATGTTCCAGAAAATTTCACATGTTTCTGTTCAAACACTTTCTTGAATGTTATAGTCAATCATGGAGAACGCACATGTCTTTGCGATGCTGTTTGTGTGCAGCCAGACGTGTTGCCTCCGTTCATCACTTGTTATCATCTAATACCTTGAAGTTTCAATGTTGTAGTATAATACTTTGTGAGTCCCTCAACCTTGTTATCACACCATAATGACTTTTCAATATTGCATATGATTCTTAGTTTTGGTTGCTTGATTGTTTAGTTGTCGGTTGTTGCACGCTTAGACGAATACGCTTCGGATCCGCTTGCGAGAACTTCAAGAATCAGAACTCCAAGATCATTGAGCAGCAACACAATTACAAAGGCAACTATCCTTGACCATCTTGTGCCTATTTTATAAAACCTCTATCTTATAGATTGCATGCTTGTGTCAAATTGAATGCGCACCTACTATTAGGAATTCAACAAATTTCCTTATTATGCCTTGTCGCCCTAGTTTACTTTTTTGTTGGGTAGATTACATGCTTAGCTTGTTGTTGTTGGGATGGGTGATATTAATTGGACTTATTATCATACTTACTTGACAAGGATTAGTGAGTTATTTAATAGCAACCTGGAGATTAGTGATTTGGGTGATATGGTTGGTGTAGGGCTGTGTGCGGGGTTACCAGCATTGTCCCTTGGTATGTTATCTTCTCAAATCTAAGGACCGGTTCGTGGAGCGACCACTCATGTGTTACCGTACAACACGAGCCAAGAATGGGCGCGGCCTGGCGTAGTAAGTGGTGGAGACCGGTTTTGTGCGTTCTAATCGGTGGAGCGAGGAAAGTGGGTTACGTCTGGATCTGCCTGGAGAGAGATGTGTGGGGAAAGGAGAGTTACTTTCGGGAACCATCTGGCACTAGAGGGGGCCTTTTCAAGCTTTCGGTTAGTACCTTATTAGGTGAAACCTCAGTGGGCATATACAAGCTGGAAGAAGCCTTGGAAAAGTCTTGAAGTGATCTCTTGGCCCTCACACCAAAGAAAGTGTGCGAGTGCGACGGCACAGGCAAAATGAAGATTTCTTTAGTCCACCTGGAAACAGGGGATGAAATCACTTCTCGTAGGGGAACTGTGGACAACCTCTACAGAGTTAAAACTGTCATGACAGCCGTGCTCACGATCACGAGCATTGCATGGACTCTCACATGATTAGTGGGATTTTGGTATGGTTTGGTTGGTGATCACAGCGGGAGAGTGATTGGTTCTGATGTTGGTGCTGCAGCCGGATAGGCTGTTAGCATGTTGGTTTATAAGTACGATGTCTTTCACTTAGTAAATAGATACTTAATAGAAAGTGTGTCTCTATTGTGTGCTTTTATGCAAAAGAAGTCTATGTTGCCTTTGTCTTGTTTGTTATCACATGTCATCTTTTTCACACTTGTAGAGTACATCCCGTACTCAATCTTGCTTTTATCAATGTTGCTCAGTAGAAAGCAAAGTTTAAGAGGACGTTGAAGACACAAGAATGGAAGTTTAGGTTTGCCGTCTCTTCGGTCGACTGCCTATGGAAGCTGCGCTACGCTTGGTTTTTTTTTTCGCTGCAATTTGGTAATCGTTTTAATTCTCTTTATTCGTGACATTGTTCTATTTTACCATTAATGAAGTCACTTTATGTGTGAAACTTGATTCCTGGGCACACATAAAGGGTCACTTGGTTTTAGCCTTAAAACTGAGTGTGACATCTTGCTGTGCCGGTGAGGTCAATAACCATTCAGAGTTGGTTCTGCGATTGGTAAGGCACACACAACCTATTCGTTTGTAATCGGATCGTGAGGGTTTACTCCAGCAAATCGATAGTTATCAACTCACCGAAAGATTGAGCACTCAACCCCTATCAATAATGTTATGAACTTCACTCAATGTTGACTCTAAATCAAGTGGGAGAGGATGATGAAGACATCATACCTTCTAATAAGGATTTCAATACCAATATCCACACCTCCACAACAAGTCCAGTATAAAAGGACGGAGATTCGCGCGGGCTGGATTCAAACTGCAGAACAGTGCTAACTTGTAATGGTTGCCACAACATCATATGGAACCCAATTTGGATGATTCGACACTTTCTAGAAAGCTTATCACATCTAATTTCAAACAGATCTGACCTTATCTTCATACCATATCGGAGTCAACGCCAATCATAATTTTAATATAAAAGGTGTTGTGTCACTCCAACATGGGTCGTCAGTCTGTATATCGAGTTGAGCCCATTACAAGTGTGTCTTAGGGTTTGAAGATGACACTAGCACCCCCATGGCCATTCTCTCACCTATTTAAAGGCCTCCGTTGCTATCAAGAACACTCGAGTTTTCTTTTGTTTTGTTGGTTTTACGCAAACTTTCTAATCTTCAGTTATGTCCAATGACCACATTTGAGATATTTCAGTTTTGCCACATCTTGTTCTTCGATTAATTGCAGGGATTGAGTTTTGTGTGTTAGTGAGGATCAACTCATTCAAATCATTAGTTATCATCTTATCGAAAGATCAGTCACCCCAATCATATCAGAATGGAGAGTAGGTAACGAATTCTCTTTGCCAATGTTCTGTCAAAAAAGCAGCAGCAGCTTCCCCGCTCCCACAAAGTTGAGCACAACCAAACTAAGTGAATGTGACACCCCAAAATTCAACCATTTTCAAATAATAAAATTTTGAAATTTAAATGCATTTCACAATTTAGATTAGAATGAAATTTCTTTTTTTAAAAATAAATTGCTAAAGTGCATCATATCATTTCATGTCATTGCATATCATTTAAATAATTATTGAGTGAATAAATAATTAATCAATAATTTTAGAATTAAAGAAATAAAATTGAAGGGAATAAAGAAAATAATAAAAAGAAGAAAATTCCCAAAACCTATCCTCACTGGGCCTCTTCCCTCTCTCCATTTCCTCCCCCACCGGCCCACCTTTCCTCTCTCGCGCGGCCCAGCCGCCCTCACTTCCCTCTCCCTCTCGCGCGGGACCCGCCTGTCGACGCCATCCTCATCCTCTAGCCGCGAGGGCCGCCGCCCCGCCCGCAACCTCCGCCGAGCTCTGCGCGCGCCGCCAACTACCCACCCGACCTCCCCGGGGATCAAGCCATGCTGCCCCCGACTCGGCCACCTCCTCCCCCTCCCTATTTAAACCCACTTGGCCCCTCTCTCCCCCTCACCTGAGCCACCCCAACCCTAGCTGCCGCGCGCCGCCTCTCAGAGCCGCCCCAGCCCGACAACCACCGTGCCGAGCTCCACGGTACTGCGTCGCCTCTGCCCGACCACTTCTCGCCAAGCGTCACCGCCCGAAGAAGCTCCCCGACACCGCCAACACCTCGCCGCCGAAACCCTACCTCTGGCCACCCCCAACATTCCCCGACCCCACCAAGGTGAGCCCCTCGTCCCCCTCGTCGTTTTGCGCCGCTTCACGTCGAGATCCGAGCCTCGGTGAGCCCGAGCGAGCTCATCGGAGGACGTCGGCCATGGCGCCGCCGCACCGGCCTCTAGCCGCGTCGGCCGGTCGAGCCGCCGAGATCGCGTTAACCCCCCTCAGTTTAAAATCCGATCGCCCGATCTAAATCTGACACTCCACATCGAGCCACGTCACTCGAATAATCAGATCCGTTCAATTTGAAATCAACGGCCTAGATTAATTCTCGAATTAGAAAAAAAACTAAATTAGATTTCGTATTGCATCAACATGACATCTGCATGATGTCAGCATACCCGATTAATTAAAATTAATTAGATATTAGATTAATTAGTTTCAGATTAACCAATAATTATATAATTAATAATATTATCAATCTAGAAAATAATTATAATAATTATTTAATAATTCATTTAATAATAATTAATTATAATAGTTATTTAATAATTAATTATATAAATTATTTAATAATTAATTATGGCACCTTTGTAGAAAAGCCCCTACACTTAATTTTAATTGTAAATTAGTCCCTGCCGAGTGACAAATTTACATTTTAGCCCCAGAACTTTTCTAAAATTACATTTTAGTCCTCTAATAATTTTGTAATTTATAGTTAAGCCCCCAGTAATTAATTATTAATTACAGATTAGTCCTTGAACCTTATAAATGCCATAACTTTTGATCCGTAACTCTGATTCCAGCAAATAATATATCAAAACGATCATACCAAAATTATCTATGCATTCATGACATCATCATACTGATTTTGTTCTCTTTTGTTGCATTTGATTGATTGTTTGTGTTCTTGTGCGTTAGGCGACTTCATCTCTGAGCTGCAGTTCGTTGAAGACTTCCAACAGCAAGAGTTCGAGACCGTCGACTTTTACTCTCAAGAGCAGCAAGGCAAGTGTCCTTGACCATCTTGTGCCTAAATTTTAAAATATCTATCTTGTAGATTGCATGCTTGTGTCAAATTGACTGCGTACCTATTAATAGAAATTTTTAGCTTTCCACATTATGCCTTGTCACCTTAGTTTACTTTACTGTTGGGTAGATCATATGCTTAGATTGCTACTGTCAGGTTGGGTATATTTAAATGGATCATTATACATGTTTCATGAGGATTAATGAGAGATTAATAGTAACTTGGATAGTGATGATTTGGGCGATATGGTTGGTGTAGGACTGTGTGCAGGGTTACTGGCACTGTTCCTTGGTAAGTTATCTTCTCAAATCTAAGGATCGGTTCGTGGAGCGACCACCCATGTGTTTTCGGACGGCCACGATGCCAAGAATGGGCTGGGCCTGGCGTAGTAAGTAATGAAAATCAGTTCTGTGCGTGCCAAACGGTGGAGCGAAGAAAGCGGGTTACGCCTGGATCTGCCTGAGAGAGATGTGTGGAGAAGGGAGGGTTACTCTCGAGAACGACTCGACACAAGTGAGGGCCTCTCGGGTTCCTATTAGTGCTCGACGGGTGAAATCTTAGTGGGCACGTACAAGCTGGCGAAAGTCATGGAAAAACCTTGTAGTGATCTCTTGGCCCTCACATCAAAGGAAGTGTACGAGTGCGACGGCACAAGCATAATAGAGATTCTTTTTAGTCACCTGGCAACAGAGGATGAAATCACTACTCGTGGAGAAATTTGTACAACCTCTGCAGAGTTAAAACTGTGATGACAGCCGTGCTCACGGTTATGAGCATTGTATGGACCCTCACATGATTAGCGGGAATTAGAATTGGTATTGGTATGGGTTTGGATTGGTGAATCACAGTGGGAGACTGTGATTTGGTTCTGTTACTTATACTACTGTTTATAGGTGCGATATATTTCACTTAGTAAATAGGTGTTAAATAGAAAATGTGTGCTTTTATGCAATTAAACCCTATATTGCCTGTTTCCTTGATAATTGCCACATGTCATATACTTATCACACTTGCTGAGTACATCCTGTACTCAACCTTGCCTTTATAATTGCTGCTCAGTAGAGGGAGAACCTTGGGAGAACATTGAAGACCCTGGAGCCGACGTCTAGGGGAGCTATTCGGTCAACTGCCTGTGGAGCCCAAGAAGCTTTCGTTTCGTTTCCACTGTTTGGTTTGTAATTATATAAGACTCTTAGTCTATTTTTGTAATAGTTAGTTATTCGAGACATTGTTCTATTTACCATTAAAGAAGTGAATTTATGTATGAAACTTGTTCCTGGGCATACATAAAGGGTCATTCGGTTTTAGCCATAAAACCGGGTGTGACAGAAGTGGTACCAGAGCCATGTTGACCGTAGAACGCAAGCCTAGAGTAGAATTGATGTCTAGGATCAATTTCAAAACTAGTTACCAAAAGTTTTTGCAAATATTCATTTATTCCTTACCTTAAATCTATTTGTTTTCTAACCCATGTGTTTCTAAAATTTTATATGGCGAGGACCAGGTACACAGCAAGGAAAGCCACAGGACCAAAAAGAAGGCCACCGGGACCGATAGCAAGGAGGTTTGCAATAAGGTCGACACCAATTCCACCACCCATAGAGCTAGAAGACGGACCTGAAGTGCAGCCAATGCGAGGGAGAGCCTTCCTCAGTAACTCCGAGAGAGAAGAACGTCACGAGCCGAACGTCCACAACAAGCAAGGCACATCTCAAGCACCTCCAGGGGCACCGAAAGAGTCTGAACCAGAAGAGGAGGAACCAATGGAAGAAGAACTAATAGAGGAAGAGCCACAAGAGGAGGAGCCGCAAGAAGAAGAACCACAGGAAGAACCACAGGAGCAAGAGTACATCCGATCTCTATCCCCAAGGACGCCCAAAGAGGAGGAAGGATTGTGGCGCCGCATGTGCAGAAAGTTCCACACCAATGGAGAGCTTGGAGGACAAGCCACCGAGGATCTCAAGGCAATGATGGACAAGATTGGCCTGCAGATGGTGCTATTCTTCACCCATCAAGTCATCCCCATGCCAAACTAGGATGAGTGGATGGTTGAGTTGAATATCTACGACGGGAACCACGAATTCAGCAGTCACGTCAGCCCAGTCCCAAGGATCAGTGAACAAGAAGCAGTTGCAGATGTGATATGGGCTGCCCCTACTAGCATGGCTCATCGGTACCGGCACAAGCTCCACCACTCGAGGTTTCGCCACTTTCCTTGCTGGACGTCGGGTTCGAGGAAGATTCTGGGATTCGTGAAGAAAGATCCGAATGCCAGCACAGCTCAACGGAAGAAGGACGAAGCGATGCTAAGGGTCTGCCGACAGTATCATGCTGCATTGGATGAAATCGACTATCTTTGTGCAGAGCTTTAAGAAGCACTTGGTGTGATTGACGAACACTGGACCAACTCTTCGCCACCACCAAGTCCTTCACAACCAGTCACCACTACCAGTTTCCAACCTTCAGTTGTGCCGCCGCCTCAGCGCTTCACAAGGAGCACAGAGTCTTTTGCCTTAAGATGTAATAGAAATTCCCTTGTTAGGAGTCTTCAGGTTCGATTAAGATCGTTTAATTCATAGGAGTGTGCTTTGTATTAGTGTGCTTGTGTAGGTTTTGTTAGTATGCTTGTGTAAGTTTTGTTAGTGTGTGATGTGAGCTATGAAATGCTTCGGCACTTGTTCATGGCCTCATCTTTTTTTCAGTTGAGTAAATCCTTGTTTATCGTGTCACTTTGATGCATATAGTTGGGATTCTTTATTCTTTCTTCTATCTTGATCACCAACCGCCTCTCTTCTCTTTGCTACACCAGATGGTTTACACCAGACGCACTGCAGCTGAACAGGGAGGTTCCTCCAGCCAAAACAACCAGAGCAGCCAGAACAACCAGAACAACCAGAACCAGAATCAGAACAACCAGGTTCCCCCGAACAACCAAGGTGGCAACAACAACAACAACAATGATGGACTTGTTGGACCATTTACTTAGATCCTAGCCATGCAGAATCACCTGATGTAGAATATGATGCATACCCTCACTCAGATGCAGCAGAATCAAGGTGTAGCACCACAGGGTCAAGGCCAGTACAAGTTAGGTGAGTTTCTAAGGACTCGACCACCCACTTTCTCTCAAGCCAAAGATCCCTTGAAAGCTGATGACTGGCTCAAATCAACTGAGAAGAAGCTTGACATAGTGCAGTGCAGTGACCGTGAGAAGGTTCTCTTCGCAGCACATCAGTTGACTGGAGCTGTCGCAGACTAGTGGGATGCTTTTTGCGGTGCTCACGCTAATACTGCAGGCATCACTTGGAATGAATTCAAGACCAACTTTCGCTATCACTATGTGCCAGCTGGGACCATCAGACTGAAGAAGAAGGAGTTCTAGAATTTAAAGCAAGGTGAAATGTCAGTGAGTGAGTACCTCAACAAGTTCACTCAACTATCAAGGTATGCCCCACAGGATGTGAACACAGATGAGAAGAAGCAGGAGCTGTTTTTTGATGGCCTGAACCATGAACTCCAGTACCAGCTCATGAGTAATGATTACATAAACTTTCAGAAACTAGTTGACAAAGCCCTTGTTCTTGAGAATACGAAGATCAAGATTGATCGTGAGGGAAAGAGAAAGATGTCATTCAATGGACAGTCTTCTAATGCCAATGTTCGCCCTCGTATGATGCCGTCACAGGGACCGATGTATCGTCTGCCATATGCTGGGAAGCCACAGATGCAAACTCCACGCCCTAACTTTCAGATGCAGGCGCAGAAGCCAAACTTTAAGGCAGCTCATCCCAATACACCTCAGATGCCTCGTACAGAGAATCAGTCAGCTCTTCGTCCTACAGTGCCAGCTCAGCAGAACATGAGCAACACCTAAAGCTAGTTCTTGAAAAGCTTAGAGAAAATAAGTTGTATGTTAAGTTCAGTAAGTGTGAGTTTTGGATAGAGCAAGTCTCTTTTCTTAGGCATATTATATCCGCAGGAGGAGTAGCAGTTGATCCAAGCAAAGTCAAAGAGGTAGTGAATTGGATGCCACGAAAGAATGTGTCAGAAATTCGCAGTTTCCTTGGATTGGCAGGATACTACCGCAGGTTTATAAAGGATTTCTCAAAAATAGCCAAGCCAATGACTAGATTGCTAGAGAAAGGTAAAGAGTTCAAATGGTCAAAGGAATGCCAGACTAGTTTTGAGGAACTTAAGAAGAGATTTACATCAGCCCCAGTACTGATTCTACCGGACATTACTAAAAGGTTTGACATCTATTGTGATGCTTCTCGTCAAGGTCTAGGATGTGTATTGATGCAAGAAGGTCAAGTCGTGTGCTATGCTTCGCGTCAATTGAGAAAACATGAGTTGAACTATCCTACTTATGATTTGGAGTTAGGTGCACTGGTTCATGCTTTGAAGATATAGAGGCACTATCTCATTGGGCATCGGTGTGAAATATACACGGATCATAAAAGTTTAAAGTATATATTCACACAGACAGATCTGAATCTAAGACAACGTCGATGGTTAGAGTTGATCAAGGATTATGACGTGGGAATCAATTATCACCCAAGAAAAGCTAATGTGGTTGCAGATGCATTGAGTAGAAAGCGACACTGTAATATGGTACTAGCCAGTGAGATGTCACAAGAGTTGAGGAAAAAGTTTGAACAGCTCAATCTGGGCATAGTCAGTGCTACAGAGGCAATCACCATGGAACTTGAATCAACTTTGGAAGAGGAAATTCGGAAAGGTCAATTGGAGGATGAAAAGATCAGGGAGATCAAACAGCTCATCCGAGATAATAAGACAAGTGATTTCACCTTAGATGACAGAGGCACTCTATGGTTAGGAAAAAGGATTTGTGTACCTAATCAAAAGCCGATCTGTGACTTAATTTTAAGAGAGGCCCATGATTTAGCATACTCTATACATCCAGGTAGCACTAAGATGTACCAAGATCTAAAAACTAGATATCGATGGTATGGTATAAAAAGAGATGTGGCAGAATATGTAACACTATGTGATACTTGTCAGAGGGTAAAGACAGAACATCAGAAGCCTTCGGATTACTGCAGCCATTAAAGATTCCAGAATGGAAGTGGGAAGAAATTGAAATGGATTTTATAGTCGGTTTACCTCGCACCCAAGCCGGGTATGGCTCTATACGGGTCATTGTGGATCGATTGACTAAAGTTGCTCATTTATTCCAGTTAAAACAACCTACACTAGAGCAAAGTTAGCAGAACTGTATATGGCAAGGATTGTTTGCTTGCTTAGAGTACCAAAGAAAATAGTATCTGATAGAGGAACACAGTTCACCTCAAAGTTTTGGGAGAAGCTGCATGAATCCATAGATAGTAAGTTGAATTTCAGCTTGGCCTATCATCCACAAACAGATGGACAGACAGAAAGGACCAATCAGATATTGGAGGATATGTTACGTGCTTGTTCTCTAAATTATGGTAAAAGCTGGGACAAGAGTCTTCCCTATGCATGTCGGCGTTCTGACCACCGGCACAGTAAAGATACGATCGTGAGGGACGGTATGCCTTCGGATTCGATATGGCCTAGTCTAGGGTAGACTCAAGGGGGTTTTTCGCCTGGTTCGGGCCACCCGAGTGGTGTAATACCCTACGTCCAGGGAGCGGATTATCTCAAGGACAACGTTACAAGACGGGAGCCTCTCTTCGCGGGAGGACCCTGGGTGTGGGAAAATCGGGGTGTGTTTGGTGTGGTGTTCCACTTACTTCTCTATCGCTCCCCGGGCCTCCCTTTATATAGGGAGAGCCCTGAGGTTACATGCAATGGGTCCTACGCGATCCTGCCGTCTCGCCGACAGGTGGACCCTTCCGTCGTTGTCGACATCACTTCGTTCCGTCTAGGCGCGGTCATGATCCGTCGCGTCGGGCACGTCGGCGGGTACCGTGGTACCTGTCCGACGCTACTGTGCTAGCTACAGTGCTGTCCCATCGTGTCTGGCAGTCGTCGCAGCTTTCTGCTGGAGTGTCGCCGTGGTGAATCTCGTCCTGTCTCGTCGGGACGGATGGCAGCTGGTTCCCGGAGTAAATGTACCATAACGCGGTACCTGCCTCCTGGGGGTCGCTCCCGGGTGTTGATCCTCGGAGCCCGAGGTCTTCGCGCCCTTGCGCGGCCATGAGATTGCCGCCGTAGGTCGTCGCGGAGGGGTCAGAGCCCGTGTCATCCGACCCTCGATTTTCTCACGTCAGAGCGATCTGTTAGGTACCCGGGGTACGTGATCCCGACAGTAGCCCTCGAGCCTGATGCCGCTTCGAGGTTTTTGATTGAGGCGGCGTCGGGCTGGTCGTTTCGAAAGTTCGTCAAGTTTCTATGGGTGCGCACAAGCGCGCCCATAGGGCGTAGCCCCCGAGCCCTCGGGCGATCCAAAGGGTCGGTCGTGGGCTGGATCGTTATGCGGACCACCTTTCGTTGGCGGCTGATCTTATCGACACCGCTCCGCCGGGTCATCACCCGGTCCCAGAGCGACCCGGGGAATTGGTCAGGCATCGTGCCGATGGCTATGGTCGAACCGAGGTCGATCTCGGCCCTTACGCTTGGTAGGGCGTCTAGAGCTCTGGATTCGAGGCGCGGTCCGTGGTCGACGGCGCGCCTAGACCGAGGTCATGATCAGCGTCCGATCGTTCGGCTTGGCCCGGTGGCCTCGGCTGCCAATTGGTTGATCGCAAGGGGTTTCGTTCTGCGTGCACGCATCGTTCTGACCTTAGAGGTAGGGCCGAGGTCGTTCTCGGTCTTTCGTTCAGTGAGACGCCTAGGTTGGACCGGTTCGATGCGGTTTCTGCCCATGATCAGCGTCGCGCCTAGGCTTAGCCGTGATCAGCGCCTGAACGCACGGTTCGGCCCTCCGACGGCCTTGGCTGTCGGCCAGCCAAGTGCGGGGGGGCTTCGTTCGGTCGCCTCCCCGTGTTTGAACCCGCCGTTGCGGTTACGGGGATCAGACGGCTCCCGCGCCTCCACGCGGAGGGCAATCGGGCCGTCCGGGAATTCGAACCGCCGGTCGATCCGAGCGGTTGATTTGAATTCTCGATCGGACGGCGTTGTAGATGCGGCGGTTCGCGTGCCTGCGTCACGTCGCCTGCCAGACGTGCTCTGGCAACCATCTCGTTGGTGTAATTGTCACCGTTCTGTCTGCGGCGGAGGCGGCAAGGTGCGGCCCGGGCCCGCTCGTCAGCGGGTCGCGGGTGGGTGGCCGGGGTGCGCCCCGGGTCGCGCCCCCAC
>BCLH01000006.1:119342-216198 GCA_001602315.1 Zoysia pacifica | reverse complement strand
GCTCTGGCCGCGCCGGTCGGCCGAGCCGCCGAAGTCGAGCATCGGACGGATCACGTTAACCCCCCCTCAGTTTAAAATCCGACCGCTCGATCTAAATCCGACACTCCACATCGAGCCACGTCACCCGAATAATCAGATCCGTTCAATTTGAAATCAACGGCCTAGATTAATTTCCGAATTAGAAAAAAATTTTGATTTCTTATTGCATCAGCATGACACCAGCATGATGTCAGCATACCCCATTAATTAAAATTAATTTAGATATTAGATTAATTAATTTTAGATTAACCAATAATTATATAATTAATAATATTATCAATCTAGAAAATAATTATAATAATTATTTAATAATTCATTTAATAATAATTAATTATAATAGTTATTTAATAATTAATTATATCAAGTATTTAATAATTAATTGTGGCACTTTTGCAGAAAAACCCCTACACTTAATTTTAATTGTAAATTAGTCTCTGCCGAGTGACAAATTTACATTTTAGCCCCTGAACTTTTTTGAGATTACATTTTAGTCCTCCAATAATTTTGTAATTTATAGTTAAGCCCCCAATAATTAATTATTAATTACAGATTAGTCTTTAAACCTTATAAATGCCATAACTTTTGATCCGTAACTCCGATTTCAGCAAATAATATATCAAAACGATCGTACCAAAATAATCTATGCATTCATGACATCATCATACTGATTTTATTCTATTTTGTTGCCTTTGATTAATTATTTTTGTTCTCGTGTGTTAGGCGACTTCGTCCCGTAGCTGCAGTTCGTCGAAGACTTCCAATAGCAAGAGTTCGAGACCGTCGACTTTTACTTCCAAGAGCAGCAAGGCAAGTGTCCTTGACCATCTTGTGCCTAAATTTCAAAATATTTATCTTGTAAATTGCATGCTTGTGTCAAATTGACTGCGTACCTATTAATAAAAATTCCTAGCTTTCCACATTATGCCTTGTCACCTTAGTTTACTTTACTGTTGGGGAGATCACATGCTTAGATTTCTACTGCCGAGTTGGGTACATTTAAATGGATTATTATACATGCTTCACGAGGATTAATGGGAGATTAATAGTAACTTGGATTGTGATGATTTGGATGATATGGTTGGTGTAGGACTATGTGCAGGGTTACTGGCACTGTTCTTTGGTAAGTTATCTTTCCAAATCTAAGGACCGGTTCGTGGAGCGACTACCCATGTGTTTTCGCACAGCCACGATGCCAAGAATGGGCACGGCCTGGCGTAGTAAGTGATGAAAACCAGTTCTGTGCGTGTCAAATGGTGGAGCGGAAAAAGCGAGTTACGCCTGGATCTGCTTGGAGAGAGATGTGTGGGGAAGAGAGGGTTACTCTCGGGAACCACTCAGCACAAGAGGGGGCCTCTCGGCTTCCGGTTAGTGCTCGACGGGTGAAACCTTAGTGAGCACGTACAAGTTGGCGAAAGTCATGGCAAAGCCTTGTAGTGATCTCTTGTCCCTCACACCAAAGGAAGTGTGCGAGTGCGACAGCACAGGCATAATAGAGATTCTTTTTAGTCACCTGGCAACAGGGGATGAAATCACTATTTGTGAGGAAATTTGTACAACCTCTGCAGAGTTAAAACTGTGATGACAGCCGTGCTCACGGTCACGAGCATTGCATGGATCCTCACATGATTAGCGAGAATTAGAATTGGTATTGGTATGGGTTTGGATTGATGAATCATAGTGGGAGACTGTGATTTGGTTTTGTTACTTATACTACTGTTTATAGGTGCGATATCTTTCACTTAGTAAATAGGTGTTAAATAGAAAATGTGTATCTCTAATGTGTGCTTTTATGCAATTAAACCCTATATTGCCTGTTTTCTTGATAATTGCCACATGGCATATAGTTCTCATACTTGCTGAGTACATCCTGTACTCAACCTTGCCTTTATAATTGCTGCTCAGTAGAGGGAGAACCTTGGGAGAGCATTGAAGACCCTGGAGCCGATGTCTAGGCAAGCTATTCGGTCAACTGCCTGTGGAGCCTAAGAAGCTTTCGTTTCGTTTTCGCTGTTTGGTTTGTAATTTAATAAGACTCTTAGTCTATTTTTGTAATAGTTAGTTATTCGAGACATTGTTCTATTTACCATTAATTTACCATTAATGAAGTCACTTTATGTATGAAACTTGTTCATGGGCATATATAAAGGGTCATTCGGTTTTAGCCATAAAACCGGGTGTAACAGTGAACACCGACGTAAAATGGTTGATATAATATTATTTCCTCACTAGTTACTCTTTTTTTTATCTAATTGCAGCAGCACCTAATCAACAATCTTCCAGCAATTCTTGAATTTGGCCTAAAACCTACTTCCTTGGTCTATTTATGTTAGCAATTGGAGCTTCGGATTAAAGTCCAAATGCTAACGTAAATGAACCGAGGGTGTTCAAATCGATGCTTGTACATAGTGTATCATTCAAAAGATCATTTCACGATCCATATTGGTGTTCTTCTATTCCAAGAATACTCCATCGATCGGTTCTAAAATTGTTATCATTCGGAAAAACAAATCTAGTTCAATTTGACAACAA
Organism: Zoysia pacifica; assembly: GCA_001602315.1. Taxonomy (NCBI): domain Eukaryota; kingdom Viridiplantae; phylum Streptophyta; class Magnoliopsida; order Poales; family Poaceae; genus Zoysia; species Zoysia pacifica. The sequence continues at coordinate 213,630 of BCLH01000006.1, read as the reverse complement.
ATCTAGTTTCAATTTTGAAGTAGATTTATTGCCCTAATGACAGAACATTCAAAACAGGATAGTATATAATCTGATAATCATTTCCCAAATTGTTCTATTGCATGGTGCTTGCATAAAATAACTTGACCCCTATCACTTTGTCATCCTTCATTAATGCATTGTATCGTAAATTTATTTATTCGCCATTATGAATCAAGGACACTTGCTGTGTGACTGAATCATGGAGCCAACAGCATGTGCCCCGTGCATTATCTGGAGTCCGGAGACAACTTGGTGCACCAAAATAGAAAGCTTAATGTCATCTACCTGTCGTAGTACTAGTACTGTGCAGTACTCCTGTACTACTACTGTGCCAACGAGTATTAAAAGTGGACGGCAGCAATTTGGAGAGTGGGCACGGGGCGTTGAGGGAACGTATGTTAACAGACATAATTTGTTATGAGGTATTTAAAAAACTACTTTTATCACTTTGAACATTAATAATTAATAAAAATTAATAATTTTATCATATAAAAATTATATTTTTAGATTCACTATGAAATAAGTTTTCAAAAAAAATATTTTTTAATTAAAAATTATGTAATTTTCAAGATGTTAATAGTAAAAGTTAAAAGCATTTAACTTTAACTAAATCTAGAAATGCTTATGTTTTCGAACGGTGGGAGTACTCATCACCAAAGGTAAACATCTTTATAGAAGCCTTTTTCATGTACTATAAGAATTTGCGGATGCAATATTAGACCCGCACCCGCGGATGAAAAATGAAACCCTCACTGGAACCCATTGAGTTTTGGGCGGGTGTGATTCCCCGTCAGGTTTGCATTATATTTTGTCAAAAAATTCATATATATTCATAATAGTTACATACATGAGTGTCGGGTCCCTGTCGAGTTTCGGGCGGATGTTGGATCCCCCATTGTCAAAGGGATGGCAAAGGGCCAGGCTCGGATTGGGTGGAAGAAAAACACGCCCAATAGAGGAGAGAGTGCAGGTGGAGTTTCGAGTAGGTGTCAGATCACCCACAGGTGGGGGAAAACCCAACCCGCAACATGTCATTTCGGGTCGGGTGCTGCTGTCGCTATGGGTGGATAAATGGAACAACACCCGTCGGGTGCAAAACCCGACACTCCCTAAAACCCGCACCCGAATTGTCGTCCCTATATAGGAGAAAAATACATTACGAAATGAGTAGGACAGTTAAATTGGAAAAACAAAATTGCTACGCCACCATGAGATCCCCCCAGACTCATACATCTGTAAACTGAGAAATCAATCTGGGGTGAGCGATGAATATTGAGCGACGAATATCTTCAACGTGACCATTGACCCACACGTACGTAGTCGCATGGTTATAGGGGGGCGTCGTGCTTATAAGCAGTGGAATAAATTATGAGAAATCTAAACTCTCACAAAAAACTTAATCATCTATAATACTAAGATCTTAATCGCAATGATATGATAACTAAAAAGTTCGGTACTTTACTCTGTTTTATTCAGTAAAAACTTCTGAAAGGGGGTAATGTGGCCATAATAATACATTTTGAGCCTACACTGGATCCAAAATTGCTAAAGAATTAAAAAATAAATACTGAATCGGACAAAATTACTTAAGAATTTAAACAAAAGTACTGAAGAAAACAAAGTTATTGAAAGAGATAAAATTACCGGAAAAAGCGAAACAAAATTACTGAACAACAGAACTACTGAAGAAACCGTGCGAGGGCATTAGCATGTGTGACTTGATAAAGACTGTGAGCCCAATGCCACATAGGTGTAGAATATATGCTCCACCTATTTAATACCCAAGGTGTAGAATAACTATCTAGGAAATAACTACTCAACCAACCAAACCAATCCACGCGCACCTATGTACCCATGTCTATGGGGCTGATTGCCCCCACACTCTTCCTGGCCAGGCCCATTGACGCAGATTTCATCTGATTGGTTCCCCGCCTCAGCCACTCAGCCTGGCCTCTACAGCCGGGCCCAACTGGATCGTGGGCAATGGACTTCACTCTAGGGTGTGGTTGCGCTCACCTAGGCGATCGAGTTAGCCAACCTTGCACCCTAGGTATAATAGGGTGAGTCCAGGTGAGGGTTAGGGTAACCACATGCTATTTCTCCTCCCATGCACCACAACTTCTATCATCTCTCTCACCGCCGTCGCTGCCCCCATCGGCAAGGCCATCGCATCCTGTTCATGTTGTAGTTGCCGTAAAGCTTGCACAGTATATATATGCGAGTCGGGGCAAAGATCCGACCTTTCTACTCTCTTTATCACCCTTTGTCCCTTGTTTCATTGTTGTACGCAATGCTTGAGCTGGTCTTCGGCTTTTCCTGTCGTAGATCTAACATTGCGTCGTGTAGATCTATAGAAACTTTGTTGAGCACAGGTCATTGGTCGATGATTTATGAATGCTTGTGGAGGAGCATCCAAAGGATGTGGCAGCCAGGGCGAGCTTCCTGTTGTGAATTATAAACTCTTGCAAATTTACAATCCTCAAGCCTTTCACTTGACCTGATCTAACACCTATTACTTTAATTTTCCTTCTAGATTATGATGTTGCATCATGTTGGTCTATATGAATATGCTAAACTTAGGTCCTTAGTTGATACCCTTATTTCAAGGTCAGGATCACATTTGTAACAATTGAATTTTCGTACCTTTCAGTAAGACCCCATCTTACGTGCTTTCGCCAGTCCCTGGAGGTTGGCAAGCACGTTTATCACAAGTGAGCAATAAAAAAAAACAATAACAGAATAAGTAAACAAGGATAAAGTAAATTAATTCAAAGAGATCATCCATAAAACATACTGAACTTATCAAGGCGGAACAAGACTACCAAGAATCTTAGAACTGAAATAGCAACGGAAACAACAAGCGGGAGGTAGCACCAAGACGATCTTCTTCCTCCACATGCAACTAGAGTGAAAGAGCAAACCTGAAACCATGACTGGAAAGCAAATGTGAACGATCTTCTAGCTGACCTCTGAAAAAGAAAGGCGTGAAAAGCCGTGAGTATGCAAATACTCAGCAAACCGCGTGCTACCTAGCAACAATGTATGCATGCAAAGGATAGTTTCAAGGATGAAAGCTGTCTCAAGTGCTAAATGCAAGTTTAAACATTTTATTTTAAAGATGCAAGAAGTTTTATTTTTAAAACAGTACAATTCTATTATCTTGCCTCGCAGGGATCTCTGTTATCTCGAACGAGGTTTATTTTAAATGCTAGTGTACTCTCCACACACGGCCACAGCTCAAAGGCCGGAGTCCAAAACATTTAAAAACAAAAGGTAGAGAGAAGAAAACAACACTAATCATCGTGGAAGCTCTCATGCAATGTCCTTCCAAAGGACGTGACAATGCGCATTGACTGTAACTTTGCAGAGTAAATGCACTTAAACCCACCAGAAATGCCGCCGAAAACTACCATCATAGTCCCAACGAACACACAAGATCCATCCACAAGCTTTAACTGGCGTTACCCGCCCTCTAGGATAGGGATCCCAATCACCTACAGAACCGAGTCTTGGAGCTATAAAGAGCCTACCACTGATCGGGTGTCGTATCTCGACCTCATGTGGAGAGTCGTAACTCGACACCACACTAACACAACACCACCAGTCCATGTGTATGCAACCAGTCTCGGCAAGCTTCAAGATCAAGCCTCTAACCATACAAGGTAACTTGGTGTGCTTGGTATAGCACTGGAGACATGTGACACGACGAACCGGTCCTCATATGCCAGGGCAGGCACCCTCCATCCTCAACACCAACAACCAACAAGACATATAGTGTAACGACCAGGATTTTTCTTACCTTTCGATAAGACCCGATCTTCCGTGACTTTGCCAATCCCAGGAGTTTGGCAAGCACGACATCACAAGCGATCAATCAAGAAACCATAACAGAAATATTAAACAAGAAACAAGAATAGAAAATAGCAGGTCAAAGTGAAATTATTAGAATAAAATCCTCCAAAGGGGTCCATTGGCACGCAGGCTGGAAACTTCTCAGAGCAGATTTATCACTATCGTGAATCCAACAAAAGCAACAGCGAAAGCATCAACATGGCAGCGGTAGCGAACCTCCTCCACATAGGCTAGCTCGAGCGCAGGAGCGGACATCACGGACCGTCAGAGATGTAGTCGAAGTCGAAGCTGAGAGTATCCTCTGAAAACAACAAATTAAAAAGCCGTGAGTACGAATACTCAGCAAACCGCGTACTACCTAACAACAATATATGCATGCAAATGGTTTTAAGGGTAAAGGCATGGTTCAAGTGCTAAATGCAAGTTTAAAACATTTTATTTTGTTAAAAGGATGTAAGAAAGCTTTATTTTCAAACTTGTCAAATTTTATTATCTTGTCTCGCAGAGATCTCGGTTATCTCGGACGGAGGTTCATTTTAATGCCGATGTAAACTCCACACTCGGCCACAGCTCAAAGGCCGAAGTCAAAAACATTTTGAAAAAGGAGAGAAGGAAGAAATACAAAGCTACTCAACGAGGAGCACAACTCAGAGGGTGTCCTTCCAAAAGGACGTGGCAATGTGCATCGACTAAAACTCTGCAGAGGTTATGCACCTAGACCCACGAGATGCGTCATCGAAAACTACCGTCGTAGTCCTGACAAACACACAAGACCCGTCCACAAGCTTTAACTGGCGTCATCCGTCCTCGAAGATAGGGATCCCAAAAGCCTACGCAATCGGATCCTGGAGCTGTGAAAAGCCTACCACTGATCAGGTGGGGTATCTCGATCTCATGTGGGGAGTCAAAGCTCTACACCACACTAACACTACACCGCCAACCCACGGGTAAACAACTAGTCTCGGCAAGCTTCAAGATCAAGCCAACTGCCCATACAGGGTAACGTAGTGTGCATGGTTGTCAACTGAGCGTACAAAACTCAAAGGACTCGGTCCTTAATTGCTGGGGCAGGCACCATCTCCAGCCTCAACGCCAACAACAGTCTCACGAAAAGATCTCAGCCTAGATCTTCCCGTTGTACCCGCAACAGGTACATCCACAGGGACATTCCGAAAGTCCCCTAGCTCCTCGTACCCTATCCTGCCCCCGCTAAATAGTTATGTATTGTTATTTGCAATACTCACACATTTGAAGCACAGTTCCAAAAGCATTTAACACAAATTCCATTTTATAGTGATAGGTGTGAGATGAAAATAAATGCGACTAAGCATGGCTAAGCATATAAGTAAAATAAATGTACTAAAGCAATCCTAGGGTTGATATTTGTGAAACAGTAAACATGCACGGCTTAGGAATGTTGCTAGCATATTTTAAAAATAGTTGGCATGCAAATTAAGGTTGCAAACAAAACATGCAGTTTAAAATGTTGGGAACAAAGTGATCAAGAAACGCAGCTTGTCTCGTAGGTCAAGATCCCATCCGGGATCTAGGTCCTCATGAAGAGCAGTCTTCAAATCCTCAGCAGCAACTTCTTCAACTGGACAAACAGCACAAAAAAATGGATCAGACACTAGGTACGCGATAATTTAAATTTGAATAATTAAATTCAAATTTAAATTACTAGGTTAAACATTTCCAAAACAGACCCCGGAATATACTATGCAAAAGATCTTGAAGAGACGGATTCAATGAGATAACTCAGGGAAACTTTGAAAGCTAAACGGAATTCAACTTAGATTCCTGAAGATTTTCGGTACAAAAAGAATTTCACGAGAAGAATTAGCTTGGGAATTCCTTCGCTTCACGCGAGCTGATTTCAGGTGCACACCGACCAAGACCAACAGTGCTATGCTCAAAGACTAAGCTCTCTACCTCGAAACTTAATTCCTTTTCCCAACGCAACAACAGGAGCATGCAGACATCACTGAACTCCCATAAACCTTCCTGACCACGAGCTCCCAACTCGCCCAACAGCCAGCACTTCTAGCTCGGTCTAGCCAGTGACCGACAGACAAACACTGCACGCAGGCTATATCAAGCAGCTACGACGGTGACCAAGTAACAAGACCCTTATTCTGCTCTCACTTAAAATCCTTTGCTAACCAACACAGAAAACTGGCCATCGATGCCTCCGCATGGCACTGGTCACGCACAAGCACAAGTTCTCCTACCGCTGCCCCAAGAAACACTGGCCGGACCGCTGCAACTGAACCAACAGGTGCGGCCAAAACGGGGTTCAGAACTCGACGGAGACTATGCTGTCTCAATACACGGCAACTGAACTACTCGCACGACCAAAACGAAACTATACGATCACTACAACTCGAATGAACCTGAGGAAAAACAAAGCAGCACAGGGTTGAGTTCTCACTTGAAAAACTTGGCTCAACGGAACACGGCGGATCAGCAATGACGTGCAGAGGTACGGCACCACCGACTGGTCCTGGCCTAGCTGGTCCAGCGCCTCTGACGACAAACACAAGCAGCCTCCAACCATGGAAAAACGGCAAGCAGCAGCACCGAAGAACTGAAGAATGACAGTGAACGCTCCTCCTTGCGGGCTCGATCCTTCATGCTGCAGCACAACGAAACTCAGGTCGGAGCACCTGGAGAGCGGCAACAAAGGAGACCTAGAAAAACACGGCACACGTGAAAAACCTGCAGCACCAAGGGAGCTCCTGCCGACTGACCAAATGCTGGACCAAGCACTCTTCCTCTTTGCTTAATTTCTTAAATCCTTTTATTCACCGCCGAACCAGCTAGCAAGCTTCGCCTTCCTTGACGAAACTCAGGCGCGCCCAACCTGTGGACCGCTCGATTCCAATGAACTGAGGCTCCTTCCCTCCAAGCGCAGGACCAACTCAAGGAACTCCATCCGACGAAACTCGACCAGCTAACAAGGTGGAGCGCGCTGCGGAACCAGCGGGCCGCCAACTCAACTACGATTCAAACAAATACGAACAGAAACCAAGGTCCAGACGTTGGGATACTCACCGAAGGCCTGAAACGACGGAACTCGACGGCGCGAGAGCGTAGACGGCGCGGCCTCGATCGACGGACGACGCGCGCGCGAGATGAACGGCGCAGCTCGGGACGGAGCAGGGGCGAGGACCGCTCGCCAGTGCTCGACTCACCTCTGCTGCTTGCTTGAGAGAGGGGAAAGGAAAAATGGGATGGGGATTAGGGATGAGGTTTGGGGAATATTTATATTAGGAAGGGATAAGAATAGGGTAGGTGGGAGAAAATAAGATTGAAAGAAAAATAATCAAAAAAATTATTCTAGAATTTGAAAAATTAATTTAGAAAGTTTCGGAAAATAATTTTAGTCCCAACGGATAGAACGCAGACTAAAATTAATTCGACGCTAAGAAAATTAGAAAGAAGAATTTCGAATTCGGACGGAACAAAAATGAGATAATTTGACACTTCATTAATTTGAAAATTTCAGACTGTTACATATGGACAGATCCCGGCCCGGACCTTCCAGTTGTACCCGCCACAGGTACACCCATAGAGACTTCCCAAAAGTCCCCTAGCACCTCAAACTTCTGCCTGCCCCCGCTAAATAGTACGTATATAGTTATTTGCGAAACTCACACATTTGAATCACAATTCAAAAGCATTTAACACAAATTCCTTTTTATAGAGATAAGTGTGAAGTATCGTAAATAAATGCAGCTAAGCAAGACTAAGCTTAAATTAAAATAATAATACTAAGCAATCCTACGGTTCATAATTTGTGGAAAGATAGACGGCATGGCTTGAGAATGTTGCTAGCATATTTTTAAACAGTTGGCATGCAAATTATGGTTTTAAACAAAACATGCAGTTTAAATATTAGATACAAAAGTGGTCAAAGAACACGGCTTGTCTTATGAGATCATCAAGGATCTAGGTCCTCGTGCAGAACAGTCCTCAAGAACTCAGCAACATCTCCAGCTGGACAAATGGCATAAGAAACAGGTGAGAAACTGAAAAGGACGACATAACAACTACTAGAACGGACTCTACTAAGGGATACAGGCATTAGATAAGAACTTGCTCCAGGACACGGTCTCCCGATCGTGTCCCAGGTGAAAAAAATAGACGGGAACGAGCATGTGCGATTCGAGGTCCCAACACGGTAGACGGCATGTGTCCAGGGCTCCAGTCACACGTTGGCCCGAACAGGAAAGATCTGGGGCCAGAACACAGTCACAACGACGTGTCCTGAGGCCGGATCATCAACTGACTCGATCGTGAGTTATCTGAGGTTAGGACACGGTCACAGCAACGTGTCCTAGGAACCAATCACCCATTGATCGACTATGCGTGGCCTGGGGTTGGGACACAGTAATCAGCACGTGACTCGGCACCGATTACTTCCTGGCCCAAACGCACGTGAACTAAGGCTTGGACACAGTCATAGCCTCGTGACCACACGCTGGCTCACAGCCGGACCATGGACACGTGTCCAAGGGCTTGGACTGGTGCTTGTCGTGTGACCCGCGGGACAGTCACCGGCTGCACGACCAAAGCACGAACTGGGGCTTGGACACGGTCATCGCCGTCTGACCTAGAGCTGGGTAACATCCGGACCGTGGGCGCGTGTCCAAGGGCTTGGACACAGCACCGGCTGTGTGACATGCTGCACTGTCACAGCTCACCTGACAGCCCATGAAACAGAGCTTAGACACGGACGAACCTGTGTTATCATGACCTAAAACTAGACTGATTGCTGCAGCACAAGCAAACACCCACTGATCACCGGACAACGACAGAACTAGGGTCGGGACACAACTGAACCCGTGTGTCCTAGACCCAAAACTAGCTCGATCACATAAGAATACAGATCAGCTGGCAGAACCCGATTTGGTGTCTGGACACAGCCGAAATGGTCTGTCCTTGCCCCAAAACTGAATCGGATTCCACAGCTCAATAGATTGATCCACAAGAGACGATCTGGAGCTTGGACACAGTCGATTCAGTGTGTCTTTGCCCTGAAACTGAACTGGACACCACACGAGCTACGGATTGAACTAACCAACGGGAAAGAGAACAAAGGGCAGAAGTGCTCACCCAAAACTTGAGCCAAGGCTGAAGCGAAGCTGCAGGGATGAAGGCCGAAGGGGAAAATGACACTGGAACTCGAGATGACCGAACAATCTCGAACTCAGGTTCGGTCACGGACGACTCTGCATGACCTTGGCCTGAATGTGGTAAACTTAGACTTTAGCACCAACTCACAGCCATGACTTACGAACCTTGTTGAGCGACCAGGAAGGCGCAAGGACAAGAGAACAGAGCTCACTAAGGCTTGGTCCAACAAAGAGTCGACAGTGTCGAGGGCACGGAAAGTTCTCCAACAAAACAATCGGTGAGCTGACCCCAGGAACGACGGTGTGGATGGTTGAACCTGCACAACGGGTGGCGCAATGCGAATCTGGCCAACAAAGAAGGAAGATGAAGAAGTCACCAAGAGCCGAAGAAAAGGAAAACTGAACAGAGAAACAGAGATGCTCACCAAGACTTGAGCAAGAGCCGAAGAGAAGTTGCGGGAACATGGGCCGAGGTGAAGATGGCGTAGCTCAGATCCTGGGCACCTGAACACGAAGAACTGCGGTGATCCACTGATCTGAATACAAACGCCAAGCATGCCTTATTCCCAACATAGCATACCAACAGGACGCGGAAAATGAAGACAGGGAACACAGTCTCACCAAGGAAACGACAGTGGTGGTGACAGAATGGTGACAGTGGCAGCTCCACCTCGACAATTGCACCTCCTGCCTATGGCGACAGCCTCTGGCTGTGCGGCAGCCTGGCAATCAAGACGTGTTCATGCTCCAACGATTTGGTCCTCCTAGTACAGATAGGATTCAAACCTCAACCAACAAAAACGGACACCAAAGGAAACGACAGGAATGGAAGAAGCTCACCGGAGACGATCGAGATATTGAAGAAGATGAAGGCAGAACCGACGACACCGACTGGAACCGTGATGACCGAAAAGCTCACTGCCATGCTGCTCCAAAGCTCCGGCATCATTGAAACGATCACCAACTGCCCCACAAACACGGTAACAAAGAACGATCAACAAACTCTGTAACATCCCGTAAATTTTGAATTAATAAATCGGCGAATTTCCCAATTTTTGCTCCGATCAAAAATCATTTGTCCCGAATTTTGTTCCGTTTAAATTCGAAATCCTTTTATCTAAATTGTTCCGGTGCTGAGATAATTTAGTCCGCGTATTTTTTCGTTGGAGCTAAAATTATTTTCTGGAAATTCCAAATTTATTTTTCAGATCCTCAAATATTTTCTCTAATTATTTCTCTCAATATTATCTTTTCCCACCTATCCTCGTCTCTATCTAAACCTCCTATAAATATCTCCTCTCATTCTTATCATCTCCATTCTCCTCCTCATTTTCCAGAAAAATCTCCGTGCGCCACCGCTCCGGAACCGTCGCTCCTCTGCGTGCTCGGTCCTCGATTCCGCCGCCACACCTCGCCTCTCCACGTGCGCCACCCGACCGCGTCGCCGCTTCGATCTCGTTCCCCACGCGCCTGCCGCACATCTCCAGCCGCGACGCCATCGCCGTTTCCATCGCGCTGTCACCGCCTCGTCTATCATGCCCCGACGACCCGACTCCACGTGAAGCCCCGACGACGTCAGCATCGAAGCCGCGTCCCCGTCGCCTGTCGTGGAGCCGTTCCACGTCTCCAACCGAGCCGCCCGAGCCGAGTACGCGTCGCCCGCCAGCCTCTTCTCCGCGTGGGTTCCCGCATCGTGGACCAACCTCGACGTCACCGTCCGGATTCCTGCGCGCTGCCCCCCTCCTTTGGTCACCGGTCCGAAGACCGCTCCGGCCCCGATCGGTTTCCAGTGCACGTCGCGGTTCCAATTTTCGTCTCCAGTCTCCAATACCGATCTCTGGATTTCGTCTCCAATTTCCAGATCTCCGGTGAGAATAATTTCTTTCTCTTAAATTTCTTTTTCCTCTCCGATTAATTGTTGGATTAATTGCTAGTCTAATTTGCGATTAATTGTTCTGCGATTGATCTAATTCCTTGTGGTCTAGATCGTCTACGATTTTTGAGGAACTCCGTTTGATCTCAGTTATTTCCCAAATTGTTCTATTAATTTGTCTCATCGTGATTGTCGTGTAGGATTTTCCGAGGAATGTTTTGCGCACGTTTGGCTTAGTTGTTTTAATTTAGATTTATTATTTTGATTTAATTGTCACGTAATTAGTGTCTGATTCCTTGTTTGTATTTTGTTTACACAGTGTTTCAGAGGAGGAGTTCTGCGAGCCCGCTCAGTTCGTTGACCCGAATCCCGACTTCGATCTCGAGTTGCCAGGCAAGCCGCTTTCCTTGATCACTTTGTACCCAGTATTTTAAACTGCATGTTTTATTTACAATCCTAATTTGCATGTCAACTATTTTAAAATATGCTAGCAACATTCTTAAACCGTGCCTATTTACTGTTCCACAAATATGAACCCTAGGATTGCTTTAGAATATTTATTTTATTTTTATGCATAGCCATGCTTAGTCACATTAATTTTTTTATCCCACACCTATCACTGAAAAATGGAATTTGTGTTAAATGATTTTGAACTGTGCTTCAAATGTGTGAGTTTTGCAAATAATTTTACATAACTATTTAGCGGGGGCAGGATGGAGTATGAGGAGCTGGGGTGTAACATCCCGGAATTTCGAATTAATAAAGCATCGAATTTCCCAAATTCTGTTCCGATTAAATCATCTGTCCCAATTTTGGTTCTGTTCAAATACCTTTTGTCTCAAATTTCGTTTCGTCTAAATTTGAAATCTTTTTATCTAAATTGATCCGGCGCCAAAATAATTTGGTCCGCGTATTTAACCTAGGGCTAAAATTATTTTTCGAAATCTCCTAATTAATTTTCAGATCCCTAAATATCTTCTGTAATTGTTTCTTTTTCCAGCCTTTGTTTACCTCACAATTTTAATTAATATTTCGAATTAATTCCTAACCTTCCCCACTAATCCCTCCTATAAAAATATCTCCCATTCTTATCCCCTTTTCTCTCTCCCCATTCTCCATAAAAATCTTGTAACCGCCTCCACCCGCCGCTTCTCTCTTGCGTTGCCTCCTCGATCCCATCGCCGCTCCGTCCGTTGGATCCAACCGCGCGCCGTGCGAGCCGTCCTCTGCTGCCGTTCGTCAGGCGCGAGCCGTCCTCTGCTGCCGTCCTCTGTTGCCGTCCTCTGCTGCTGGCGTTGGCCGTCCCCTCAGGCTGGAGGTCGTGGCAGAGGAGTTGCCATGGACCCTAGGTTCGAGCCTGCTGGTGCTGCCGCGCCTGGTGAGGAGCTTCTAACTGCTCCGAACCTGGCGGAGGTGATGGCCCGACAGACGCTTCTGCTGGAGCGGATTGTCGAGCAGTCACAGCAGCAGCCTCGTAGTCGTGCTTCAGCTCTTGACGCAGCACTGTACCACCAGTCAGCCGGTTCTCGCATGGCGATGTTTCTAAGCATGCACCTTTCCACTTTTGACCGTGCAGTCGATCCTCTGGATGCTGATGACTGGCTCAGGGACATCGAGAAAAAGCTGGACCTGATTCAGTGTGACGACCAAGAGGCAGTTCGTCTGGCAGCTCACCAGTTGACAGGTGCAGCTGGTGCTTGGTGGGACACTCTGTACGCCACACTTGACGAGCCTGAGCAGTTCACCTGGGACGACTTCGTCACCGCTTTTCATGGTTTCCACATCTCAGAGGGAGCCATAGAGGCGAAAGCGGAGGAGTTCCGTACTCTTCGTCAGGGGGGTATGTCTGTCATTGAGTACGCCAACCGCTTCACTCAACTGAGCCGTTTTGCACCTGAGGAGGTCTCGACTGAGCGTCGCAAGATGTACTAGTTCCGGAAGGGCCTACGTCTTGAGATGCTTCCGTATCTGGATGGTGGCGTTCAGAGGAGCCTTCGTGAGCTTATTGACAGATGCCTGGCTTTGGGGGTGTCACTTCAGAAGCTCGACCGGTCCAGGGATGCTAAGAGGAGGGCTTTTGGTCAGGGACCTAGTCGTGAGGCTTCGCAGCGTCAGCGTTTCAGTGGTTCTTTTCAGCAAGGATCGGGACAGCCCACCTTCGCTCGATCCACTGCTCCTGCTCTAGCTTCAGTCCAGCAGCAGAGTTCTCCGAGCCAGAGAGATGCCTTTCAGCAGCAGTCCTCTTTCCGTTCGATAGGGGGTCAGCCCTCGGTTCGCTGCTTCGAGTGTGGCCAGGAGGGTCACAAGGCATTTTGGTGTTCGAGGCGCCAGCAACAAGGACCTGGGGGCGGTGGTGTTCAGTTTACCACTCTCGCTAGGCCACCGCACCAGTCAAGAGGACGAGGAGTGCGTTCAGTGGGCTGTGGCGCTGCTCAGCCGAGCGTCACGCGCAGCCGCCTGAACCACATCTCGGTGGAGGAGGCTCAGGAGGCACCTGACATTGTCGTTGGTGATTTCTTGGTTCACTCCTACCTAGCGACGGTTTTGTTCGACTCGGGGCCTACTTATTCGTTTGTGTCATCGGCGTTTGCGTCTACACACAGTCTCTCTACCTCACTCTTAGCTATACCTACACTTACCACTTCACCTCTTGGAGTCTATAAGAGTCATGTTGAGTGTGGAGGTGTTCGGATCTTGATAGAGGGTGTGGTCTTCCTAGCCGATCTCATCGTCTTTCCCTCGCGTGACATTGATGTCATCTTGGGGATGGACTGGCTAGCGAGACACAAGGGAGCATCACATGTGCTGAGAGAGTTGTGTCTTTGGTCAACCACTACGATGTTCGAGTGGTGTGTGCTTCTAGAGCGTCCAGAGTTCCACCTTCAGTATGCAGCTTGTAGGAGTTATCTTTGGAGCAGATTCCTATTGTTCGTGAGTTTCCAGAGGTGTTTCTCGATGAGTTGCCGGGACATCCTCCAGATCGAGATGTTGAGTTCGTGATCGATCTTCTTCCTGGTCCTACGCCGATTGCCAAGCGGCCGTACCAGATGTCTTCCGATGAGCTTGTTTTGCTTAAGGAGCACATTGATGAGCTCTTGAGTAAAGGGTTCATTCGGCCGAGTGCTTCGCCGTGTGGAGCCCCAGTGCTGTTCGTGAAGAAGGATGGCTCAAAGAGCATGTGCGTTGACTATCGTTCTTTGAATGAGGTGACAATAAAGAACAAGTACCCTTTGTCGAGGATCGATGATCTGTTTGATCAGTTGAAGGGTGCGAAGTTCTTTTCCTCGATTGATTTGAGATCGGGGTATCACCAGAAGAAGATTCGACCTTCTGACATTTCGAAGACTTCGTTTGTGACGAGGTATGGGTCTTATGAGTTCCTGGTCGTTTCTTTTGGACTCACTAATGCCCCTGCCTACTTTATGAACACGATGAACAAGGTGTTTATGGCTAAGTTGGATAAGTTCGTAGTGGTTTTCATTGATGATATCCTTGTCTACTCCAAGTCAGCGGAAGAGCATGAGTAGCATCTGAGAGTTGTGCTTGGGAGGTTGAAATCTCATCAGCTGTATGCCAAGTTCAGCAAGTGAAAGTTTTGGCTTGAGAAAGTTGCTTTTCTGGGCCATGTTGTCACAGCTGAGGGCGTTGCCGTTGATCCTGAGAAGGTCAAGGCCGTCGTGGAGTGGGAGTCTCCGCGGTCAGTTTTTGAGGTGAGGAGTTTTCTTGGATTGGCAGGTTACTATCGCCGATTCATTGAGAACGTCTCCAGGATTGCTAAGCCTATGACCGAGTTGACTCAGTTGGGGGTACCGTTTGTCTGGTCAGATGCTTGTGAGAGGAGTTTTCAGGAGCTGAAGATGAGGTTGACTTCTGCACCTATTTTGACCTTGTCAGATATTCACCAAGATTTTTAGGTTTTCTGTGATGCTTCTCGTCAGGGTTTGGGTTGTGTGCTGATGCAGAACAAGAAGGTGGTTTTCTATGCTTCGAGGTAGTTGAAGAAGCACAAGTTGAACTATCCGACGCATGATCTTGAGTTGGCAGCTGTTGTCCATGCTTTGAAGATTTGGAGGCACTATCTGATCGACAACAGATGTGAGATCTTCACCGACCACAAAAGTCTCAAGTATATCTTGACCCAGGTAGAGTTGAACATGAGGCAGAAGAGGTGGCTTGAGTTGATCAAGGATTACGATCTTAGCATCAACTATCACCCGGGTAAAGCCAATGTGGTAGCCGATGCTTTGAGTCGTAAGGCTTATTGTTCTTCCTTGATGTCTGAGCAGTCAGAGATTCTAGCAGATCTTACTAGTTTGAGAGTTGAGATTGTTCCTCAAGGTTTTTTGCACGAGCTCAGGTTGCAGCCGTTGTTGATTGAGGAGATCAAGTCAGCTCAGAAGCTTGATAGAGAAGTTCAGTCGATCTTGAAGAAGATGAGGAGAGGCAAAGCACCAGTTTCCGTGTGGATCAGCAGGGTGCTTTGTGGTTTGAGAACCGTATCTATGTTTCGAGAGTGCCAGAGTTGCGAGATGCTATTCTGAGAGAGGCTCATGATTCGAGGTTTTCTATCCACCCAGGTTGCACTAAGATGTTCGAGGATCTAAGGACTCGTTTCTGGTGGGTTGGCATGAAGGCAGACATTGCTGAGTATGTTGCCTTGTGTGATGTTTGTCGGTGAGTTAAGGTTGAGCACCAGAGATCAGCTGGATTGCTGAAGCCGTTGTCGATCCTTTCATGGAAGTGGGATGACATCAGTATGGACTTCATCACAGATTTGCCGTTGACGTCTCGCCATCATAATGCTATCTTGGTGGCGGTGGATCGATTGACTAAGACCGCTCATTTCATCTCCGTGAATGAGAGGTACTCAGTTGATCAGTTGGCCAAGTTGTACATCGATGACATTGTGAGGTTGCATGGTGCACCGAGGAGTATTCTGTCTGATCGTGGGCCTCAGTTTACCGCGAGATTCTGAAGGAGCCTGCATGAAGCTATGGGTACACACCTGGTGTACGGTTCAGCTTATCACCCTCAGACAGATGGTTAGACAGAGCGTGTGAACCAGATTCTGGAGGATATGTTGAGGGCTTGTGTGATCACCTATGGGCAGAGCTGGGAGAACAGTCTTTCTTTTGCGAAGTTCTCTTACAACAACAGTTTTCAGGCCAGTTTGGGTATGTCCCCTTTTGAAGCGTTGTATGCTAGGAGATGTCGTACCCCGCTCATGTGGTCAGAGGTTGGTGAGAGGTCTTTTTTTGGTCCTGATTCTATCAAAGCTGCTGAGGAGAAGGTTGAGAAGATCAGAGAGCATCTCCGAGTTGCTCAGAGCCGTCAGAAGAGCTATGCGAATAAGAGGAGGAGGCCCCTTTCTTTCGAGGTCGATGATTGGGTGTATCTCAAGGAGTCACCTCTTCGTGGCACGCGTCGCTTCCATGTTCGAGAGAAGTTGGCTCTGAGGTTTGTTGGTCCTTTCCGGATTCTCAGAAAGATCGGTGAGCTTGCTTACAGGTTGGACTTACCATCTGAGCTTGCGGGTGTGCATCCGGTGTTCCACGTCTCTCACTTGAAGAAGTGTCTTCGAGTGCCGGAGGAGCGAGTTGTCCCTGATGCTTTGGATATTACGAACACGCTCGAGTACCTGGAGTACCTAGTGAAGATTCTTGATGAGGCGTTCAAGGAAACGCGGAGGTCCAAGATCAAGTTTCTCAAGGTTCAGTGGAGCAACCACACTGAGCGAGAGGCTACCTGAGAGAAGGAAGATGATCTGAGGAAAGAGTTTTCCTATCTGTTTGAGTTCGCTCCTTGATCTCGAAGATGAGATTCTGTAAGGGGAGTAGTCTGTAACATCTCGGAATTTCGAATTAATAAAGCAGCGAATTTCCCAAATTCCGTTACGATTAAATCATCTGTCCCAATTTTCGTTCTGTTCAAATATCTTTTGTCTCGAATTTTGTTTCGTCTAAATTCAAAATCCTTTTATCTAAATTGATCCGATGCCGAAATAATTTGGTCCGCGTATTTTACGTTGGGGCTAAAATTATTTTTCGGAATCTCCTAATTAATTTTCAGATCCCTAAATATCTTCTGTAATTGTTTCTTTTTTCAGCCTTTGTTTACCTCACAATTTTAATTAATATTTTGAATTAATTCCTAACCTTCCCCACTAATCTTTCTTATAAAAACCTCTCCCATTCTTATCCCCTTTTCTCTCTCCTCATTCTCCGTAAAAATCTTGTAACCGCATCCACACGCCGCTTCTCTCTTGCATTGCCTCCTCGATCCCGCCGCCGCTCCGTCCGCTGGATCCAGCCGCGCGAGCAGTCCTCTGCTGCCGTTCCTCGTGCTAGATCTCCGTGCCCCGAGCCCGCCGCTGGAGTTCGCGTCGTCAACACCGAGCCGCGTCGTCTGCAGGCCCGTCTCGCGACCCCGGTGCCTCGACCCCCGCGCCGTGTCACCGAGCCAGCCTACGTTGCCGTCGCCGTCACCGCTCGCCACGTCTCCAGCGAGTTTCCCCGACGCCGTCAACCGAAGCGCGTCATCTGCCCCGTGTCGCCACGCCAGCCTCTTCTCCATGTGGGTTCCCGCGCCGTGGACCGACCCTGCCATCACCATCTCCAATTTACACGATGTTCTAACTGAGTTCCAGTACCGGTCTCCTCCGTCGCGCGTCTCTACTGTCTCTGGTTTCTATGTCTCCGACTTTTCCAGTGCGGTCTCCGAATCTCCGGATTTCGTCTTCAATTTCTAGATCCCCGGTGAGATTAATTCCTCTCTCTTAAATTCCTTTTTCCTCTCCGATTAATTGTTAGATTAATTGCTAATTTATTTATGATTAATTATTCTGCGATTAATCTAAATTCTTGTGGTCTAGATCATCTACAATTTTCGGAGAACTCCGTTTGATCTCCGATTATTCTCAAAATTTTTCCGTTAATTTGTCTCGTTGCCTTGTCATGTAGGGTTGTTCCAGGAACGTTTTGCGCACGTTTAGTTTAGTAGTTTTAATTTAGATTTAATTTTTGGTTTTTATTTGTCACGTAATTAGTGTCTAATTCTCTGTTCGTTTTGTGTTTAGCCGGTGTTCCCGAGGAGGAGTTCCGTGAGCCAGCTCAGTTCGACGATGCGGATTTTGACTTCGATCCCGAGTTGTCAGGAAAGCCACGTTTCTTGATCACTTTGTACCTAGTATTTTAAACTGCATGTTTTGTTTGCAACTCTAATTTGCATGTCAACTATTTTAAAATATGTTAGCAACATTCCTAAGCCGTGTCTATTTACTGTTCCACAAATATGAACCCAAAGATTGCTTTAGAATATTTATTTTATTTTTATGTTAGCCATGCTTAGTCGCATTTATTTTTATCTCACTTCTATCACTATAAAAATGGAATTTGTGTTAAATGCTTTTTAACTGTGATTCAAATGTGTGAGTTTTGTAAATAAGTATACATAACTATTTAGCGGGGGCAGGTTGGAGTATGAGGAGCTAGAGGACTTTTGGGAAGTCCCTGTGGGTGTACCTGTTGCGGGTACAACGCGAAGATTCGGGCTGGTATCTTTCCGTGAGACTTGTTGTTGACGTTGAGGTTGGAGATGGTGCCTGCCCTGGCAATTAAGGATCGAGTCCTTCGAGCCTTGTACGCTCAGTTGACAACCATGCACACCACGTTACCCTGTATGGGCAGTGGCTTGATCTTAAAGCTTGCCGAGACTGGTTGTTTACCCGTGGGTTGGCGGTGTTGTGTTAGTGTGGTGTAGAGCTCTGACTCCCCACATGAGATCGAGATACCCTACCTGATCAGTGGTAGGCTCTTCACAGCTTCAGGACCCGGTTGCATAGGCTTTTGGGATCCCTATCCTGGAGGACGGATGACGCCAGTTAAAGCTTGTGGACGGGTCTTGTGTGTTCATCGGGACTACGACGGTAGTTTTTTATGACGCTTCTCGTGGGTCCAGGTGCATAACCTCACATCCTTTTGGAAGAACACCCCTCTGAGTTGTGCTCCACGTTGAGTAGTTTTGTTTTTGTTTCTCCTCTCCTATTTCAAAATGTTTTAGACTCCGGCCTTTGAGCTGTGGCCGAGTGTGGAGATTACACCGGCATTTAAAATGAACCCCTGTTCGAGATAACGGAGATCTCTGCGGGGCAAGATAATAAAATTTGACAGTTTTAAAATAAAGCTTTCTTGCATCTTTAAAGTAGATAAAATGTTTTAAACTTGCATTTAGCACTTGAGCCATGCCTTTACCCTTAAAACTATTTGCATGCATACATTGTTGATAGGTAGTACGTGGTTTGCAGCGTATTCGTACTCACGGCTTTCTAATTTGTTGTTTTCAGAGGATACTCTCAGCTTCGACTTCGACTACGTCTTTGACGGTCTGTGACGTCCGCTCCTGCGCTCAAGCAAGCCTGTGTGGAGGAGGTTCGCTATCGCTGCCTTGTTGATGCTTCCGCTGTCGCTCTTGTTGGTTTGATAGTGAACTATCTGCTATGAGATATTTCCGGTCTACGTGCCGATGGACCCCTTTGGAGGATTTTATTCTAATAATTTGCTTTAATTTGCTATTTTCTATTCTGGTTTCTTGTTTAATATTTCTGTTATGGTTTCTTGATTGATCGCTTGTGATGTCGTGCTTGCTAAACTCCTGGGATTGGCAAGGTCACGGAAGATCGGGACTTATCGAAAGGTAAAGAAAATCCCGGTCGTTACAAACACAACGAGACAATAGTGGTCCTCGAAACAAACATACAAGGGATAAACGGATTCTCACCGAGATATGGAGTCATTGCAGATCGGATGGGAGCAGCGTGTGGCCGTGACTGCACGGAGCAGACGATGCACGGGACAAAGATGACAATGGCACTGGATAGAGCAGGGATGGAGACGCAGCTCGAGGAAGATGGGGCGCAGGCGACGCGAACAATGCAGGCCAACGAGGCGGACGATGAGAGGCGGACGGGGATGCAAGCAGACCGGCGAGGCACAGACGACGAGTGGGATGGCACGAGGACGAACGGGACGAAGACAATGCGGTCGAAGCCAGGAGAGGACAGGCACGGCTGCGGTGAGAACGGCGGCGCGCTGACGACGGCGAGGTGGAGAACGATGACGTGGACGAGGTCGGACGCGGGGTTGGCGGGCAGGACGGCGCCAAGGTCGGGGACGAGCGGTGACGAGGCTCGACGAGGACCAGGCGGCGTGACGGAGACGACCAGGGCACAGGCGGACGAGGTTGGACAGCGAGCAGGATGGGGTCACGTGGCAAAGGAAGAGGACGGCGCATGTCGGGGACAGCGCGACTCCCGGTGACAAAGCGAAGGCACGTCGGGGATGACTAGCAGCTCCGGCGCAGCCAGGGATGGGCGCACGCTGGATCGACGGACGGTGCCACACAGCGGTGAGCAGGACGATGACGCGAAGACGAATGAGGTCAGCGAGGCGCGGCGCGGTCGGAGAGGGGCGGCGACGGGGCAGCGTAGAGGCGCAGGGGTGGCGCAGGCAGAGGCGCGTGCACTGGACGGTCTCGGACGGCGCGCGCGGCATGGCAGCCAAGAGCGCGCGGAGCGGCGAGGCTGAGCTGGAGCGGTGGCGCGGTGTGAGCGCGATGCAGGGGTGCACGGAGCAGGGGTGACGGTGGGGGCGGCTGCACAGGGCGGCTAGGGTTGGGAAGAGTTTTAGGTGTGTAGTGGTAGGTGAGGATGGAGGGCAGCCGTTGGATCAAGAGGAAAACAAGGGTTGAGATCGATAAAAGGATAGCAGGCCGGTTGGGCCAATAGAGAGAAGGGAATCTGGCCCAAACTGATTTACAAGCTGTTACAACATTCACTAGTGTACTTAACTTATTGTATGTTGATCTGTTTGAATGCTTGCTAATAAGATTGTATAGGAGCTATTGATGGAACACATGTTATAACCTGAGTCTCTGTAAAGATGCAAGCTGCATTTAGAGGTCGAAAGCACACAACCACACAAAATATGCTGGGAGCTGTGGACTTTGATCTTATCTCTCCTATGTCCTTGCTTGTTGGGAGGGTTCAACATATGATGCTAGAATCCTTGCTGATGCCCTAGAAAGAGATGGTTTTCTTAGATTTCCACCATACACCACTTGCGCATAAACACCATATCTAGCATTGTGGCTCTTTAGGTTCTAATGTTAGCAATTGGGTGTTTAGATAGGTTCTACCTAGTGGATGCTGGATATGCTGTTCGACCTAGCTTCCTTCCACCTTATCGTGCTACAAGATATCATCTAGCCGAGATTGGGACCAGCAAGAGCTTTTCAATTTGAGGCACTCATCTCTGCGAGTCATTGTTGAGAGAGCTTTTGGTGCACTTAAGAATAGGTTTAGGATCTTAGACAACAAACCATTCCACCCATACAAGACTTAGGTGTAGCTTGTGCTTGCCTGCTGCATTCTACACAACTGGATCTTGAGGGATGGTCATGATCAGCATGTTCCTTTCGAACAAACCTCGGCAAATATGGGTGATGGAGCAGCACCTAATGATGTGGAACCTGATAATAATGATTGGTCTCAACAAAGGGAAACGTGTGCTGCCAGATGTGGTTGAATAGCGGGTCAGCTCATGGCTAGAGTTGTATTATGTATTTGTACACTAGGATAGTATTGTACTATTTAATTCTATACTATTGTAATATTTTACTGTTTAATTCTGCACCATTGTGGTACTGTACTATCAAATTATGCATAATGATTTGCTAAATGAGATCATTGGAACTGTGCAATGATAATTTTTGTTATACTTTTTTGTTACCTATGCACTTCTTGATCTGTAGTGTCAAACTATGCACAATGATTACTACTACAGATCTCATGTCTTCTGGCAATGCGATGAGCATAAGAAGAAATATAGAGCCCGTTTGGAACAACTTACCACCACCACGATTTCTCTGAAAACCAACTTCCTAGGAAAGCAATTTTTTCTCAGCACGCTGTGAAAAGAAGCTAGCCATTTGGGTTACCGCTTCACCTCACCACTAAGCATCGCTAGTCGGAGATGTGGGCAGAGGCACAGATTGTGGTCAGGATGCCTGGGGCCAGGAAGGAGGCGAGCTCGAGGCTAAGGATGGGGAGGTGAGGACAGCAGCGGAGGCAGGCTCGAGGTGTGGGCAGACGGAGGCAGGGGCGCGGACGACGACGGAGGCGGCGGTGCGGACGACGGAGGCACGCGGCGACGAAGACTGGGACGTGGACGGTGACGGAGGCCGGGTCAGAGCCAGGGGCGACGCAAGCTGGGATGAAAGAGGCGGAACAGAAGCAAGGGTGATGAAGCTGGATGAAGGCGGGTCGCTGCTCTTCTCGCGTTGGGCCAAAGCTGGATGGAGGCCGCTTCTGCGTTGCAGGCAAATAGGAGCGTCGTGGGGAATCTTGGTGGCGAGAAGCCGCGTCAAAATCGCGCCGTTTGGAAAGCCTCGCCGCTTACTTCCAATGGAAGCCGATGGTAAGCGGTTCCAAACGGGGCCATAGGCTCACTAGATGGAGCGTGGTATTGTTGCATCCAAAATTTACCCAAGAGATAAAAATGTGAAAATTTAAAATTTTCTAAAATATGCTAACAAAATTTCCTCTTCTCTCTTCTTCAAAAGATAAAATCTCACGTAAATTAAAAACTCTGTAAATTTGAAAATTTTTAGAGTTTTTAAATTTGAGTGTACTCAAGTGCTTGATTTTCTACTTTTATTTACTGGATTTTAGCTTGCCAAATTCATATGATTTCTATTTAAATTTGAATCCAATCAAATCAAGAAATATTCAAACCCATTTCTTCTACTGGGCCCAAATCCTTTCTCCCTTCTCTACTGGCCCAACTCCCCCTCCCTTTTGTTTCTCGCGTGGCCAAGTCACCAGCCCAGCCGCACGGCCCAGCGGCCTTCTTTCTTTTTCCCTCCTCCCCACGCGGGTCACCCTTTCCTTCTTTCCCCCAGCCCACCGTGCCGGCCTAGCTGTAACGACCGGGTTTTCACTTACCTTTCAATAAGTCCCGATCTCACATGATATTGCCAATCCCAGGAGTTTGGCAATCACGATATCACAAGCGATCAGTCAAGAAATCATAACAGAAATATTAAACAAGAAACACATTAGAAAATAGTAGTTCAGAGTGAAATGATTAGAATAGAATCCTCCAAAGGGGTCCATCGGCACGCAGGCCGAGATATCTCAGAGCGGATATATCTCTATCGTGAATCCAACAAAAGCAATAGCGAAAGCATCAACATGGCGACAGTAGCGAACCTCCTCCACACAGGCTAGCTCGAGCGCAGGAGCGGACGTCACGGGCCGTCAGAGACGTAGTCGAAGTCGAAGCTGAGCGAATCCTCTGAAAACAACAAATTAGAAAGCCGTGAGTACGAATACTCAGAAAACCGCGTACTACCTAACAACAATGTATGCATGCAAAAGGTTTCAAGGGTAAAGGCATGGCTCAAGTGCTAAATGCAAGTTTTAAACATTTTATTTTATTTAAAGTATGCAATAAAGCTATATTTTCAAACTTGTTAAATTTTATTATCTTGCCCCGCAGAGATCTCCGTTATCTCGGGCGAGGGTTCATTTTAATGCCGATGTAATCTCCACACTCGGCCACAGCTCAAAGGCGGAGTCAAAAACATTTAGAAAAAGAGAGGGAGAAGAAAAACAAAACTACTCAACGAGGAGCACAACTCAGGGTGGTGTCCTTCCAAAAGGACGTGGCAATGCGCATCGACTAAAACTCTGCAGAGGTTATGCACCTGCACCCACGGGATACGTCATCGAAAACTACCGTCGTAGCCCCGACGAACACACAAGACCCATCCACAAGCTTTAACTAGCGTCATTCGTCCTCCAGGATAGGGATCTCAAAAGCCTACGCAATCGGGTCCTAGAGCTGTGAAGGGCCTACCACTGATCAGGTGGGGTATCTCGATCTCATGTGGGGAGTCAAAGCTCTACACCACACTAACACTACACCGCCAACCCACGAGTAAACAACCAGTCTCGGCAAGCTTCAAGATCAAGCCAACTGCCCATACAGGGTAACGTGGTGTGCATGGTTGTCAACTGAGCGTACAAGGCTCGAAGGACTCGGTCCTTAATTGCCGGGGCAGGCCATCTCTGCAACCACAACTCCAACAACCAACAAACTCGTCGCCAAGGCCGAAGCCTCCAGTGTACCCGCCACAGGTACTCTCATAGGGACTTCTCGAAAGTCCCCCAGCTCCTCATACTGCCTCCTGCCCCCGCTAAATAGTTATGTATAGTTATTTGCAATACTCACACATTTGAAGCACAGTTCAAAAGCATTTAACCCAAATTCCATTTTATAGTGATAGGTGTGAGATAAAAATAAATGTGACTAAGCATGGCTAAGCATAAAAGTAAAATAAATGTACTAAAGCAATCCTAGGGTTAATATTTGTGGAACAGTAAACAGGCACGGCTTAGGAATGTTGCTAGCACATTTTAAAATAGTTGGCATGCAAAATTAAGGTTGCAAACAGAACATGCAGTTTAAAATGCTGGGAACAAAGTGATCAAGGAACGCGGCTTGCCTGGCAAATCGGGATCGAAGTCGGGATCTGGATCGTCGAACTGAGCTGGCTCGCAGAACTCCTCCGCAGGGACAGCAGCTAATCACAACACGAACAATAGAGATTAGACACTAATTACGTGACGAAGAATAGAACCAGAATTAAATCTAAATCAAAATTACTAGACTAAACGCGTGTAAAACATTTCCCGGAACAACACTACACGATAAACGCGACGAGACAATTTAACGGAATAATTTTGGGATTAATCGGAGATCAAACAAAGTTTCACGGAAATTGTAGACAATCGAGACCACAAGGAATTAGATTAATTACAGAATAATTAATCACAGATTTAAATTAGCAATTAATCTAACAATTAATCGGAAAGGAAAAAGGAATTGAAGAGATAGAAATTAATCTCACCGGGATCTAGAAATCGGAACTCGGAAGTAGCACCAGAGGAAATCAGAGATGGAGAAAATGGAAACTGGAGTACTGCTCCGCGCACAGAAAAATCGACTGAGGCTGACGAGATGATCGACGCTGGAACCGGGTAACGCGCGGCGTGGAGGTTGACGGAGTCGGCCCGACTGCTGGCGACGTACACGGAGCTAGGCGAGGCGCTGGAAAACGAGGACGCTGATGGCGACGCAGCCGGCGACAGCGACGGGCGATAGTTCGCGAGAACTCGGTACAACGCAGGGCGTCGACCGGCGGGCGCGCGGAACCCCACGCGAAAACAGAGCGGCTCGGAGCACCGAATGGACTGGAGGACAGTGCGACGACTCGCGCGGGAACTTGGCTCGGAAATCGGCGCTGGCTGGCGACGAGATCCACGGCGCAGAACACGGAAAACTCGGTCGCGCACGGCAGAGAAAACGGAGAGCGGCGGCGTGAGGGAGACGAGGCTGTTGGGAAATTTCTGGGGAGAAATGAGGTGGGGAAAAAGAGGATTAGGGTTAGAGGGATATTTATAGGAGGGTGAAAATGGAGGTTGGGAATTAATTTGGGATTAATTATAAATCACGAAATAATTAACAAGCCTGGAGAGATTAATTAGAGAATAGATATTTAGAGATCCGAAAATTAATTTGGGAAAATTCCGGAAATAATTTTAGTCAACGTAAAAATTACGTGGACCAAATTATTTCGGCACCGGATTAATTTAGATGAACGGATTTCGAATTTGGATGGAACGAAGTTCGGAGCAACTGATTTTTTTGAACGGAACGAAAATTGAGACAGACAATTAAATTGGAACGAAATTGGGGATAAATTGCTGCTTTATTCAATTCGAATTTTACAGGATGTTACACTGGCCCAGCTGCCTATTGTCTTCCTACTACCGACAATGCAGCCGGCCAGGAGGGCCATGCGCCGCTCGCCGCACCACTCCGCCAGTTGGCCGGCGGGTCGCCGGCCATCCGTGCGTGCGCCGCCCGGTAGCCACGCCCCCTTAACTCGCCCGCTTTTACTCCTCAGCCCATCCCGTTTCTCCTCTCACGCCTCTCCTCTCTCCTCGCCGGTCAAAGGCTATGGGCACCGCCACTGTTTCCGTGCCTCCCCGACACCGCGACTTGCAACTCCCCGACCGGCCGTGCATGTGCACAGTGCCGCGCCGCACCACCGGACACGCTGCATTTAAGCCATGCCCCTCTGACTGGACCTGACACTGCCGTCGCTGGAATTGAATTCAACCTCATCCCGCCGCCTTACCGACCTCCTCCGGCTATAAATAACCTGCTAGAGCTCCCACAGAGCTCCTCGCCGCAGCTACAGGCCTCAAATCCCATTAAAGACCCAGATTCTACCCTTCCCCTTCCTAGCACCGCTGCTCAAGTTCACCGCGATTCCGCGCCTCTAGCAAGCTCTTCTCACTCCTCTCTGCACCGGCAGCTCCCCACAGACACCCTCTTCCAATTACGGATCGCGCTGAGCTACCTTGACTGTGCCTGCGCCCTGCCACCAGGTAACCGCCGCCGAGCGCACACCCTCGTCATCGCCAGCAGCCACCGCAGCGTCTCGAGCTGCAGCAGCACTCCTAGGTGAACCCCTGCACCCTCCTCTCTCTCTCACAGGCATTTTTCCATCGAGTTTCGGTGGCCTGCAGTGCGCCTCACATTTCTCCGGTGGAGCGCCGCCATGGCACCGCCGTCTGGCTCGGCACGACCACCGCCCAGGCCTGCCGGCCCTCTAGACCACGACCTCACCGTCCGATCCCAAACCAACGCGCCAGATTAGATCACTCAGCCACCTTAAATCTCAACCGTCCAATTTCAAACCTAGGGCTCAGATTAGATCTAACATAACCGGTATAGTTATATTAAATCTGGACCATCAGATAGAGATCCAACGGTCCGGATTCATCCACGTCGCAATAAAATCCCAGCCATCCCCTCGGATCCAACATCCCAAATTATTCGGGTTCACGGTAGACAGTGGACTGAGCCCTCTGCTCCGGTCCATAGGTCCATGGACCTATTCCACACTTTTCCTGTACAAAAATAATCCCACAAATTCCAGGAAATGGCACTTTTACATCCAAACCCTGCAGTTCAGTAAATTATGACCCATTTCTAATATTTTACTTAAAACAGCCCCAAATTATACTAAAATAATTATAGTTTAGTCCAAATAAATTTTATATGAACCCCTAGTATTTTCTGTAATTACTTATAAGTCCTTGATAACTCTGATAATTATAGAATAGCCCCTAGTAACTTTCTAATAATTATAGATAGGTCCCTACAGCCCCTACATCTTGCAAACACCATATCTTTTCACCGGTAATTCCGATTTCAGTGATTCTTGCCCTCACGCGATACTATCTTATGAAATCGGTTTCAAATCTTAAAACCTCTCATATTTTCCCTAGTTTGATTTATAAAATCCATAACCCCCGATAAATACTTGACACCCGATAAATCTATAGCCAATCATTCCACCACCGAAAAATCCCACGACATTCACTAAAATCAAACTCAGTTATCACTTGATCATGTTACCCTCCTTTTTGGCATTCGAGTTTTATTGGAGTTTATTTATTTAATTTTTTTTGGTTCTTTATTGATTTATTTGTGCTCATTATTTGATGTATTTTACTTTCAAATAGTGTACCTCATATAATCATGATAAATACTGATTAGTGTGCATCTCACTTTGCATTAGCCAACATTATTGCATGTGCCACATGATACTTTTAGTAATACAATTGTAAAACTGAAATTTAATTAATTAGGCACCAATAATTAGAATACAGTTGCATACTAGGGAATTAGATAATTAATCTCTAGTCTCTGCATATTCATTTACTTAATATAAACTAAATAAACATACTTAAAAATAAAAGTTAGTAAATAAACACTAGCATACGATACTAATTAGTAATTAAACACTAGCATATGATAGTAAAGAGAATTGAACATAAAATGACGCATGAAATGACATATCATATGCTAGTCACATTTCTAGTGCATGTTACACGTTAGAGTTATAGCACGTTAGGCACTAGATAATACATGCATACACATGGCTTCCTATCGCAATCACGTAACATAGCTTAAATAAAGTAAGAATTAGTCGCTGCTCTTTAGTAAATGTCGATAAGACGAGATAATGCATAAAATGACACGTCACTCAATTGCCATGCTCACTGTACATGCCTTGTACTAGCTTACAACCACATAAACACATTACTGCTTTAGGTACTTTATAATGCATACACCCACATGATTAAGTAAACTAATCACGCAAACATTGTTTAAAATGAACTTAATAATCAATTAATTATTAATCCTTAGTAAACACCGATAAGTTTTGATTGTGCATAAAAATGACACATCAAACTCCTAGAATTTCTTTGAGTGAACCATGATATAGGCACATACTCGTACAAGAACTTTAGTATAATAATCAATACATAGCCACACTTAATTACCCATGTAACCACATAAGCACTAAGATAAAGTAGCTACATAAATATTTATTCTAATAACTAACCCATAATAAATAATACTAAGAAGCATTGCATTAAGATCATCACCACATCATGCATGATTTTATCCTTAGTTTTTCTCGTGGAGTTTATTCGGCTCTTATTTGAAGTTTAACTGAATCTTATCAATCCTTCTCGAGCTTTTATTTCTTTTACGGTAGTTTAATTAGGTGTATTCTACCGTGTAGACAACGTTGAGTTTGAGGAAGAGCTGGATTTCAAGAGGAGCCAGAAGGACTGACACAAGGAGAAGCCTGGAGATTTTGACATCAAGCCCTAAAGATTAAGGATTTGCAGGCAAGCTCTAACCACCTTGATCATATTAATCCTATGATTTGTTTCGCACCTATATGGCCTAAATGCTTGCATGTATTTTTAGTGTATTTAAACATTGAGTAGTATTGATCCTAGTTGTTATTAGGTATTTGTATTAATGTCAGTTACGTGCTCTCATTAGTATTAAATACCAGCTTGTTGACTCGTCGATGATACCTGTTGTTCGCCATAGGATTTTTGTGGTTGAAGTCTTTTAAAGAATGGAATGTTGCCTTGAAATTAGAAATGCTTAGGATTCTCTCTTGTGATGCCACGCATCACCACACCAAACACCAATATTTTATAAAATTTGTAAATGTGTGCTTGGTGGTGTGAGTAAAATAAAATGTGTGGGTGATAGTGCAACATGTGTTAAGTGGAGAAGGGAAATTTCTAGTTGGAGGGCAAGGCTTCTAGTGGTGATTGGTGATAAGTGTTAAGCTTCGGTCAAGTCCACTTGCCGTGGACTAGCGCTCACCCTGACCGCATAAGGACAGGTTCATTGGTCTCAACGTAGTGATTTTCGAGCAACCACAGAACCTGTTATGGGCAGGACTTACCCTAACTTATTGGCATGTACCGTATGCCTCACTAGGCGACCAGTAGGGAATCAGGGATCAAGGGTGGACACTCGAGGAGGAACGTACCCGAGCGATCTGATTCAGAGGAAAAAGAAGTACCTCAGCTCAGCGTATCTGAGTCAGCTAGAGGAAAATGAAGTGCCTGAGAACTCAAAGAAAGTGAGTACTGGTGTTTCAGCCCTTGGTTGCTTCCCGAGGTGGGCATACGGGGGTGGCGGATAAGGTGGGACTAGCATTATGTTACTCTCCTGCAAAGAGTGCGTAGCCTATGGGAAAAGTGTACAGCCTCTGCAGAGTGTAAAATTTTTTTGGGAAGTTTGTTGTCACTAGTTATGGCACACTATTGTCTGGGCTCACAATGATTAATTTCATATGCTTTCTTGATTGTGTGAGTGGGTGTAGTTGCCCGTGTTTTTGGAAAGTGTCTGGATTGGATATTGGAGGCCCTTCCAGTTAAAATCTGAGAACTGACGGGAAAGGTTTATTCTCCCCCATGTCCACCCACTAAAATGATGACAAACAATGTTTTGATCTCCTGGTTTTAAATACTTCCTTAGTAAACCTTGTGTAAAATGGATTTTTGCAAAGGAACCCTGTTGGCACTCAAAATTTGCATCCTAGGAAGATCGGAAGTTCATGTTTGAAGGCCGAATATAGTAGGAGATGTCTAAATTTTAGCCGGTAATAGTTACATCGAAAGAATTGTTCTCCAACATGTTATTCAGGACGTGGAAGATATTTTTGAAGAGTTTAGCTAAATTCTACTAAAGACGGAAAGAAGTTCTTAAAATGATATGAAGATGAAGTCAAATCCATGATTTGAAGGTACCAAAATGTAGCCCTCGCCGAGACGATTAAAACGGGTATATGGATCACCTAAATCAGAATTCGAACGAGGAAATAACGACCTTAACAAAAATAGCTGCGACAGGGCCAAGGACTTCGGTCAAGGGCCGAAGACTCCGGTCAACCCCTTTTTGGAATTGCTTTTTGGACCCTCGGAGTGTCCGGCAAGGTACCGGAGCCTCTGGTGTCGGCGTGTCCGGCCAAGGGTCGGAGATTCCGGCCGACCCCATTCTGGAACCGCATCTTAGACCCTCGGAGGGTCCGACAATGTGCCACAGTGTCCGGCCCAGGGCCGGAGTATCCGTACCTAAATCTATTTTTGGTATTTTTTACATCAAATCAGAGCTAATTTATTTTCTAATCATGGAGATTCATGGCTGCACTGGGTAAGAGACCACCCCACCTTTATATAAAGTGGCCTAAGGCCAATTGAGGAGGTAACCCAATCGATTCTACCAAGTACCCTTTACTTTTTACCTTTTCAAACCCTAATCCTCTTCTAACCCCCTATGCTATTCATTCACCGGTCTTCACGGCCATAAATTACGTACTAGGGCCTGCCGGCCAACCTAGGGCACGTCCGGCGACGCTCACGCCCAAACGGGGTCCCTCTCGGGTAGGAGATTCGACGGTCTTTATTAGTTTACTCGTAAACTAGTCATTCTTTGCCACGAAAGCCCGTTGTCTATCACATTGCAGGTTTGCCCATTCTCGAACCTAGCCGCCCTTCACAGCAAAATTATAATACCTACCCCTTCTCGAACCGATTGAAGGCGACATTGTCGAGCTGGTCCGTTGGGACCCGCAAGACCTAGTGCTCTTGATGTGTGACCGGAAAAAAGCGTCAACACACTTTTTGGCGACTCTGCTGGGGATGATTATTTAGTTTTCATCGTAACAACCGAATTTTTCTAACCTAGCATTTTCTCTAATTGATCCATCTTTGTGGTTTGCCATCACCATTGCGCCTGGCCTTCTTGAGCCGATTGCATCTATTTGCGGTTGTCCTTATTCTTGTTGAGCAGGTTTATTTGTAAGGGCAAGAATAAAGAAGAAGAACATGAAATCAAGGCCATTTTGTTGTTGCAGTTTGATCAAGAAAAGAATAGAAACAAACACATGGCAGGCTATCCATATCGTCACGACGATCACAAGGTACAATATGCAATATCAGCACTTAATGCTCATTTTGCAAGCATCGCAAATTCTCATATTGATGTTGCTAGATACCCTAGTGAGCATATTGCATCAACTAGTAATTATAACTATGGTTGTCTTAACTATTTAAATCATAATCCTCAGCATATGCAAAGACCCATCGTTCATGATGCATTTACTCCTAGTTTAAATTCTAGTAGCAACATACAATGTGCATATCCTCATGCATCGGCAATGGAGCAAGCTCATATGCTGATGAGTAGTTATCAAGATCAAGCCAGCATGATGGGTTGGGCAAAGTTTTATGAAATACCATATACTAATAATTTTATAATTGCCCAATATAGTGTTTCTTCTTGCAATACATCAGCACCAATTGCAGCACCTATGATAGCTCACATAACGTGCCGATACATGACATATATGGCCATGCTAGTTCATATTGATCATCGAATTGTTTTCAAGTGCCATATGATGTTTCGTATGTTCCTAGAGTGGAGGTCGCACCTACAAATTCAGTATTATACTCAAATCTTAATGGTCATAATTTGGCTTCTCATACTACTGAAAATTGTAGCCAAATTAATGAAAATTTAGCAAGCATCCATATACCTTCACATGCCATGCTTGCATATACTTCACCCACTAATTCGGCTTTAAGTGTAAATAATGATCATGGCCGAATGGGTGAAAATTCAACAATGGCTCCCATGTTCTCTCACGATGCATTTTCAAGTATAGAGAAGAAATTAGATGCGGATTTTGCAGAATTTCTCAAAAGAATTAGAAGTCGTTCCAATAAAAAGCCAATTGTTACTGAATTATCGGTTACAAGCGAGATCGAGAAAACAAACACAGCTGCACATGAGGATATCAAATGTAAAAAGGTAGCTATGTTTAATTTTTCTAAACAGGTCATATATTTGTCAAGTGATTATTCCATCATTCATGGACCTCACCCCGTAACTGAACAAGGTTCAGTTAGCAAAGAGCATCAACGAGAGCATGGAGACAGAGACGAAAGGAAAATGAAGGTGTTGCCATACCACAGTTCAATTCATATCAAGGTTCCACATCTCTCCAACACATTTGATAAGATATGCTTTACGAGTACTTTACTTAATTCCCAATTAGATCATAAATTTTTAGTTAATACATACATTAGTTCTGCCATAGAAAATAATGCTAAGAGATTGATTGAGAAGAGTTATTTACTTGTTAGCAACAAAGAGCTTCACATAGTGTCGGTCCATGCACTGTAAAAATTAGAAAGGCCGATAACAGTAATATTTTAGCATTCAAAGTTTCAACCTCATCATTGCCTAAGTTGTTATCCAAATGGTTTACTTGTGGTCATCGGGGTCTTGAAAGAACAAAATCAAGATTAACCAATGTTGCAAAAACCGATGCTAGTGTGGTGACAAATTCTAAAACATCCTGAAATGGAAACACAAGTACATGTATGACCCAATGGATAGATGAGAAATCTAAACCATTCGTTTGCTCAATCTTAAAGCTGTCTCCTCAAAAGAAACGGCTAAAGAAAACAAAGTACACTTTTGATTTGACTTTGTGTGATGATCTATTAGATAGCTTGCTAGAGAATAATTTTATTAGGCTCACGGATCATAAAGCCATATCATCACTTCAAGATGTAGGGAAGCGAACATATTGTAAATGGCATAACTCTTTTGATCATAGTACTAAGAATTGCAATATGTTTCGTCAAAAATTCCAATCGGCCAACAATGATGGACGATTGAGTTTTAGACAAACACATATGAGTGACCAGTTGGCTCTAATTGGTCTTGATAGTAAAATGTTATCAAATCGGTCATGAGCCGATTCAACTAAGAGCAACAAGTTGATTCTTGGCAAAAATAATTTAAAGCCCCTAAATGAAGAGAATACAATTACCGATGAGATTCATGATGACATTGCTAAAGGTGATGACTTTATAGAGATTGTAGAAGATCCATCGTGCATTGGGTGGCAGCAAAGGGTTTTTAAGCTTGCTCACGACCGATTAACTTCAAATCGGCCAAACCTAGCAAAGCTGAAAAAACGGAAACTTTCGGATTGCCAAACCAGAACTTTTAGTTTTCGCAAAGTCAATGGAATGAAGAAAAAATCCAAGAGTCAATTGAAAAAAGGTTGATGGAGGTAAATGCCATGGCCAACATGAGGGTAGAAAGCTAAAGCTTACTTTTGAGGAGCCTTTAGCTAAATATGTGAAAGAAAGAGATGCAATGAGTACTTCTAAGCCTAATTACCTTAAGCCACCAAGAGTGCCTCCACAATACAAACATGAGGATTCAAATCGGAAAAAGGAAGAAACTTTATTCAGAGGCTCCGCATCTTTCTTTTATGCCTATTATACCAATGCCATATGGATCACCCACTATGGGCTTTCATCCTTATTCATCGTGGGAGTGGCATGGTTCATGGATGGAGCCTCAATTCTATCTTAGGCAAAATATAAAAACAAGAAGGCAAACCATTGGAAGACAACCATACATGAGAGACCGTTTCGATAAGAAGAATCGGTCAATAGATCAAGAGAAGAGGAAGGTAGTTCGACAAGTTTATCGTATCAAAAAATATGGCCGTAAGGATAAAAGTTCAGATCTAAATTTAAGCGAAGAAAAGCCAATCCACGCTTTGAAAGCTTTGATCATTAATGGCAAAAAGATGAAGCAACCAAGTGTTGATATACTTGATGCCAAATCTGAACCAAAGAAGTTGGAGGTGTCCAAGAGCAAATTAGAATTGCCAATTCCCAAGACAGAAACAAAACCGAGAGGTCCACTCAGTTTCTCAAATTGGCAAATAAAGGAATTACAAAAACTTATTGTGGAAGAGCTGAAAGAGAAGGGCACAGTATGGATTCGCAAAGAGAATTTGCAAGAACATGACAATCATGGTGATCAAGTGATGGGTGCAAAGAAGATAGTGAAAAAAAAGAAAGGCTAAAAAACATTGAAGGTATGTGCCCGATCATCAAGATTATTGGTCATTTCTTCATTTTGATTCATTGTTCATGTCACCAATGCGTATGACTTGGAGCCATCTCCATATGTTTGCTCTCATCCTTCTTGGTATTATTTTAATCCTTGAGAGTACAAATATTGCTCATGCCATAAAGGGTCATATTCAAATAGCCATAGAATTGTTGAAATTAATTTTAGTTATGAAGACCAAAATAACTACATATATGGCATTTGTATTACTTCTTGGAGTCTATTTTTGTCATATAAGTTATATGAAAGATGGATCATAGTGCTCACATTGATGTATGCCTATATGCTAAATATTATATCATGAATTTGGTGTTGTTAAGCATTTAGGCACATAATGATTGCAGCTATGTATTAGGCATGATGAGTATCCGGTTGCAATGCCAATGAAACATAATTTTCAGTTGTCAAATGACTGATACTCGAAATTGCCAATGTTGAAATCTTGAAAAAATCGGAAGTTCCGGTTTGGCAATCAGAAAGTTCTGGTTTTTATTGAGAAAGTGACAATTCGGTTATTTTTGTTATAAAGTTGGATAGAGCCGAATCAAAGTGATGGAGAATCTTTTTAGTCATTACTCATGCGATTGTAGCTCAATATTCAAAGGGAAGTTCAAAGTTCAGCGTATAAGCGTTTAAATGCAGAACGACATAGTTTTGACATAGGTAGAAGAGCATGAGACTTCTATAGCCGATAAGTTGTAACCAACCATCATTGAGCTACTAATAATTTTGGCACTCGTGGGGCAAAAGCCACTATGTAAAATATAAGGAAGAAGGTGCTACAATAGATATATTTGTCATGCATGCCAAGCGTGCGGTAAAGTGCTTAGTTCCATTCGGCCAAGAATATGAACAACATCTCATGAGATAACATGGCCAATGGATTTTTTGTTTATCACTCTAGAATAATTTTGAGTCCAAAGAATATTTTTTGGTATGTATACTTTACCAAAAAACAGAGGGGCATGTGTTGACACTCAATTTGCATCCTGAGAAGATCGGGAGTTCCTGTTTGATAGGCCGAATATAGTAGGAGATGTCTAAATTTTGGCCGGTAATAGTTATTTCGAAAGAATTATTTTCTAACATGTTTTTCAGGACGTGAAAGATATTTTCGAAGAGTATGGCTAAATTCTACTAAAGAAGAAAAGAAGTGCTTAAAAAGACCTGAAGATGAAGCCAAATCCATGATTTGAAGGTTTTAAAATGTAGCCCTCGCCCAAACAATCAAAACAGATATATGGATCACCTAAATTAGAGTCCGAACAAGGAAATCACAACCTTAACAAAAATGGCTGCGATAGGGCTGGAGACTCCGGTCAACCCCTTTTTGGTATCGCATTTTTGGACCCTCAGAGTGTCCGGCAAGGTACCAGAGTGTCTGACCAAGGGTCGAAGACTCTGGCCAACCCCCTTCTGAAACCGCATTTTAGACCCTCGGAGGGTCCGATAATGTGCTGGAGCATCCGGTATCGGAGTGTCCAGCCCAAAACCAGAGTATCCGGTATCCAAGCCTGTTTTTAGTAATTTTTACACCAAATCAGAGCTAATTTATTTCCTCATCAAGGAGGTTCGTGGCTGCACGGGGTAAGACCACCCCATCTCTATATAAAGAGGCCTAAGGCCGATTGAGGAGGTAACCCAATCGATTCTACCAAGTACCCTTTACTTTTTACCTCTCCAAACCCTAATCCTCTTCCAACCCTCTATGCTATTCATCCACCTGTCTCCACGGCTATAGATGACGTCCTGGGGCCTGCCGGCCGACCTAGGGCACGTCCGACGCTCACACCTAGACGGAGTCCCTCCCGGGTGGGAGATTCGACGGCCTTTACTAGTTTGCTCGTAAACTAGTCGTTCTTCACCACGAAAGCGTGTTGTCTATCACTTTGCAGGTTTGTCCGTAAATCTAGACGCCCATCACAGCAAAATCATGATACCTACCCCTTCTCGAACTGATCGAAGGCGACATTGCCGATCTGATCCGTTGGGACCCGCACGACCTAGTGCTCTTGGTGTGTAACCAAAAAAAGTCAACAAACCCCTAAGCATTGTTCTTTCTACAACCTTACATCCATCTATAAGTATGCCCCTGCTTAGTGTTAGGGCTTGCTAAGTACCTTATGTACTCACTCGTTTGCATCTGTGATTTTAGTCAGAGGAAGATTCGTGGAAGATGACAGTGTGCTGGGTTTTCGGTCTGCTTTCCAAGTTGCTTGTGGATTTGGGTCTTTGTTTCCACTATCTACTTCGCCTCTAGCCGGTTAAGCTGTTCTGGATGCTTTAATCCTCACCGATTTGCCGCTAAAGGTCGAGTATCAAGTATAATATCATGTCTAATGAAAGTCAAAGATTTTATTTTACAGGAGGAACTTTTCTTTCTCCAGAGTGGTACCCAAATTAGATTTTGGGAGGACACCCGGATCGGAGATCAACCTTTAGGAACCATCTACCCGTCGCTGTACAACATAGTAAGGAATAAGAATGTGACAGTGAGTGTACTATGTACAAGGCCACTAAAAGTTTCCTTTAGGATAGCTTTAACAAATGATAATCTAAATAAACGGTACGAGCTGGTTCAAAAGGTTGCGTTTGTTAACCTTACTGACGGTAAGGATATCTTTAGATGGGATTTAGACAAGAGTGGGATCTTCTTGGTATGCTCCATGTATTTGGCTTTAATCCAAGATGTGGTAGTGTCACACAAAAGCCCACTTTGGAAAATTAGAGTACCACTGAAAATTAAAATTTTTCTTTGGTATTTACAGAAAGATGTGACTCTTACAAAAGATAATCTTGCGAAGTGGAATTGGCTAGAAATACTAGGATTAATTTGATACATGTCATTACAATTTTATAAAATTTAAAATATGCCATTCGAACCCACGTATCATTCACTTGCAGGGGCCCATGTGTCATTGACACATCAATGGCATATTTCAAAGTTTGCATGTATCAAATTAGCCCGAAATACTAAGCTTTGTTATTGCAATTCTTTAGAATCCATACAACATTTGTTTTTTGAGTGTCATTGCTCTAGATTCATTTGGAACACTTTTGGAATTTAACCACCCGTTAGTACTCCTCATATGTTTTGTTCCTGGCTTAGAGGTGTACCAAAAAAGTCAAGAATTGAACCTTAATGGGTGCTGCAGCTCCATGTTGGGCAATTTGGTTGAATAGAAATAATATGGTGTTCAATAATGCTAAATCACAGTCTTCTTTGCAGGTAATATTTCAAGCAACGTATTGGATACGACATTGGTCCTTGTTGCATAACGAGGAGGAAAGCACAAACTTGATACTTGGCTGTAGACTCTGGGAGACGGTCATCATGGATGTGTTTGCTAAATTTGGTTGGAGTTTTAGGAATAGAATTTACGATTAATGTTGGTTCTTTCCTATGTATCAGATTATAGTTTTTTTATTGTGTTTGCACCCATTGTTGGGTTTATAGAGCCTAAGTGCTTTTGTATTGAATGGCTTTGTGCATCCTCGAGGGGATGTGGCGGCTGGAACTTTTGTTCCATTATCTAAAAAAATGGGACCAAAGGGACATGTGCAATGATGATCCTTCTTGTACATGTGTCTTGTCTGTTTCCTTTTGTGTTTGACTGTTTCCTTTTGATACTTGCTAGATGCTCAACTTTTGTGGTTATCTAATAATATTCATCTTACTTTTAGCAAATTATGCTAACTTGTGGGACTTAGTGCTGAGGTTGGGAGCAATGCTAACCAGGGGAGGGAGGCCACCAATCCGTTGGATTTCAGCCATGTCCATCTTTGAGCTTAGGAGGTTTGTGGAGTTGGTTGGACAAGGAGTGAGGATATATAAGGGGTTCACGGAGTGTCATATCAATGCTGTTGCAAGGAATTTGATTAAGTTTAGTGGTGTTGACGTCACTGGCACACAAGGGTACAACCTCCTGCACAAATGGTATGTTTGCCATAACTAGTAATCCTGATACTCTTTCACGAGTTCTTTCATGCATTAAGAGTTGGTACTAATTAGTTAAATTTGTAAATGAAGGATTGCCCTAAGGATGCTGAAATCCTCAACACTCCTCTTGAGAACTACATTCCTATGATTATCATCTTTGGTAGTGGGCAGTCAACAACATGGAGGTTTACAATGGGATCGAGTGAAAAGTTTGGTCAACCTATCAATTATGGGCAAAATGGTGGTGATGAGGATGAAGGTGGCTATGGGTTGAAGTCTGAAATTGTTAACTCTTAGGGTGCACAGGTAGCTACCTGTGCACCCTAACAGTTAACAAAATTACAGGCACCTCTAAGCCTGTGGATGGATACAACACTACTGAGGAAAAGGGAGAAAAGAGGAAGAGAACCTGTGACGAAGAGTTTATGGTGATGATGGGCATGGCTAAAGCTGTAATTAAGGTGGCAATGGCTCTAGAGAAGCCTCAACACAATGAAGTACACTCTAATCTGTAAAGCAGTGTGATGCAGTGCCGTGGGTTCTCTAGGGAAGCGCCGATGTTTGCTCTTTGTCACCTCCTCTAGAACAAACATGAAGGCATGTGCTTTGTCCAGATGACTGAGCTACATCGAGTTCTGTGGCTAAGGACTTACCAAGGCAAGAACTACTACCTGTAGGTTATGTGACTAACCCATTAGCTTTATCAGATTTTGGTAGTTAGAATGCTAACAACATTGAACACTAATACTCTGGAGTGAGGTGGAGTTGAATCCCCGCCTTTTGGGAGTTCCATAACTAACTTAAGCACCCTGCTGATGCCCTAACCTTGGGTGTCGAACCGAATGATTGAATTCTGTTAGCTGGGACCGTTGCACATATGCAATGATGATCTTTCTTTTTTTTTTATCTCCAATCAGTGCTTTCTGCTTGCTGGTGATTGCCTCAGTTTTTCTTCTGATAATCAGTTCTGATCTTGGGCACTTAAATGATTTTATTTTGTCAAATGAGACCAATGGATCCGTGCAATAAGGTTTAAATATGTCTACAATTCTCTATTTTGACTGTATCTTGATCTAGTTTTTATTCTAGTCTTGTTTTTTGGTATTTGCTTCTGTGTTGATATCTATTTTTAGCAGTAAAAATGATTCTGGAGAAAATAAACTATAGAAATTATTCTGAATTCTTTAAATTTTTGATTCTGGTGAAAATAATATCCTATTTATGGTTGTAGAAATTTGTCTGATGCTGCTCTAGTTTTAATTCTGGTCAATAGAACATTAAAAATTATTCTGGTCTTGTTTCTAGTACTTGCTTCTATGTTGTTATCTAGTTTTGAGCAATAAAAATGATTATGGTGAAAATAAACTATAGAAATTATTCTGATGTTGTTAAAGTTTTTATTCTGGTGAATAGAGCAATATATATGATTCTCGTGTAAATAAGATCATATTTATGGTTCTAGTTCTGATTCTCTTGAATAGAGCCTTAAAAATGATTCTAGTGAAACTAAGATCGTATTTATGGTTCTAGTTTTTGTTCTAGTGAATAGAGCAATAAAATTGATATTGGTTTCAGTGTTGTAGTGTTATCTATTTTTTTAGTTGAGACAAATAATCTGTATTGTTTACTATTTTTTATGTTTGCAAATTTTTGTTGCATTGTGATCTAAAACAGATTATGCTCAATGATAAATTTTTGTTGCATTGCTCTCTATTTTTTATCTATACAAGTAATCTGTATGGGTCACTGTTTTTTAGGTTTGCAAAAGTTCTGTGTTGTTAACTATTGTTGAGTTTCAGAAATTTGCAATTGATATTTTGTTTAAGCTGTTATTCTGATATTATCAAAAATGTTATGGAGATATGATCAAATTTCTATTGCATTCCTGTGGCTGAAAAAATTCCTATGTCTGCAAAATACAGGGCCTTTCAGTAGTTTTAGTTGATAGTTACGTAATTTATTACTTTGGCTAACCTTTTGGTACCAGGTACAAAGCTTTGGCACCATAAGAATATTATTTGGCGCCAAATCTCTGAAACATGGCGTATGTCTGATAAAACCTGACAAGTTGGCGCCAAAACCTGATAACCTGGGTGCCAGAACGTGAGAACTTGGGTGCCAGAAGGATAATTGGTTCCAAAACCTGAGAACATGCCTCAACCTCAAAAAATGACTGGTGCGCAAAGATTGTCACAAACCAGTGCTGGTTACCATTCCCATCTAGGGTAACCAGACCGTATTTCATGCAGCCTACCAATCAACAGTAGATTGCACCCACAGATGCAGCCTAGTAAAGAAACAAGGAAACCAACCACAATCTCAACCAGGATTGACATGGAATGGGGAGAGTTCAATCCCTCACAAAGTAGATCAGGATTTAATCCTCTTTATTCCCCCTCTATTCCTCCTCAATCCATGCTAACCGAACAGGCCCTAATCACACTGGGACGCACCGGAGTAAACAGGCTCAGGTGGGCTGGATCCGCGAACCCCAGCCAATCCAGGCCTGATGAGGGCAACAAATCACCGTCCTATGTGTATCGCACCCGCTAACACCATGCTGATTGCCTCAGTAGTTTCTATCCTTCAGTAATTTTGTTTTCAATCCTACATTTCTAATTCAACAATTTTGTTTCGATTCATTCGGTGACTTTCTCTCCTTCAATACAAAAGCAAATAATGATTTCACGTGGCCAGGCTGGCCGGTGGCTAGAGGCCATACATGGCTGGCCAGAGGTGGAGGTGGTGCGCTATGGTTGGCCGATCTTGTCTGGAAGTCACGATGAAGCTACCGAGCTTGTCCTGGACAGATGTTGGGACGAGGTGGGTTCGGTTTGAGTCAAGCCGGTGGTCGGTTGGCTCATTTGGGGACGTGCATTAGAAGCAGGATAATGCATGACAGTATGTCACTGTCTAAGGGAAATATTGGCAAACATTTGAAAAGGAATTACTACTAAATTTGCAGATGTACAGAGTAACAAAATAATCTATACATATTGACAATATTTGAAAACATATAAATCATTAAATATTAGCTTAATTTAAATTTAATTCAGAATAAAAAATCATAATAAGATATACAAAAGTAAGTTGGCATGCACAATGAGGGAGTGATTATAATGTAACAAATTAGTTCCCTTATCAACTTTGTACGAGTTAGATTTGGAATGTACAGTACCAACGATGTTAAGTTTAAAATTCATAGGAGTAAAATACTGGATTTTTGAAGATGTTTTGACATAGGCACATTAATCTGATGGAGTAGCTAAGAGGAAAAGGTAAAAGCAATTCCTATTAGTAGGCTGAGGGTGCCTCCAACAGATAATTATATAGTAATTACTCAAATTGCTTCAAGTTGTACTAGTTTATCTTAGATCCTTGTTTCAAGACATACGATGCTTACAACACAAATTTGAATGTTTGCACATATATATTCTACTGGAAGAAAGAGGAGAAAAGTTGGAGCCTTTGCTTTGTTCCTTGTTTCAAGACATACGATGCCTACAACACAAATTTGAATGTTTGCACATATATATTCTATTGGAAGAAAGAGGAGAAAAGTTGGAGCCTTTGCTTTGTTTCATGCCTAAGGAGTCATCTCTGGTCATTTGCAGAGAGAAAAAATTTGGTCCCAAATTCAGCATTTCAACCATCCTCAATGAACAAACAAATGCATACACATCTATTTGTGTAAATAGTTCACCGG
The DNA here is from genome assembly GCA_001602315.1 of Zoysia pacifica. NCBI lineage: Eukaryota > Viridiplantae > Streptophyta > Magnoliopsida > Poales > Poaceae > Zoysia > Zoysia pacifica. The sequence continues at coordinate 171,641 of BCLH01000006.1, read as the reverse complement.
AACAAATCTGTCAGAAGTTTCCTCATAATCCAAATTCTAGTGATTTTATCACCTTGGCTCATCTAATGAATTTTATCACCTCAGCTCATATCTTCACAACTACAATATATAAGTGATGGGGACATCATACCTTCTAATGATGACTTCAATGCCCGTATCTAGACCTCCACAACAGGTCAAGATTATAGTCTGATTACTCACGCTCATCCACGTGAGCTCAGCTCAGCCATCAGGTGAATTCTATCTCAGATTCTTACTCATCTTATTTATACAATGGAAACCCGTACACTCTTGTTTTGATTAGGAATGATGGTGAGGACATAAAGATGGACATTTGCGTGTGCTGGATTCAGACCGGAAAATAGCGCTAATTTGTCATGGACACCATGACCTCATATAGAATCTAATTTGGATGTTTAAGTACTTCCTACAAAGCTTATCATGCCTACTTTACAACGGATCTGACCTCCTGTTCATACTTTATTAGAGTCAGCATCAATCGTCATTTTAATACCGAAGATGCTGCATCACCCTAACTTGAGTCGTTGCCTCGTGTATCAAGTCGAGCCCAATTAGGCACGTGTCCTAGGGTTTTAAGACTACCCCATCACACTTGGGTTTTCATTTGTTCTAATTTTGAATTTATGGAAACTCTCTGATCTTCAGTTACATCCAATGACCACATGTGAGTGATTTTAGTTTGCCACATCTTGTTTTTGCTTGTTCTTCAATTGCATGTAGGAATTGAACCATGTATTTTAGTTGATCTTGCTGTTTGAGCGAGGTCATTATGTATTTTGGTTGATCTTGCTGTTCGAGTGAGGTCATTAGGCATTCAGAGCTGGTTCTACAATTACCAAAGCACACACACATCTATTTGTTTGTAGTCAAATTATGAGTGTCGACTTCACAAAATCGATAGTTAACAATCAAAAGATTGAGCACTCAGGTCCTATCAAGTGGTATCAGAGTTCAAGTTGCTCGGTGAGAGCTACACCTCTAATTTGTAATTTTGTTCATCTTTCTACTGCTAGCATAAAAGCAAAAAATGGAATCTTGATTTGTTTCCGGTGTCCTATACCCTTTGAGCCTTTGCATCTTTCCTTTTAGTTTTTTCATTGTTGAATTCATAGTTGCGTCAGTCAAGTTACTAGTCTTAGTGTGAAGTCCTTTAGAGTTTTGAGTTTTTGTCACGTTGTTGGTGATCTGAATTTTTTAGGGCGAATTTGATACATACCATTACAATTTTGCAAACTTTAAAATATGACATTGATGTGTCAACGACACATGAGACCCTGCAAGTGAATGACACGTGGGCCCAAATGGTATATTTCAAATTTCACAAAATTGTAATGGCATGTATCAAATTAATCCATTTTTTATCCCTGTTTCAAGTCATTCCAAAGAGATGAAGAGACAAAGAGAAAAGTGAGTTGTAGTTGCTGCTGTCCTGAGCCTTTTGTATCATTTGTGTGACTATCTTTGTCTCTAAGACTCATGTCTCTAGCATAGTTTAGCCTAGGACCAACATCATATTGCTGTTGAAAACTTATTCAACTTTGCATTTGCTGAATTGATTGTGCTAATCTTTGCTACAAATTGAAACTGTTCAAGTTCCACATATTTCTACAATAAATAGAGTTTGTCTACCTAGGAATCGCTCCACCAATTTCTTCTTGGTGACGCTGCCAGCTGCAAGTCAGACTTGTTGATTTGATAAGAACATGCAATAACTTGGCTGAGTAGGTTTGAGAGAAGGAGCGTTGGACACAACCTTGCTATTTATCAAATTATTTTCTTGTTTGCTAACCCTAGGCACAACTAAGAAAAATGGTGCTAGTGGCTTACACCCTCAACAACACGTGAAAGTGGCTCAACTTGAGGTACATGATGGTATTTGTATGTAATCAGCTCAGCAATACTTTCCATTACCTAGAAATTTGACCCTCATGTATACATTGATTGGAAACAAAAGTGGATAAAGAATTTGATGAACATGACTTATCTGAGAAATAAAAGATTTACAATGCCTCTTGTGGTTTGACTGAACATGCTTAGCTTGGATAAAATTATATTTGTAGGCACAATTAAGTTCCAGAATCTTGGAAAGACTTTAAAAGCTATTATAGAGATGCTTTTATTTCTACACATTATGCTGGTCATTTGCTTGCAAAATTACACTACTTGAAGATACTATAATCTTTTTAAGATTTGTGTCATATTTGGTGACTTAAATGAATGCCGAGAAGATGTTATCAATAGGTTTATGAAATGTCTGAATTCTGAAATCCAAATTTTGCTCCTCTAAAACTTACAACCACATCTATCACTTTTTTTTATCATCTAGAATACAAGCAAGAACAACCAATATCATAGATTAGTGGGATGTATCGCTGATGTACCTTTGTTACAAGGAGAATGTGATAAAGAACAATTGTGTGATACATCTCTTACTATAAAAGCACAACTAGATAGAGAGCACTCTTTTATTTCTTGTCCCATGCCAAACATATTGCAATAGAGTGAGAACAAGTTCGAAGAGAGGACATTGAGCTACTTGATCAAATAATGGATATGGATAATGATGTATGTGTGTCGCTCAGTGCAGCAAAGTGGAGTAAGAAAATGATACATTGAGTGTCTAACCCCATTTGTATACTCGCATACTGCATGTGCTGAATTGCAGTTGCCCACTGGTCATACTAGTGCTTTGCAATGCTTAGTAGAGTGACACAAAATACATATTTCTCTTATGATTGTAACAAATTATGTGAGCAAGTATGTTTAATCCAGAAAACAAACGCATGGAGCTCAAAATGATGTTCTTTTGTAGACACATGTTGAGAATAGGCCTTTTCATTGCACTGATATTAATGAGAAAAGTTGGAGCTCATACCATATCTACCTACTTTAGGTAATATTGAATTTATTGTTCCTTGTAACCTGAATTGTTTGGAAAAATTATCTCAAAATAATAGTTTGTAATGTTTTGGTTACTATGTTTTTTATGCTTTTGGCAAACATGATGATAAAGTATCTAAAGTATTCATAGGTACTAATCTGAAATATCATTTTGAAATGCAAAAATAAAATCAAACAATGACATGCACTAACACTAACAATGCTTTGCAAAGTTTCTCTAGTTTTGTGTTTTATCAACTGATAAGCTATGTGTTATCACTCCTTCCAATACGATATTAAGTAACTTAACCAACCACTGGATCAAGATCTGGACGGCTTGTCATGAAGAGGAGAATGACAAGATCCACATGACTATATTAGAATACCACTGTGGTCTTCACCTTTCATGATTTTCAGAGGGCATGGTGGAGTGGTGGGTTTTTATTATGATCTTCACTCGAGGTTGAGTCTAAATCAAGTAAGGGAGGATGATGAGTTTTGATAAGGATTTCAATACCAATATGCACACCTCCACAACAAATCTAATATAAAAGGATGGAGATTCGCGCAGGCTAGATTCGAACTGCAGAACAATGCTAATTTTTAATGGATGCCACAAACGTCATATGGAACCCAATTTGGATGATTCCACACTTTCTGGAAATCTTATCACGCCTAATTTCAAACAGATCTGACCTTATCTACATACCATATCGAAGTCAGCGCCAATCATAATTTTAATATAAAAGATGTTGTGTCACTCCAACTTAGATCATCGGCCTGTATATCAAGTTGAGCCCATTACAAGTATGTCCTAGGGTTTGATGATGACCCTAGCACCCTCATGGCCATCCTCCCACCTATTTAAAGGCCTCAGCCGTTATCAAAAACACTTGAATTTTCTTTTGTTTAGTTTACATTTTATGCAAATTTTCTGATCTTCAGTTATGTCCTATGACCACCTATTAGACAGGATTTGAGAACCTCACATTTGAGAGATTTCAGTTTTATCACATCTTGGCTCATTGATTAATTGAAGGGATTGAGCCTTGTGTTAGTGAGGATCAACTCCTTCAAATGGATAGTTATTATCTTACCGAAAGATCAAGCACCCCAATCATATCTGAATGGAGAGTTGGTAACAGATTCTCTTGGCCAACGTTCTGTCAAAAAGCAGCAACAGCTTCCCCGCTCCCACAAAGTTGAGCACAACCAAACTAAGTGAACACCGACATAAAATGGTTGATATAATTATTATTTCTTCACTAGTTACTCCACTTTTTTTATCTAATTGCAGCAGCACCTAGCCAGCAATCTCCCAGCAATTCATGAATTTGGCCTAAAACCTACTGCCTCCGTCTATTTATGTTAGCATTTGGAGCTTCATAAATGAACCGAGGGTGTTCAAATCGATGCTTGTACATAGTGTCTCATTCAAAATGATCATCTCACGATCCATATTGGTGTTCTTCCATTCCAACAATACTCCATCAATTGGTTCTAAATTATCATCATTCAGAAAAAAAATCCAGTTCACTTTGACAACAATTCTAGTTTCAATTTTGAAGTAGATTTGTAGTCCATATGACTGAAATTTCAAAACAGGATAGTATAATCTTGTAATCATTGCCCAAATTGTTCTATTGCGCGGTGCTTGCATCAAATAACTTAACTCGCTATCACTTTGTCATCCTTCAATAATGCGTTGTACTGTAAATTTATTTATTCACCATTATTAATGACGGACACTTGTTAATAGCATGTGCCCCGTGCATTATCTGGAGTCTGAAGACAACTTGGTTAACCAAAATAGAAAGCTTAATGTCGTCTACCTGTAATAGTAATGTGCAGTAGTTCTGTACTACTACTCCTATGTCAACGAGTATTAAAAGCAGGCGGCAGCAATTTGGAGAGTTGACACGGGGCGTTGAGGGAACATATGTTAAAAGACACATGGCGTAATTTGTTATGAAGTATTGTAAAAAACTACCTCCTTTTTCCTTCAAAAAAAAACTACCTCCTCCGTTCCAAAATATAAGCATTTTCAGTTTTTGTCAACGTCAAACTTTATCACATTGAATATTAATAATTAATAAAAAATAATAATTTTATCATATAAAAGTTATATAAGCTTTCATAAAAAATATATTTTTAAATTAAAAAATTATGTAATTTTTAAGATATTAGTAGTAAAATTTAAAAGCATTTAACTTTAACTCAACCTAGAAATGCTTATGTTTTAGAACGGCGGGAGTACTTATCGCCTAAGGTAAACATCTTTATAGAAGCCTTTTTCATGTAATATAAGAGTAGGGAAGGGGTGGTTTCGAGTCGGATTTATTAACAACACGTCGGCTTCAAAAGAATTTGCAGATGCAATATCAAACCTGTACCCGCGGGTGAAAAATGAAACCTGCACCTAAACCCATCAGGTTTTGGGGGGGGGTGTCAGATCCCATCAGGTTTGCATTATATTTTGTCACAAAGTGCATATTCATAGTAGTTACATACATGGGTGTCGGGTCCCCACCGGGTCTCGGGCGGATGATGGATCCCCCATTGTCAAAGGGATGGCAAAGGTTCAGGTTCGGATCGGGTGAAAGAAAAACCCGCCAAATAGAGGAGAGAGTGCGGGAGGAGTTTCGAGTGGGTGTCGGGTCACCCACGGGTGGGGGAAAACCCAACCCGCAATGTGTCATTTCGGGTCAGGTGCGGCTGTCACTATAGGTGGACAAATGGAACAACACCCGTCGGGTGCAAAACCCGACACTCCCTGAAACCCGCACCTGAATTGTCATTAGGAGAAAAATACATTACGAAATGAGTAGGACAGTTAAATTGGAAAAACAAAATTGCTCTGCCACCATGAGATCCCTCCAGACACGTACATCTGTAAACTGAGAAATGAATCTTGGGTGAGCGATGAATATCTTCTACATGACCATTGATCCACACGTAGTCGCATGGGTATAAGGGGTCATCATGCTTATAAGCAGGGGAATAAATTTCGAGAAATCTAAACTCTCAGGAAAAAAAACTTAATTATCTATAGTATTGAGAGCTTAATTGCAATGATATGATAACTAAAAAGTTCAGTAGTTTACTCTGTTTTATTCTGTAAAAAAGTCTGAATGGGGGTAATGTGTCCATAATAATATATTTTTAGGCTACACTGGTGTGAATCGATAAAGACTGTGAGCCCAATGCACATAGGTGTAGAATATATGCCACTCCTATTTAATACCCTAGTTGTAGAATAACTATCTGGCAAATAACTACATAACCAATCAAACTAATCCACGCGAGCCTATGCGCCCATGTCTATGGGGCTGATTGGCTCCCCCACTGTAAGGATCAAAGACACCGAGAAGAGGGGTTGAATTGGTGGACTTATAGCACTAATTTCGCTACGAACTAAAACTATAAGACTCGATCGCAACAGAAGCAAACCTAAACAATTCCCAAAGGCCAAGACCTCTAACAATGCTAGTGATAAGTAAATAACAACAAGCAAGCACTAGCACGATAGCCACCAAGAAGAATCAAAGAACAACCTATCACACTACTCAAACAGTAAGTAAATACGGTAAGTAAAGAGAGTGAGATAGAGATTGCTCAGTGATTTTTTCCCGAGGTCTCAGAAGGTAGGCGCCTTCCCCTAATCCTCATTAGACCACTCCCGTCAGAGTCCCAGTCCCTCTCGTTGTTTCCGAAACGATGCACACAAAGGTACGCTTCACTCCTGGAGTGAAGTCACCGGTAGCACGGCTGTCGCACACAATACCTAAACGCTAGAGCAAGCCTTTAAGGCTTGAGCGCTCTCTCTTGGTGTCCTTTTCGAGCGGGGACCTGTAACCGCGTACAAACTTGGTGATGTGTTTCATAATCTCCTCGAAAGCTCGATCACCGACTCCTACCCGGTCTAGAATGCCCACACCAAGAGTAATAGGCAAAGATCACTCCTCTCAAACCCTACAGGATCTAGAAGTGTATGAATGCTCCCAAACTAGATCTTCAATCTTGTAATGTGCTCTTTTGGTGGTGTCCCTAGGCCTCTCAAAACTTGGCTCTAGCAATTCTGATCAAGAGCAGACTGAAAAACGTCTCTCTCCACTTTTTAAATATGCTCCAAGCCTATAAACAACCGTTGGGACATTATGTCATAAAAGCTGACTGCTTTAAGCAATCATTGGACTGTTGGGTGACTGGACCACCGGACTGTCTGGTGACACCTTCTTCCTCCTCGATCTAGGAAATACCCTCTCTAGAATCCATCCCATAGGACACCGGACTGTCCGGTGCATACCTTCACCGGACTGTCTGGTGACTTTCACTTTTAGATCTCTAGAGACATCTTCTCTGGACTTCAGCTCCTGGCTCACCAGACTGTCCGGTCATTGCATCGACGGACAGTCCAATGACTGCTTCACCTCGACTCTAGAGAGCACATCCCTCTGGACTGGCTCCTTCAGGGCTCATCGGACTATCCGGTGACTGAATTTTCAGCTGGTTCTTGAGTTCCGGTCTTTGACTTCACTTCCTCCATCTTTAGTGCTTTCTGAGGATCTAAGAAGCATTCACACCCTCTAACACTTGTATGACAAGAGACAAATGACCTTACCCCCCATAATAGTACCGACGTTCCTATGGACTCTCTAGCTAGTCCTTAGCCTTGGTCCTCTAACATCCGACAACTCCTCTTCTGGGTTCGTCCTTGTTATCCACCGAGGAAGCTCATCATGTTAAAGTAGAATTAGCGGGGTGGTACCTGCAACACAATCGTTACCTATGGTTGTTCATTCAATCACCAAAATTAATTTATACCTTTTAAGGGACTTCAAAGGTCATGAAGCTAACAATCTTCTCCTTTTTGGTCATTGATGACAACTATAGTACTCAAAAAAAACTCAAACGAGATGAAAGAATATAGAGAATAAAACACATCTCGAAAGAACATTACCCCCTTACCTTGATGATTTCTCAAAAAAAATTTGCAAGAGTTCATCTTCTTTGTCATGGTTAGGAAGCGTCGCTGTCCTCCAGTTGTCCCCCTGTTTGGTAACTCTCTCCCCCTTTGTCATCTAATCATCCAAAAAGATGGCACCGAGGAAGCATACAGAGAGGGAGAAGGCTGGTTTAACAAAGAATAGTGCACGATAGAGAATGAGACGAGAGCGCAAATGCACAAAGGAACCAGCAAAACAGATAAAGCACTAGGAGCTATACACAAAGAATCCATGAGGTTAGTCCAAAAACTAAGTGCATTCCAATGAGCAAAAAGAGTCAAATAAAACATAAGCTCATCAAAATGTCACGAATAGCCAATAGAATCCGCCAAATAAGATCCAAAAGCCCTAACTACCCATTCACGGCCTCCCCCTAGACAGCTAGCCACTCAAAAGGCGATACACCACAAATCTCTCACCCAAGCTCCTACAAGAATAACTAATTATGCGTGACCGAAGAGCTGGGTGTAGTGACGGTCAGTGGCTGCTCCTCTAAAGCTGGCTCGGCTGCTGGTGCTGACACATCTCCTCCAGGCTGCTCAGAATCATCAAAGACACTCAAACCGGAGGAAGACGTAGGGGAGGGCTCCTTTCCATCAACTGAAGCTGACTGATCTAAGCTGGCAATGGCCTGAGCTGCCTTCTCTGCTGAATATCCAGCCTTGACCAGGGTAGCTGCATCTGAAGCTCTGGGCTGCTCAGCTGTGGAAGTAGAAGGCTCAGGTTGTGAAGACTCATGCGGGGGCTCAACTGTCGCTGACTTGACTGTGTAGACTCAAAAGATAGAACTCCAGGAGCCAACAGAGAACTACCAACAGCCATCCCTGAATCAAATGCTAGAACTGAAACTTTAGGCTCAGCTGATGCAAATTGTGCCGACATAGAGTACAAGGAGACTGGGGAAAACTGAGTTGAGGTAACAAGTACACTAACTCCACAGTAGTCGTAGAAGTGTTGGCTGCCCCAAATGATATGAACAGTGAAAGCGAGGCTGAGAGCAGAGTCGTGAAAGTGGGCTGCTGCTGCTGCTGACTCTGAAGATCTGCTGTGAAGGCTGGAACTGACGAATACTGCTGCTGAGGAGCTTTCAGCTGAAGTTGCACTAGCAAGGGACCCGATAGTGTAGTCGTTGGGAAAGCAGGCAATGGTAGCATATCGGTCCCCTTGAGATATGATGCAATAGCTCCAAACCCAGCAGACATATAAGATATGGCCGCTTCCATCTCCAACTTAGAGCGCTGTGACCTCTCATAGAACTCCCTGTCATGCCGTCTCCTCTCCTCAACAAGCTCTCTCTCCATCCAAAGTCGCTCTTAAATCTGGAGGTGCTTGAGTTAGATCCTCTCCTCGAACTCGGCCCTCTCTCAGCGAATAAGCTCAGCATGCTCCTCTCGGTATCTTCTCTGCTCCTCCTGCTCTGCATGAATAGCATCCAACCTGGCAGCAAGAGCACGGTCAAGTGTAGAACGAGAGGACAGAGTCTCAACCTAACCTGAAGCCTCAGTGCTCCCAGCTCCTGACTGTGCTTTCTCCAGAGCCTCAGTCTCAACATCCTCCAGGGCTGTGGTCTCCTCTCCTCCAGGAGTGCTCTAAGAAGCAGAAACTCGAAGAACCCTGGAGTCAGATGGCTCAGCTGGACTAAAGGAGGTGGTGATCTCTGGTAAAGCTAAATACTCCACCTCAGTCATAACTCTGTCTCTCCTCAGCAACAAACATATGTAAGGGGCAAAAGATAACTGACAAGCGCCAACCCCCTCATATATAACATCCTCTATCTGTGCTAGCAGCAAATCAGTCAAATCAAAAGCCTCATGCCTCAGCAAGTAGCCGAGCAACCACTGATGTAGAATAATAACACGCTCTCTGTAGCCAACTCTCGGAGCTATCATCCTTCCCAGCAACCCTCTCAAGATTCGTGCCTCATGTGTCAACCTCAGAGGATGCATAGAGTAATGCTCCCTGTGTGGTGGCGGGTACGCAATACTAAGTCTCTCATCGCTCGACTCCATCCCTCCAAATGTGCGATATGGTGGAAAGAAATCCGAGTGAGCCAAAGCTTGGATTTGTGTCTCAAAAGATACAAACTCCAAAGCAGCAATGACATCAGATCTCTCAAACTGATGTGGTTCCCCTCAATACATGAACCAGAGATAGACCTATCGAGAGAGATCCACAGCGAGTATAGAACTCAAGAACAACCTCCTCACTAAACCTCAACGGCTGGGTGACCAACTCTGTCAAACCTGAATGGTATGCAATATACTCCTCCATATCTGACCTAGCTCCTCTGCTCAGTGCCTCTAAAAAATAGTGGCAGTGAGCTGCAAACACTGAGCTCTTGCCTTTAGTGGCAAGCTGCGTCCTGTAGGCCTCATAGATCCTCCGCTAGAGCACAGTCCAGAATAGACCAGTATCCGCATATCTACCAGCGAGGAACCAAGCAGCGAAATCAACTCTCCTCTTTGGTCGGGCCCTTTAGCTTCAACAATCAACCTCTACCTCTGCAATCCTGCCCATGGCCCGGCGTGCTCTCTCGGCTCTAGAAGTGCACATCGCACAAACTCCAGTCCTCTGATGTGGACATCTCTGTGTCCTCTGCTGTGAACTCCGCTGGACTGCCTCTCTCTCCGTGGTTCTCGATTGCCTTCTGGCAGGAGATCTCCGCGCCTGCACCTCTGCCACTAGAGGAGTGGTTGCCACTCTCTGTCGGATCTACCTCCTCAACTCCCGCTAGGACTCAGACCCTCCAATCCTCAAAGCACCTGACCTCCTGTGTGTAGGCACATCCACATCTGTCCCACTCTGGGTAGTCTGTCCTTTGCTTCGTCTCCTTCTCAGGCTCAACAACCTTGTCTTTTCCCTTCTCCTCTGAACTCAGTCTCTGCCTGCTCATACTGTCAACTGTCTAAAAGATCAACTGTCGTTGAAAGCACTACTGACCAGCTGACTCAACAAGATAGGATTAAGAGCTTAGCTCTTAACCCGTCCAAGAAAACCACTGGACTAACTAAGACTTTTGGACTACCACTAAATCTGTCCTGTCCTGATCCATTGACCAACTGTCACTGCATCACATAGGAATAAAATATAGGTTGTAAGCACAAAAGGTGAGCGACTCTAAATAAAGTCCTAGCGGTGGAATCAAGGACATATCACCGATCAAATAAAGCAAATAAGGGCAACGGTGATATTGACAGACTAATGCCACAATTTATAATATAGCAAAGCATCCAAATTATGACACTAGCGATAGAAGACTCAATGCCATATCAAAATATGCAAGAGATGACCTCAATATGGCACTAAGTACGGGAATTGTCAACTAATCACGTCAATTGGCAATAAAAGGTGAGACCTTTAAGCAATTTATACCAATTTTTGTAAATTGATTAACAAACAAAGCATGCGGGTCATTTCTGATGAAATGAAAGTGGTAGAACACGACACCCCGCAGGAGAAGTGCCGAAAATCACCGAAGAAATCGCCGGAAGAGCAACCGATCACCCCAAGGCTAAAACCCTACGAGGGTTTTGGAGAAGTACGTGGTGTCGGCTCAGAAAGTGAACGGCGAGGCAAAGCAAACACAGCGATGCTCTCTGGGCTGACGGCTAGCAGGGGAAGAGCAGCAGCGAGGCGGCGATGCAGCCTAGCGGCGAGATTGGGCGGCAGCCTTAGCGAGCTAGGGCAGCGCGAGGGTGAGAAGGGCGGTGCGCGTGAGGCAGGGCAGGGCCGCGAGGTAGAGCGGCGCGATGACGAGAGCAAGCGCGAGCGCGGCGGCGGCCGAAGAGGAAACGCGCATGATTTTTGGAGTGAGGCAAAAGAACACGTGCAGTTTAGATTAAAACAAATCAACGACCCAGATTGATCACAAGAAAAATGGATGGCCAAGATTTCGCCGATCAAATGGATCACCTCACTGTTCGGTCCAAAAAAATTGTCTGGTGACTACAAAGAGCCGGACTGTTCGGTGTTTAGAGAATTCCAATTCTAGAGAGTCACCCGCTTCTTCTTCCAAACACCGGACTGTCCGGTGATACCGTCAGAATGTCCGATGTCTATCCAATTCCGCAAAGTGATTGATTTCAAAGATGTAGTCACAGGAATTTCTAGTGAACGCGCCAGAATATCTTGTGACTCCAAGAAATTGTAGAATCAAGTAATTATTTCTAAACTTTAAGTGTCCTCACCAAAGACCCAAATAAACACCACACTTGTCTAGAAAGAGAACTCTCAAACACTCCTTTGCAAATAGATAACTTAGGAAGAGTTTAGCATTTTCGCAAATCGCAAATAAGATCGAGCGATAAAAACCAAAGCTAGAAGGAGGCTCCAAAAAAGGAAATGTATGAACCCTTAGTTCACGATCCATGTAAATAGATGTTAGAGACCGTTAAATGCAGGGTTCAATGGGCATGAAGCTCAACAATTGCTTTGGTTACTCTTTGTGAAGTATGTGAATCTATATGGACAATGTAGTCACTTTCTCCATAGAGTAACACACCTCCTCCGTGGTTTCTATATGCAATGCATGCAAACAAGTTAGTCTAATGCAAGAGAATTTAAAGCATGCCATGTAGATGCAAGCAAATTAAGGACATTGCATAAATAAACATATTCGGTGCCAAGTTTGACCCATCTCAAGCTTATTCACCATATGCCCGCCGCTTTGCCTTGAGATAGCCAAACCACCTTCTTAAGCTCTTCTCCCATGCATATGGATATCTCAAGGTGGTTAGGCACTGATCTAATTTTTTTGTTCTTTTCTTTTATCTTTTTACACATGTATGCTTGATAGTGCAAACTTCTAGTCCACGGAGAGTCCTATCTACCATGCATTGCAAGAAAAGAAACCTACTCTACTATGTACAAGAATAACCTCTTTGAAGAGTAGATTGGCGTTGTAGCTCGATCGACATGTGGTGGACTTCAAAAATCTTCAATTGGCTTCCTCTCTCAGTCCACGATCACCTTGGGGACTCATATCTTCTTGATTGTCCTCTTGTCTAGTCCCTGAAAAGCTTGTAGTGCACATCCTCATAGAAAAGGTTAGCGTTAGGTATAATCTTAGGCACGCTCACCTTGAGATAATCCTTGGAGCGGTGACCATCAAGGTAACACTTTTCACAATAGTAGTCATCCGCCATAAGCGGGACTATCCATTTGGGTATCTCGTCTTGTTTGCCAATGATGTTGATAGAGGAAAGATATGATCCTAAGCCTTTGTGATTATGGTTGTTGATGAGGCTCTTGCTTAGGATTTTCTTTTGAATTTGCCTTCCTCTAGTAAGCCGCTCGAATGCATCTATCACGGCCTCTCTCTCCTCCTTGAGCTTCGTGTATTCCTTTAAAATAGATAGCTCAAGAGTAGTACTCTCCTCGGAGAGGGTTAGATTGCAAGAAGTAGAAGCTTTATTTAAATGCTTAGAAGAGTTAAGGAGAGAGTCAAGATCAAGAGCTTCATGGGAGCGCACCAATGCCTTATGCTTCTCACTTAGCTCTACGTGCTTCGCTTTAAGATCCTCATAGGACTCACGTAGAACACCATGAGAGTGCTTAAGAGCATTGAGCTCCCCCCTCAAGCTCTCAAACTCGGAATACCGCCACTTCATGCTCCTTAGTCACACCTTGATCTTCTTAGACTTTTTGATGATGGTCTTGTTGACTTTCTCAAGGAAGAGGACAAGATCTTTGTAGCTTAGTCCATCATCTTTATCATCATATCTCTCCTCTTCCTCAAGATCATCATCCGCATCAATGAAGCCCTCATAACTTCGGACCATCAAGCATAGTGGAACTGGTGGTAGCTCATTGGTGGAGCTTGTCATCGCAATACCCACGAGCTCTTCTTAGCTTGAAGATGAAGAGTCTGAATCATCATCGGTGAGCCACTCACCAACAATATAAGCTTTGTGCGGGGACCTCTTCTCTTTGCTCTTGCTCTCTTTGAAAAAAAAAATTCTTCTTGAATTTCTTCTTAGGCTTGCGTTCTTCGTCATCACTCTCACTAGATGCTTCTTTCTTGCTCTCTTTGGACTTGGGACACTCCTTAGCAAAATGGCACTTCATGCCACAATTGAAGCACCCAGAGTTCCCTTTGGAAGATGAGGGTCTTCCCTTGCGAAATAGCTTCTTCATCTCCTCATTATCACTCTCCTCATTCTCATCTTCCTCCATCTTCTTCTTCTTCTTCTTCTTCTTCTTCTTCTTGCCATTGGGAGATTCTTGAGCAACTTGTAGGTCAAGATTTTTGGGCAATTGAGAGTCGGTGAAGCTGCCCAACATGTATCTCTCATAGGCCGTGAACTTGCCAAGCATAACATCAATGGTGAGAGTAGCCAAGTTGGCTAAGATGAGACACGTGACGATGGAGTTGTAGCTTAGCAGCAACATCCTCAAGAGCTTCCTCAAGATCTCCACATCATCAATTTTGTCTTTGAGGCCCAAAGCGTTGATCTCCTCCACCACTACATGCAAGCGAGAATACACATCATTAGCTTTTTCATGAGGTAACGTGGTGATGGAATCATATTTGTTCTTAAGAACATAGTAACGCTCTTACTTAGCCTCAAAGGAGCCCTCATGTATGTTTTGCAATTCAATCTGTATCTCATGCATGGTGGATGATGCATTAATCCTAGAAAAGATATTTTTAGAAATGCATCCAAACATAGCATTTTTGACCTTAGCGTTGAACTTAATGAAAATGGGATCAAGTCTCTCATTCTTATTTATAATGTTCTTAGTAACTTGCCACGCTTTTCCATTGATCGACTCTAGATAGGCTTGCATGTGAGCGTTCTAATAAGAGTAATTGTCCCTATCGAATACGGACTGAGTCTCCATCTCGTTCGGCATCTTTACTTAAAACGGTGAAGCTCAAAAATGAGCACTTGGCTCTGATACCACTTGTAAGAATCAAGGACACTGAGAAGAGGGTTGAATCGGTGGGCTTATAGCACTAATTTCGCTATGAACTAAAACTATAAGACTCAATCACAGCGAAAGCAAACCTAAACAATTCTAGAAGGCCAAGACCCCTAACAATGCTAGTGATAAGAAAATAACAACAAGCAAGCACTAACACGATAGCCACCAAGAAGAATCAAAGAACAACTATCACACTACTCAAACGGTAAGTAAATGCGATAAATAAAGAGAGTAAGATAAAGAGTGATCAGTGATTTTTTCTGAGGTCTCGAAAGGTAGGCACCTTCGTCTAATCATCGTTTGACCACTTCCGTCGAAGTCCTGATCCCTCTCATCGTTCCCGGAACCCTGCTCACAAGGGTATGCTTCACTCCCGGAGTGAAGTCACCGGTGACCCAGCTGTCGCACACAATACTCAAGCGCTAGATCAAGCCTCCAAGGCTTGGGTGCTCCATTTTGGTGTCCCTTTCGAGCGGGAGACCTGTAACGGCGTACAAACATGGTGATGTCTTCCACAATCTCCTCAGAATCTTGATCACCGACTTCTAACCGGTCTAGCTATCCACACCAAGAGTAATAGGCAAAGATCACTTCTCTCAAGTCTTACAAGCTCTAGAAGTATATGAATGCCCCCTATCACTCTTCTACTAAAACCAAAGATCTCTAATCTTACAATGTGCTCTCTTGGTAATATCCCTCGGCCTCTCACAACTTGGCTTCAGCAATTCTGATCAAGGGCACACTAGAAAACGTCCCCCTCCACGGTTTAAATAGGCTCTAAGCTTAGAAACAACCGTTGGGACGTGATGTCATAAAGCTGACTGCTTTAAGCAATCACCGAACTGTCCAGTGACTGGACCACCGGACTGTTCGGTGACCCTTCTTCCTCCTCGGCCTGAGAAACACCCTCTCTGGAATTTATTCCATAGGACACCGAACTGTTCGGTGACTTTCACTTTTGGATCCCCAGAGACATCTTCTCTGGACTTCAGCTCTGAGCTCACTGGACTGTCCGAACACTACACCGACTGACTGTGCGGTGACTGCTCCACCTCGACTCCAGAGAGCACCTCTCTCTAGACTGGCTCCTCCAGGGCTCACCGGACTGTCCGGTGACTGAATCTTCAGCTGGTTCAGCCTTAGTCCTCCAACGCCCGATAACTCCTCTTCTAGGGTTCATACTTGTCATCCACTAAGGAAGCCCACCATGTTGATGTAGAATTAGCAGGGTGGTACCTGCAACACAACCGTTACCTATGGTTGTTCATTCAATCACCAAAATCAATGCATACCTTTTAGAGGACTTCAAAGACACCCAAACTCTTCCTGGCCGGGCCCATTTGATGCAGACTTCATCTGATTGGTTCCCTGCGTCAGCCGCTCAGTCTGGCCTCTACAGCCAGGCCCGACCTGATTGTGAACAATGAACTTTACTCCTAGGTCTGTTACGCAAACCTAGGTGATCGAGCAAGCCAACCTTGCACCCTTGGTATAAACCGCATAATAGGGTGAGTCCAGGTGAGGGTTAGGTAACCACACGCCATTCCTCCTCTCATGCGCCACAACTTCTTTCATCTCTCACCACCGTCACTGCTCCCGTCGGTGAGGCCATCGCGTCCTATTCAGGTTCCAGTTGCCGTAAATCTTGCATGGTATATATATGCAAGTCGGGGCAAAGATCCGACCTTTCTACTCTCTTTATCACCCTTTGTCCCTTGTTACATTGTTGTACGCAATGCTTGAGCTGCTCTTCGGTTTTTCCTATCGGGGATCTGACATTGCATCATGTAGATCTATAGAAATCTATTGAGCACAGGTCATTGGTGGTTGATTTATGAATGCTTGTGGAGGAGCGTCCAAAGGATGTGGCTGCCATAGCGAGCTTCCTGTTCCGAATTATTAAGTCTTAAAAATTTACAATCCTCAAGCCTGTCACTTGATCTAATACCTGTTACTATCATTTGTGCCTCTAGATTATGATGTTGCATCATGTTGATCTATATGAATACGCTAATCATAGGTCCTTCTTTGATGATTTAGACTTGTAGGAGGAGCATCCCATGGATGTAGCAGCCATGGCTAGTTGATTGTTTCATATGATTAAATCTTGCAGTTTGATAGTACTGGTCTCATGTCTGTTACTTGAAGTGAATAAATACTTACTATCATTTTTTGCATCTAGATCTGAGGTTGCACTGATGTTTGATCTAATAGTATTCTAAGCACAATTCCTTGGTTGATGATCTAGGCATGCCACTGAAGGAGCATCCCTTGAATGTGGCAAGCGTGGCACACTTTTTACTTATGTGATTAAATATTGCAATTTGGCTGTGCAGTACTGGTTCCTGCTAATTGGATTGTGTCCTCATACTTGTGCTGGCCATATATGGATCTCCGGTTTACAAGTCGTGGGACTGCTGCTATTGTAGTTGCTATTGCTGCTTGGTTTATGATGTGGTTTAGTCATTGCACAACAAGTATCTGCTCCATTACCTATGGGCCAATGCTGTAGAGGTCACAATGAAAGCATCCGTATCATTGGTCATTCATTTAGATGATCTGTAGAGACTATTAGACGTTACTTTCAAGAGGTATGTCTATTGTTGATGAATTAAGCAATGAGATGATCCAACCTCCTTCTACTATTATGCATCCAAACTCAATAATAGCCAACGTTGATACCCTTATTTGAAGGTCAGGATCACATTCACTAGTGCACTTGACTATTTGTGGTTGCATTGCTTATTGTATGTTGATATATTTGAATGCTTGCTATTTTATAGGAGCCATTGATGGAACACATGTTGTAGCCTGAGTACCTGTGAAGATGCATGCTGCATTTAGAGGTCGAAAGCAGACAACCACATAAAATGTTTTCGGAGTTGTGGACATTGATCTTAGGTTCTCCTATGTCCTTGCTTGTTGGGAGGGTTCAACATATGATGCTAAAATCCTCGCTGATGCCCTAGAAAGGGATGGCTTTCTTAGAGTTCCACTAGGTACCACTTGCACATAAACAATATATCTAGCATTGTGGCTCTTTAGGTTCTAATGTTAGCAATTGGACTTTTAGATAAGTTCTACCTGGTGGATGTTAGATATGTTGTTCGACCTAGCTTCCTTCTACCTTATCGTGCTACAAGATATCATCTAGCTGAGTTTGGGACCAGCAAGAGCTTTTCAATTTGAGGCTCTCATATCTGCGAGTCATTGTTGAGAGAGCTTACGGTGCTATAGAGGTTTAGGATCTTAGAAAACAAACCGTGTCACCCATACAAGACTTAGGTGAAGCTTGTGCTTGCCCACTGCATTCTACGCAACTGGATCTTGAGGGATGGTCATGATCAGCATGTTCCTCCCGAATAAACCTGGGCACCAAATATGGGTGATGAAGCAGCACCTAATGATGTGGAACCCGATAACAATGATTGGTCTCAACAAAGGGAATGTGTGCTCCCAGATGTGGCAGAATAGTGGGTCAGCTCCTGGCCAGAGTTGTATTATGTAGTTGTACACTAGGATGGTATTGTACTATTTAATTCTATACTATTGTGGTATTTTACTGTTTAATTCTGCACTATTGTGGTAGTACTGTCAAATTATACGTAATGATTTACTTTTGCTAAATGAGATCATTGGAACTGTGCAATGATAATTTTTGTTATAGTTTTCTGTTACCTATGCACTTCTTGACCTGTACTGTCAAACTATGCACAATGATTTATTACTGCTACATTAAACCAAAAGGACATGTGTAACGATGATCCTTCTTGTACATGTGTCTTGTTTGTTTCCTTTTGTGTTTGACTATTTCCTTTTCATACTTGCTAGATGCTCAACTTTTTTGTTATCTAACAACATTCATCTTACTCTTAGCAAATGATGCTAACTTGTGCGATCTCAATGCTGAGGTTGGGAGCAATGCTATCCAAACCAGGGGGGAGGCCAACAATCCGTTGGACTTCAGCCATGTCTATGTTTAAGCTTAGGAGGTTTGTGGAGTAGGTTGGACAAGAAGTGAGGATAGATAAGTGGTTCACGGATGTTCATGTCAATTTCGTTGCAAGGAATTTGACTGAGTTTAGTGGTCTTGAAGTCACTGGCACACAAGTGTACAACCACCTGCAAAAATGGTGCCAGAGATGGGTTGAGATCAGTCGACTCAAGTATTTTAGTGGGCCAACTTGGATGAGGAGAACTACACCATATTGCTAGCCGAGGAGCATTTGTTGTACCATACAAAGGTATGTTTGCCATAACTAGTAATCCTCTTTCACAAATTGTTTCTTGCATTAAGAGTTGGTACTAATTAGTTAAGTTTGTAAACAAAGAATCACCCTAAGGATGCTGAATTCCTCAACACTCCTCTTGAGAACTACATTCCTATGATGATCATCTTTGGTAGTGGGCAGTCAACCGGGAGGTTTGCAATGGAATCGAGTGAAAAGTTTAGTCGACCTACCAATTATGGGCAAGATGGTGATGATGAGGAAAGGTTGCTATGGGTTGAAGTCTGAAACAGTTAACTATGATGGTGCACAGGTGTGATAACCTTAAAAATTTAAACTAGAAAATAAATTTCTTCCTTGAGATTTTTTTACACATTTCTTTTATTCTTTAAAAAATAAAACCTCACATATATAAAATGATGAATTACTAAAAAGGAAATTTCAAGGATTTAAAAATTTAAGGTGACAGGTGCTTGGGATTTTGTTTCCTTGGGTTTATTGAGTTTTTGAACTTATTTGAATTCAAAATTCTTTGGTCATTCCCAACATTCCTCCAAATATTCAAGTCCTTGGTATTTGGGCCGAATTCCTCTATTCGGCCCAACTCCCTAAAACTCCCTCCACTCCATTCCCACACGGGCTGCGCGCCCCTTGGCCCATCTCGCCCTCCCGTACACCACGGCCTGCTCACTCTCCCGCGCTCGCACTGGCCCAAGACGCAACGGCCAGCCCAGCCTGGGAAGTCGTCTTCCCCAAGACGCCGCCGCCACCACGTGCGGGCGCCGCCTAATCGGGCGCACACAGCAGCGCGCCGCCCCACCGCCTCGCCACCAAGCCGCCGCCTTAACTCCCTCCTTCACTCCACTACCGGCACGGCGTATTGATGCCACGCGCCATCCGACCAAATCCGCCTCCGCCGCCGCCGCCGCCACCGCCATTGTGTCCCAGCCACCTGACGCAACCGCATCCCGCGCCACCCGACACAGCGCCGAGCCCCCTCGGCACAGTGCCGCACCACCCTAGCCTCGCGAGTGCGCCACACGACCGCGGCCGGAGCGCCCATGCCGCATTGAAGCACGGCACTGCACTGCCGCCCGCCGGTCGGCACGCGCCGCCCCAACCTGACCCCCTCGCCGACAACAAAAGCGACCCCTAGGTTCCTAACACTCTCACCATCCTCCCACCGCAGTTCACAGGTTGCCTCCCCCTTCCTTTCCTCATCAATCTCAAAGATTCTCACCGTTCTTCCTTACCTTCGGCCGCCACCACCGACACTTCGATTCCACACCCTTGGTCATGTCTTTCCCCTTTTCTTTGCACAATGAGCACCACAAGCCTTTCTTTTGCCTCTTCGGCAAGCCAGCCGAGGGATTCCGGCCTCACCGGAGCTCCACACCATGCGCCGCCGTAGGCCACCGCGCCTCCACGGTGCCGGCGGTCATCGTGCGATCTCCAGCCAAATTGGCCGCGCGGACGGGTTCATTGCACCCGTGCGCAGCTCTCAGCGCCCCACAAAGTGGACCGGCGCCTCTGGGGCGCATCGCCGGCGAGCGTCATCGCAGCCAGCCGTGCCATGCTCCCAGATGCGCGCGCGCCGTGAGCGTACAGGCCCTGGCCTGTGGGCCTCAAGGCCGCAACTGGGCCGCGCCTTCACGCCCACAGCGCTTGGGCGCGGCAGCCCACACACACCACCAGGCCTCCGGGCCCCACCTGGCAGCCACCTGCAGCCCCACACGGTGGCCAGTGGGCCCTTGGCCCATCTGGCAGCCTCACCCACAAAGCAGACCCTACCTGTCAGTCATAGGACCTTAAAATGCTACGGGAACCCACAAACTTACACACAAAAATATTTCCAGGCCTTCTACCTCCAAATAAATTTCCAAAAATTCACAGAAAATCCCCACTTCACAAATACACCCCTCCACAATATAAACACACTTAGAGAAGCCCGAAGGGCTTTCATAAATCTCACGTTAGTCCTTCAAACATTACAATAATTACAAAAAGGCCCTTGAACCTTGTTCTTATCACCATTTTAACATACCACCTCCGTTCACCACGATTTTTGCACCGTTAGAACCGTATTCCCAAATCCTATCTTTTGAAGCCACCCAACTCTCTGAAACCTCTGGTTATCTTGATTGTATTCCATTTCTTTGTTTAATTGTTTTTTTTCTGTTGTAGATTTATTTTATCATTTTCTCGTGTAGATGACGAAGCACTCAAAGACGAGGAGGCTGATGACTTGGAGTACGAAGAAGAGCCCGAGGACACCTTCGAGGCAAGCACTAACCTCTTGATCATCTTGTTCCTAAATTTTGCTTATGTACCTATAGGACCCAATTGCTTGCATGTTTAAATTTATGTTGACGACTTTACCTTGTTAACCATAGGACTTCCATCATTAAGGTCTTTTAATGAATGGAAAGTTGCTTTATTATTAGATTGCTTAGGAACTCCTATGAGATGCCATGCATTGCCACACCACATAACAATCATTTATCAAAACGGGTTAAAGTGAGTTTGGTGGCGTGAGTAAAATAAAGTGGGATGAGTGTTAGTACAACTGGTGCTAGGTGAAGAAGGATATTTCTGGTCGTGGGGCGTGGCTTCTGGTGCATGGTGATGTGATAGGTGTTACGCTATGGTCTAGTCCATCTATCATGGACAAGCATCAACCTGTCACATAAGGACTGGTTCATCGGACATCAACGTAGTGATTTCGTGCAACCACAGAACTTGAATGGACAAAACTTACTCTACCCCTCTTGTTATCCACATCGAGCTTTAAGGCAGTCGAGAGACACAAGTCGTGGAAGCAGATGTGAGATACTTATGGTCTGGTCTTCGATTACAGTAATAGCCTGCGTCATGGGATCATACTGCCTACAGATATAGCCCCCTGGTTGTGTAATAACCCAGTTATACGAGGGCCCAGAGAACAAACGTGGTTGTCGTATCCCACGCTCTGGCTTCAAGAATGTGCTATCGCGTCATCGGGACTTGAAAAACTCTAAGAGATGACCCATGTTGCATCTTGAGGCAGAATCTGTGTAATCTTAGCGTGTGTTAGAGAGAACATTATGCAACTATGTTGATGAAGAGAAGTATAGCCTGTGGGTATAATGTACAACCTCTACAGAGTGTATAATCCATAGAATGACCGTTGTCACGGTAATGACACACTACAGCTTGGGCTCACAATGATTAGTCTTGTTTACCCCCCTTGCTAGCGTGAGTGGGTGTAGCCGCCCGTGTTTTGGAAAGTGTCTGGCTGAGATAGTGGAGGCCCTTCTAGTTAAAATTTGAGAACTGGCGAGAAAGATGATTTCTCCTCCATTTCCATCCTCTAAAATACTATTAGAATAGGAACTCAATTCTTCCTGTTTGAAAACATCTCCATAGAGTGCCTGCATAAAATATTGCTTTCGCTAAAGAAAAAAACCTTAGCTTTTCTTTGTTGGCCACCTATGCATGAATAAAGCCCTGTGTAGGGTTAGGGCTTGTTGAGTACCTTCTATACTCACCCTTGCACTGCTGTTCAGATGAAGAAGAAGATGATGCTAAGATTGATGGCGACGTGTAGGAATCTCATTCTCTGTGCAAGTTTGTCTGTACTTTTTTTTTCTTATTGTCTTTCTCTCTTTTGTAATGACTGTTCGAGGTTGTTAATTCACCTCGTTGGTTTGTAATATAAGACTTGTCTGTAAGACTCTGTTCGGGACAATATATGTAATAACTATGGTATGTGCAATGAAACCACAGTGTACATGCATGCCAACTACTGATTCAGAGATTGGTATGGTATACATGGGATATCTCAAAAATGGGGTACGACAATAGGTAGAGACTTCGAAGATTATAGGCACCTCTAAACTTGTGGATGAATCCAACACTGCTGAGGAAAAGGGAAAAAAGAGGAAGAGAACCTGTGACAAAGAGTTAATGGTGATGATGGGCATGGCTGAAGCTGTAATCAAGGTGGCAATGGCTCTAGATAAGCCACAACACAATGAAGTACACTCTAATCTCTACAACAGTGTGATGCAGTGCCATGGGTTCTTTAGAGCAGCACTGATGTTTGCTCTTTGTCACCTGCTCTAGAACAAACATGATGGCTTGTGCTTTGTCTAGATATCTGAGCCACATGAGTTCTGTAGCTAAGGACTTACCAAGTCAAGAAGGACTATCTGTTGGTTCTATGGCTAACCCAGTAGCTTTATCAGATTTTGGTAGTTAGAATGCTAACAACATTGAACACTAATACTCTGGAGTGGGCTGAGCTACCCCTCCTTTTGGTAGTTGCATAACTTATTTAAGCACCCTGCTGACGCCCTGACTTTGGGTGTCGAACCAGATGATTGAACTCTGTTACATGAGACAAAAATTGCACATGTGCAATGATGATCTTTCTTCTTTCTTTTATCTCCCATCAATGCTTTCTGTTTGCTGGTTATTGCTTCGATTTTTATTCTAGTGGCCAGTTCTGATCTTGGGCACTTAAATGATGTTATTTTGTCATATGAGACCAATGGATCTATGCAATGAGGTTTAAAAATGTCTATAATTCTCTATTTTGAATGTATCTTGATCTAGTTTTTATTCTGGCCTTTTTTTGGTATTTGCTTCTGTGTTGATATCTGATTTTAGCAGTAAAAATGATTCTGGAGAAAATAAACTATAGAAATTATTCTAAATTTGTGAAAGTTTTGATTCTAGTGAAAATAATATCATAGTTATGGTTGTTGAAATTAGTCTGATGTTGCTCTAGTTTTGATTCTGGTGAATAGAACATTAAAAATTATTCTGGTTTTGTTTCTAGTATTTATGGTGAAAATAAACTATAAAAAATTATTCTGATGTTGTTATAGTTTTTATTCTGGTGAATAGAGCAATAAATATGATTCTAGTGTAAATGAGATCATATTTATGGTTCTATTCTGATTCTCATGAATAGAGCCTTAAAAATGATTCTAGTGAAAATAAGATTGTATTTATGGTTCTAATGAATAGAGCAATAAAATTGATATTGGTTTCAGTGTTGTATTGTTATCTATTTTTTGAGCTAAGACAAATAATCTGTATTGGTCACTATTTTTTATGTTTTCAAATTTTTGTTGCATTGTGATCTTATACAGATTAGGCACAGTGATAAAATTTCTGTTGTATTGTTCTCTATTTTTTATCTGTACAAGTAATCTGTATAGGTCACTGTTTTTTAGGTTTGCGAAAGTTTTGTGTTGTTAACTATTGTTGAGTTTAAAAAAATTTGCAATTGATATTTGGTTTGAGTTGTTATTCTGATATTATCAAAAATATTATATATTGAGATATGATCAAATTTCCATTGCATTTTGGTGGCTGTAAATTATCAAATTTCCATTGCATTCATGTGGTTGTAAAAATTCCTATGTCTGCAAAATATAAGGCCTTTCAGTGGTTTTAGTTGATAATTGCGTAATTTACTTTGGCTAACATTATGGTGCCAAGTACAAAGTTTGGCATCATAAGAATAAAACTTGGTGCAAAATCTCTGAAACATGGTATATGTCTGATGAAACCTGACAAGATGGCCCCAAAACCTGAGAACTTGGGCGCCAGAACATGAGAACCTGGGCTCCAGAAGGATAGTTGGCTCCAAAACCTGAGAACATGCCGCCAACCTCTGAAAATGACTGGCGCCCAAAAATTGTCACAAACCAGTGCTGATTACCACTCCCATCCAGGGTAACCAGACCCTATTTCATGCAGCCAACCAATCAACAGTAGATTGCACCCACAGATGCAGCCTAGTAAAGAAACAAGAAAACCAATCACAATCTCAACCAACCTAGGAGGGATACATCCCACCAACTAATCACACTGGGATGCTCAGGCGGGTCTGGATCCGCGAACCCCAGCCAAGCCAAGCTTGATGGGGGCAACCAATCACCGTCCTATGTATATCGCACCTGTTAACACCTTGCCGGTTGCTTCAGTAGTTTCTATCCTTCAGTAATTTTGTTTCATTCCTTCATTACTTTTTTCTCATTCAACAATTTTGTTTCGGTTCATTTGGTGACTTTATCTCCTTCAATACAGAAGCGAATCAAGATTTCATGGGGCTAGGCTGGCCGGCGGCTAGAGGCTACACATGGCCGGAGGGGCGGGGGCGGGGGCGGGGGGGGGGGGGGGGGGGGGGGGGGGGGGGGGGGGGGGGGGGGGGGGGGGGGGGGGGGGGGGGGGGGGGGTTGCATCGCAGTGAAGCTCATTGTGGCTAAAGGTGGTGGTACACCATGGTGGAGCTTGTCATGGCCAGAGGTGGAGGTGGTGCGCCATAGCTGGCCGATCTTGTATGGAAGTCACGACGGAGCTGACGAGCTTGTCTTGGTCAGAGGATGGGACGAGGTGGGTTCAGTTTCAGTCAAGCCGGTGGTCGGTTGGCTTATTTGGGGCGTGCATTAGAAGCAGGAGAATGCATGACAGTATGTCACTATCTAAGGGAAACACTGGCAAATATTTGAAAAGGTATTACTAATAAATTTGCAGATGTGCAGAGTAACAAAATAAAATAATCTATACAAATTGACATTATTTGAAGACATATAAATCACTAAATATTAGCTTAATTTAAATTTAATTCAGAATAAAAAAATCTTGATAAGATATACGAAAGTAAGTTGGCATGCACAACGAGGGAGCGCTTATAATGTAACAAGTTGGTTCACTCATTAACTTTGTACGAGTAAGCTTTGGAACGTACGGTACCTACGATGTGAAGTTTAAAATTCATAGGAGTAAAATACTTGATTTTGGAACATGTGTTGACATAGGCACATTAATGTGATAGAGTAGCTAAGAGGAAAAGGTAAAAGCAATTCCTATTAGTAGGCTGAGGATGCCTCCAGATAATTATATAGTAATTACTCAAATTGCTTCAAGATGAACTAGTTCTTCTTAGGTCCTTGTTTTAAGACATACAGAGCTTGCAACACAAATTTGGATGTTTGCACATATGTATTCTATCGGAAGAAAGAGGAGAAAAGCTGGAGCCTTTGCTTTGTTTCATGCCCATGGAGCCATCTCTGGTCATTTGCACAAAGATAAAAAAACATTGATCCCAGATTCAACATTTCAGCCAGCCTCAATGAACAAACAAATGCATACACATCTATTTGTGTAAAGAGTTCACTGAAAAGATCTGTCAGAAGTTCCATCGTACTCCAAATTCTGGTTGATCTTGCTATTCGAGCGAGATCAATAGGCATTTGGAGCTAGTTCTATGATTTTTAGAGCACACACGACCTATTCGTTTCTAGTCAGATCGCGAGGGTCGACACCAACAAATTGGTAGTTATCATCTCATCGAAAGATTGGGCCCTCAAGTCCTATCAAGTGGCATAAGAGTTCAAATTGCTTGGTGAGATCTACACCTCTATTTTGTAATTTTATTCACCTTTCTACTGCCTGCATAAAAGCAAAAAAAAAATGGAATCTTGATTTGTTTCCACTATCCTGTATGCATTGAGGCTTTGCATCTTTCCTTCTAATTTTTTCATAGTTGAATCCGTTGTTGCATCATTGTGTCACGCTCCTAGTCTTAGTGTCTAATCTTTAGAGTTTCGAGTTTTTGTCACTTCGTTGGCTATCTAAATTTTTTATCTCTGCTTTAAGTCATTCCAAAGAGAAAGAGAAAAGAAAAGAAAGAAAAGGAAAAGAAAAACAAGAAGAAACACACACACAGAGAGAGAACAGTTAAAAAAAAGGGAGAAGAAAAGTGAGTTGTAGTTGCTGCTGTCCAGAGCTTTTTGTATCATTTATGTGGCTATCTTTATCTCTAAGACTCAAGTTTCTAGCATAATTTAGCCTAGGATCAACATCGTATTGTCGTCGAACACTTATTCAACTTTGCATTTGCTGAATTCATTGTGCTAATCTTTGCTACAAAGTGAAACTATCCAAGTTCCACATATTTCTACAGTAAATAGAATTTGTGTACCTAGGAATCGCTCCACCAATTTCTGCTTGTTGACACCACTGGCTGCAAGTCAGACCTATTGATTTGGTAAGAACATGCAAGAACTTGATTGAGTAGGCTTGAGAGAAGGATTGTTAGACACAACCTAGCTATTTATCAAATTATTTTCTTGTTTGCTAACCCTGATAGGCACAAGTAAGAAAAATGGTGCTAGTGGCTTACACCCTCAACAACACGTGAAAGTGACTCAACTTGAGGTGCATGATGGTATTTGCATGTAATCAGCTCAGCAATACTTTCCTTTACTCAAAAATTTGACTCTCATGCATACATTGATTGGAAGCTAAATGTGGATAAAGAATTTGATGAACATGACTTATCTGATGTAACGATCGGATTTTCTTACCTTACAGTAAGACCCGATCTTACGTACTTTCACCAATTTCAGGAGGTTGGCAAGCACATTTATCACAAGTGAGCAATCAAAAAACGAATGAGTAAATAAGGATAAGATAAATTAATTCAACGAGATCATGCATAAAACTTTTTGAACATTTCAGGGTGGTACAAGACTACCGAGAATCCAAGAATTAAAACAGCAGCAGGAGCAACAGGGGAAATAAGCACCAAGACAGCCCTCTTCCTCCACAGGCAACTCAAATGCAGGAGCAAACCTCAAACCACGGCTGGAAAGCAGACAAGAACGGTTGACATCTGAAAAAGAAGGGCATAAAAAACCGTGAGTATGTGAATACTCAGCAAATCGCACGCTACCTACCAACAATATATGCATGCATACATTGTATGCATGGGTAATTTAAAGGATAGAAGCTGGCTCAAGTGCTAAATACAAGTTTAAAATATTTTATTTTTAAAATAAAAAAAGTTTTATTTTAAAACAACCAAATTTTATTATCTTACCCCGCAGGGATCTCCGTTATCCTAAATGGGAGATCATTTTAAATGCTGATGTAATCACTACACTCGACCACAACTCAAAGATCGGAGTCTAAAACATTTCAAAACAAAGGTGAAAGGAAGAAAACAAAACTAATCATCGTGGAAGCTCTCAAACGGTGTCTCTCCATGGGACATGGCAATGCGTATTAACTTTAACTCTGCAGAGTATATGCACTGGACCCATAAGATGTAGCACCATAGCAAGGACCGCAACTGCAGCCCTCGATATAACGACCATACAAGACTCATCCACAAGCTTTAACTGGCGTTACCTGTCCTCCAGATAGGGTCCCAATCGCCTACGCTGCTGGGTCCTGAAGCTGTGAGGAGCCTACCACTGATCAGGTGGGATATCTTCATCTTGTGTGGGGAGTTGTAACTCGACACCACACTAACACAACACCGTCAACCCACAGGTAAACAACCAGTCTCGGCAAACTTCAAGATCAAGCCTCTGTTCATACAGAGTAACGTGGTGTGCATGATAAAGCACTAAAGACATGTGACACGACGACCTGACCGTCATGTACCAGGGCAGGCACTCTCCATCCTGAACGTCAACAACTAACAAGTCTCACAAAAAGATTCCATCCTAGATCTTCCTATTGTACCCGTCACAGGTACACCTATAGGGACTTCTCGAAAGTCTCTCAACTCTCAAACATCTGCCTGCCTCAGCTAAATAATATGTATAGAGTTATTTGCAAAACTCACACATTTGAATCCGAGTTCAAAAATATTTAACACAAAAAAATTTTTATGGTGATAAATGTGAAGTATAGTAAATAAATACAACTAAACATAGCTAAGCATAGACGTAAAGTAAGTTCTATGGCTTGTAATATGTGAAACGATAAATAGGCATGGCTTGAAGATGTTGCTAGCATATTTTAAAACAGTTAGTATGCAAATTATGATTTTATAAAAAACATGCAGTTTAAAAATTGGGATCAAAGTTTGATCAAAGAACGCGGCTTGCCTTTATGAGTTGAGATCCTGTCCAGAATCTAGGTCCTCGTGCAGAGCAATCTTCTCCAATTGGACAAATGGCACGAAAAAGAGGTGAAAAACTAGGTACGCGGCAATTTCAATTTGAATAATTAAATTTAAATTTAAATTACAAGACAGAACGCTCCAAAATTGGATCTCGAAAGGTACCTATGCAAAGAGCTCAAATTTATAGAGACTTCCTAAGAAAACTTTGGAGATCAAATAGAATTCTCTTGGACTTCCAAAAATTTACCGAACGAAAAGAATTCCAGAAATTGAACGTTCTGAAATCCTTTTGACCTTTTGAATCAACACTGAACTTACGTCTCTTAAAAAACGGTGCACAAGTTCGAAGACTAAGCTCTTACTCAAGACTTGATTCCTTTTCCAAAACCTCTACAGCAGCATGCAATCTCCTCTCACGGCACAACCTGGACCAGCACCTCGACCACCACAGGCAACAGCTCCAACTAGCACAGCCAGCTAGGAATAAACACAAAACCTGCTGCTCATTGATGCGCTGAACAACAACAAAACCAGTAAGGCTACTGCAGCTAGCCGACGCACGGAAAGCTCCAGACAACACATTGCTCAAACACAACCACAACCGCACTAGCACAACTGACGGTGGCTTCAAGCAAAACAAAAACCCGGAACTGCAGAGGTGGGACAGCTCACCACTGATTTGAACGGAGAGGTCGACGTGATGCTGCTGGATGAATCCAACCTCAAAGCGATGACGGAGACCCCGGCGTCGAGGTGCGCAATAGCAAGGATCTGCGATGAACTCTGACTCTGGGCAAGCAAAATAATCCAAGGTCAACCTCCCACGCAACAAACCACCATCGCCAGCGACGAGTGACAGAGGCAGGGGTCCCACCAGCACTGCACGGCGTCGACGAGCAGGAGACGGCAGCAGCAAGAAGGCCCACCATAACACACCACAACTGACAAAGGCAGAAATGCTCAGATCCAGAAATCAGCACCGCAAGGAGATCGAGACGCACTTCCGGAACGCCGATCGGAGAAGGACGACGAGCGGGTCGGAGACGGACGAGGCACGGCACAGGCGGACGGACGAAGAAGCTGGCGTTGAGTCGGGCGAGCAGACTGCTGCAGACGAGCGAGGACGGACGGGGACGCGGTCGGGCGACGCGAGCGAACTACACCACTCCGAGACGAACAGGCGAGGTCGGGCGACGAAGCGGTCGAGACGCGGACGGCTAAGACCAGGATGGAGACGGCGTCGGCGCAGATGGACGGAGCCGACGAAGGCGGCGCTGGCGAAGCAGTCGACGAGGATGGACGACGCGGAATGGGGACGCGAGCCGCTGCGGTTGACAAATGGGAGACGCAGACAGGCGGACGAACGAGGCGAACACGGATCGGGTCGGGGACGACGAGATCGAAGCCGGACGGGGCGAAACGGGACGCAATCGACGTGCAGCACACAGACGAGGACGCCGATCGATCGACGGACGGTGACCATCTAGACTGACGACCTCTCGATCTGCTGATCCTGCACGGCTGAAGGTCATGATACTTGGCAGCTTGAGACGGCAAACAACACAGAGACAGAAACGGAGACGGAAACGGGGCTTGCTGACGAGAAAACTCACCACAGCTTGACTCGAAGCTTCGCTGAGAGGTATGGTCGAACAGAGACGTCGCCTTGGCAGGGTCACCTAGCATTCGTACCACCGAATCCAGAGTTCCAACACCCCTGACGCGAACGCGATATGGTCTCCTGTCCTACGAAGGAAGCAACCGAGGAACCAACGGACACTGTTAAGCGGAGAGCACACAAGACGGATACGAACATATTGGAATCCGCACAGCTAGGGAGGAGCGGCAACAGATAGAGAAACAAAGGATGCTCACCACGGCTTGAAATGGGGAGGCGTGAAGCAGTGTGGCCGGATCTACGAAGGGTGGAGAAGATGATGTAGACGACGACAAGCGCTGGAGATGCAAAACGGGGTCGGCGCGCGCGGACGGACGACGGCTCGGCGATCGACAGCGACGGTGCGCAGACGGGGCCTTGCGGTTGGACAGAGACGGGGAACAGCACGACGCGACGGAACCGGGACGGGGTTGATGAACGACACGCGGGTGACGAAGACAGCTGGACGGTGCGGGGATGGAGTCAACGGACGACATCGGGCAGCAGGGAAGAGGACGGCGCGCTGTCGGCGATGCGATCAGAACAGAGAGCTAGCGAAGTGGACGGCTGTGTTGCGGTCGACGCGGATCGGAGAAGCGGATAGTGGTGCTGACAAACGGATCAGCGAGGCGCAGTCGGCAGCAAGGACCACGCGAGGACGGCGCACGCGCGAGCGACAGACGACCGGGGTCGGCGCGCACGGTCGACGAATCGAACGGCGGCGCACTCGAGGGGCAGGATCCGGTGGTGCCCGCTCGCCCGCTCCCCGTGGCTCTGCTGCTTGCTTGAGAGAGAAAAGGAATGGATGAGGGAGAAAGGGATTTTATTTGGGAATGGGTGAGGGAGAGAGAATTTTTTCGCCCACGGGATCCGACGGTTCTCGGTCTCTGCTCTCGATCCAACGGCCGAGAATGGTTGGCTCTGAAATAAGGTGGCCCACAAGATTTTCAGCCCAAAACAAAAGCACGCGAACTGAATTGATCTAGCGCTGAAATTTAAAAGAACGAATTCGAATTGAAAAAATAGAAATTCGAGAGGAAATTCTTCATTTGAAATTATTAGAAATTTGGGTTGTTACATCTGAGAAATAAAAGATTTACATTGTCTCTAATATTTTGACTGAACATGCATTGCTTGAATAGAAATATATTTCTAGGTATAATGAAGATACAGAACCTTGGAAGATTTTAAAAGTTATTTTAGACATGTTTTATTGCTACACATTATGCTGATCATTTGCTAGCAACATTACACAACTTGAAGCAAGATAGTATGATTCTCAATGAATACTATAATCTTTTTAAGATTTATGTCATATTTGGTGGCTTAGATGAATGCTGAGAGAAGATGTTATGAATAGGTTTTTGAAATGTCTCAATTATGAAATCCAAATTATGATCCTCGCTAAAACTTATAACCACATCTATCACTTGATTTTAGTTGCTTGTAATGCTGAGAATCAACTTTGTCGTCTAGAGATACAATCAGGAACAATCAACATTATAGATTAGTGAAATATATCACTGATGTACTTTTGTCACAAGGAGAATGTGATAAAAGAGTTATGTGATACACCTCTTACTACAATAGCACAACTAGATAGAGAACACTATTTTATTTCTTGTCCTATACCAAACTGAAAGGATCAAGTGACCGAGAAAGGGGTTAAATCGGGCACTTACACAACTAGGCTAAATTCTTTCTTTTCTTAGTTTCTAGCAAAACTAGCAAACAACTCCTAGTAAGTAAAGTCTAGAGAAGAGTAAAATAAGCTAGAAGACAGTCTATCAAGCTAGTAAGCAATCCGACACGAGAGCCACCAAGAGAAGCAACTAAACAACTTATCACACTACTCACAAGAAACTAAATGCGAAAGTAAAGAGAAGGGTGATAGAGATGCTCAGCGATTTTTCTCGATGTATCAGAATGATGACGCCTTCCCCTAATCCTCGTTGAACTACTCTCATCGGAGTTTTGGTTCCTCTCGTTGTTGCCAGAATGATGCTCACAAGGGTACTCTTTACTCTCGGAGTGAAGACACCGGCGCTTCGGCTGTAGCAAACAATACCCAAGCACTAAAGCAAGCTTTCAGGACTCAGGCGCTCACTCTTGGTGTTCTTTTCAAGCGGAGGACCTGAAATCGCATACAAACTTGATGTCGACTTTCACAATCTACTTGGAAGCTCGGACAACGACACCTAACCGGTCTAGGCTACCATAGACCAAGAGTAACAAGCCGAAGACACTCCTCTCAGTCTCATAAGCTCTAAGACTTCGTGAATGCTCTTTGCTATTCTTCACAAGCACTCAAGATCTCACTGGATGTTCTCTTGTGCTCCCTTGATGAACTTTGACTCTCAACAAATGATCTCTAACTATTCTAGCCGCGAGCAAGCTCCACAACAGCTACCTCAACGGTTTAAATTGGCCTAAGCCCTGAAACAACCATTAAGAGTCGTTGCCAACAAGTTGTCTGCTTTTTGCAGTCACCAAACTGTCCGATAACTGAGACTATCGGACTGTTCGATGACTCCTGATCTCCAGCTGGCAGAAAACATCTTCTTTGGAATCCATTCCATGTAACATCAGAATGTCCTGTTCATACCATCATCGGACTGTTTGGTGACCTTCTTTTTTGAACTTTCAGAGACACCTCTTCTGGACACCTCCTCCGAGGCTCACCGGTCTCTGACCAACGAACTGTCTAGTGACTTCTTCTTGCGACTCTAAAGAGCACCTCTCTCTGGACTTAGAGCTTCTGTACTCACCGAACTGTTCGATGACTCCTGTAGGACTGTCTGATGACTCTAGCTTCACTGCCTCCAGAAAGCATCTTCTCTAGACTCTTGGCTGACGACCCTCAGCGAACTGTCCAGTGACGTCGACGGACTGTCTAGTGACCTCTTCGACTGCTGGAACTCGACTTCTTCAAGATCTTCATGCTTCCGGCTATAACTCTTGACAACTTCAAGCTCATAGTGATCACTCAATTGCCTCAAAGAACCTAGAGCATCCACACACCCTAATTCTTATAAAACCAAGACGGGTGATCCGACATCTCTTAATAGTACCGGTGTTTTCTATAGACTCAAGGTGTAAAAACTAAAGCACACATGGCTTTAGATCATCCTTAGCTTTGAACCAGCTCCTTCCTTGGAAACACGACGGAGACTCGAACAAACTTGAAGAAACCAACTCATAGAAGTGTAGAAAAGTGTTGATAAACCTGCATCCAACAAGTTAGTTCATGGTTCTCATTCAATCATCAAAATCATTCATACCTTTAAAAGGCTTCAATGGTCATGAAGCTAACAATCTCCCCCTTTTTAGTGATTGATGACGACTATGATGCAAATAATCGAAATGATACAAAAGATAGAAATAGAAGCACGAGACAACCTTAAGAAAAAGAATAGACGCAAGTTATCTTACCATCTCTTGCAAGAAGTCCACAAATATGCACGAGGTTTCATACCTTAACTTCGGAGCTCCCCTCGATAAGTGCATTGCTTATTCTCTTCATATTCTTTAATTTGATTGGTTTTCTTGAGTGTGACTTCAATCATCTTCAAATCTTTGGTTCCCTCTGCCCGTTTCCTATAAATAGAGAATAACAACAAGACGAGTAGAGGGCAAAGGGTAGTAATTAACAGATTTAGAGGAATAGGAAAGATTACTCCCTTTGTTTTCTTGACGACGACTTATGACAAAACCCTTCCTTGATCATCATCCTCATTTCTTCTCCAATTTTCTCCCCAATCTTCATGTCCTTCATTTGATCATCTCCATTTCTCTCCCCTTTGTCATCTATCAACCAAAAAGAGAAACCACAAAGAAGGAGAATACAATAGAATAATAATTATGATGATACATGAAACAATATTACCGGATCTTTTCTTCTGCGATTCTTTTTTTGTCCAACAACTCCTTATGTCTTGATCGTCTTCTTGATTCAAAGCTTTTTCTCCCCCCTTGAGTTAGTATATTTCATACAAAATGGTCATCCAAGAAACTTCCTCTTCGCTCAACAAAAAGGGGCTAGAGATGCATATGGGAATGTACGAATCATAGTCTTTGAGCCGCGTAAGTAGATTTAACCTTAGAGCTCGAAATATCGTGATTCAATGGCATGAAGCTCACAATTGCTATGAAGGAGTCTATGAGCAATTAACTTATATTGTTTATAAGTAACTCCCCTAGACTCGTGCTTGATGTCAAGACACTAGATGCAATACATGAAATGCACATTAATGCAAACAAAAATAAAAAAAGCATGCACACGATGAAGAAAGACAAGAAAAGAAATACCCTCATCACATTGAATCCCCTCGCAAGCTTACTCACAATGACCCTCATCTTCTAGCCTTGGATACCCCGTGAACATTCTTCCCAAGCTCTTCATGATTATTGCCATCTTTAAAGGGTTAGATGACGATCCTACAAAACAAGAAGAACAACAAAAACAAGACAAACACAAGCAAACAAGTATATACAACGGAAATGCTAAGCTTTAGAGGTTACTCAAGTGAAGTTCGAAAGACCAAAGATGTTGACCTCTCCTCTTCCCCCGTTGAAATTCTTCTCATCAAGGGGTTTCGTGAATATGTCAGCCAATTGATTATTTGTCTTCACGCTTATAAGCTCCATATCTTTCTTGTCAACATGATCTCATATGAAGTGATGCTTGACCTCAATATGTTTAGCATGCTCATGATTAACCTTATGAAGTGCCATATTGATTGCACTCTCATTATCACAATAAAGAGAAATTTGATTGTATACCAATTCATAGTCCATGAGAGTTTGCTTCATATAGAGAAGTTGAGCATAACAAGCATCGGCTGCCATATATTCCATTTCGACCATTGAGAGAGCCACGGCATTTTGCTTCTTAGAGCTCCAAGCAACCAATGATCTCCTAAGAAATTGACATCCACCGGAGGTACTCTTTCTACTCACTTTGCAACCGGTGAAGTCCGAATTAGAGTAAACCAACTCGTAAAAGTGTAGAAAGGTGGTGATAAACTTTCATCCAACGAGTTAGTTCATAGTTCTAGTTCAATCACTAAAATCATTTACACCTTTAAGAGGCTTCAATGGTCATGAAGCTAATACAAACATATTGCAAGAGAGTGAGAACAAGTTCAAAGAGGACGTTGAGCTACTTGAGCAAATAATGGATATGGATAATGATGTTTGTGTGTCGCCTAGTACACCCAAGGGGAGTAAGAAAAATGATACATTGAGTCTCTCACCCTATCTATATGCCCTCATGCTGCTTGTGCTGAATTGCAATTGCCCACTAGTCATAATAGTGTTTTGCAATGCTTAGTAAAGCCTCAAGTGACATTTGATTTGACACAAAATACATATTTATCTTATGATTGTTACAAATTGTGTGAACAAGTATGTTTAATCCAGAAAACAAGCGCATGGAGCTCAAAATGATGTTCTTTTGTACACACATGTTGAGAATGGGCCTTTTTATTGCACTAGTATTAATGAGAAAAAGTTGGAGCTCTTACCATCTTTACCTACTTTAGGTAATATTGAATTTATTGTTCCTTGTAACCTGAATTGTTTGGAGAAATTATCTCAAAATAATAGTTTGTAATATTTTGGTTACTATGTTTTTATGCTTTTGGCAAACGTGATGATAAAGAAGATTTCTTATTATCTAAAGTATTCATAGGTACTAATCTGAAATATCATTTTGAAATGCAAAAATAGAATCAAACAATGGCATGCACTGATACTAACAACACCTTGTAAAGTTTCTCTAGTTTTGTGTTCTATCAACTGACTAGCTATGTGTTATCACTCTTTCCAATATGATCAAGCAACTTAGCCAACCACTGGATCAAGATATGGACGGCTTGTCGTAAAGAAGAAGAGAATGATAAAATTCACATGACTATATTAGAATACCACTGTGGCCTCCACATTTCATGATTACTATAGGGCAGGGTAGAGTGGTGGGTTCTTTTATGAACTTCATTTGAGGTTGACTCTAGATCAAGTGGGAGGATGATCAAAATATCAATTTCAAAAACAATATACACACCTCCACAATTAGTCTAATATAAAAGGATGGAGATTCACGAGGGCTAGATTCAAACTGCAGAGTGTTAACTTGTAATGGATGCCACAACGTCATATGGAACTCGGGTGATTCGGCACTTTCTGAAAAGCTTATCACGTCTCATTTCAAATAGTTCTTTATCTTCATATTATATTGGAATCAGCACCAATCGTATTTTAATATAAAAAGTGTTGTCGCTCCAACTTAAATCGTCGGCTGTATATTAAATTTAGCCTATTACATGTGTCTTTGGATTTTGAGAATGACTCAAGCACCCCCATGGCCATCCTCCTACCTATTTAAAGGCCTCACCGCTATCAAAACCACATTTTCTTTTGTTTAGTTTAGATTTTGCGCAAATTTTTTGATATTTAATTATGTCCAATGACCACCTATTAGACATGATTTGAAAATTTCACATTTGTGAGATTTCAATTTTGTCACATCTTTTTTTTTAATTAATTGCAGAGATCAAGCCTTGTATTAGTAATCATCTTACTGAAAAATCAGTCATCTCAATCATATCAAAATGGATAGTAATTGATTCTCTTTGCCAACATTCTCTCAAAAAGCAGCAACAGCTCCCCCGCTCCCACAAAGTTGAGCACAACCAAACTAAACACCGATATAAAATGGTTAATATAATATTCACTAGTTACTCTTTTTTTTCTCTAATTGTACCACCACCTAACAATCTCCCAGCAATTCTTGAATTTGACCTAAAACCTACTTCCACCGTCTACTTATGTTAGCATTTGAATGCTAACGTAAATGTACCGAGGGTGTTCAAATC
The DNA here is from genome assembly GCA_001602315.1 of Zoysia pacifica. Classification (NCBI taxonomy): domain Eukaryota; kingdom Viridiplantae; phylum Streptophyta; class Magnoliopsida; order Poales; family Poaceae; genus Zoysia; species Zoysia pacifica. Next base: position 134,133 of record BCLH01000006.1, on the reverse strand, counting down.
GATGCTTGTACATAGTGTTATCATTCAAAACGACCATTTCACGATCCATACTGGTGTTCTTCTATTCCAACAATACTCCATTGATCGATTCTAAAATTATTATCATTCGGAAAATCTGGTTCAATTTGACAATAAATCTAGTTTCCATTTTGAAGTAAATTTGTTGTCCTAATGACAGAAATTTCAAAACAGGATAGTATAATCTAGTATCTTTCCACTGATACTGGTATTGTGTTCGTAACTACCTTTTCCGAATTTTTCATCCTTTAAGACGTACGATCTATTACAGTAATGTACCATGTAAACCATACACATCACAAACTAAAAGTTTGCATCCAATATTATTGGCCTGCTAAACAGTTAAACGCAACAGTTCTGCTGGCCGGCTAAAAATTCTGGGCCAACAATTTATTTACCTGATGCAGCCAAACATTTTCGTTCCAGCTTATGCAAAATATGCGCCCACAGAACAAGACATGGTGTATAACAGAGCTCATTGGTAAGGCACAGCGTGCCAAGCAAGTCCGGATTCCAGACATAACAACCAGTACATATGTATAGTTTGGATACAGCAACCTGTATCAGAATATTTTATTCATGAGAATATGAGATGGGACTCCATGCACATATCACAGACCACATGACGCGGAAGAAGGCTCATGCGGACCCAAGGAAACGACCCATCCAAGCGGAGAACCGAGACCAGGCAAGGTCAACAGCTTCTTTGTTCTCATCAGTCAAACCCATTCCCTTCTTCCTCTTGAGGGCCTCTGGCGATGTGTTCATGAAGGCGTGCGAGCATCCAGGATACATGTGAACTTCATACGGCACCCCAGAAGTCTTGAGCTTCTCCTCAAGGGACTTAGCCGCCTGAAACAAAGTGTCAGTGCTATATTCTTTACTAGTTGAGTAATTTAAAGTATGATGAGATCATGCCTGATATAGCAGATTGTGCAGAGTCATGTTCATACATGCTTATAACTAAAGGATAGTAAATGATTAATTATCCAACAATGCTAAATATTAAAAAATTTGTAAATATCATTGTCAGATTTTCACCAGTTGCTGTTTTCAGTGTAATCAAGCTCCGTTTCCAATAACTTTCATAGTAGCTACATCAACAGCTGTAGTTCCTGAATGCTATCTTTTGAATGCTCATGCAGTTATTGATATTATGTAAGTTGAACCATTCTAGAATCACATTTGCATTATGCCACAAGTCAACATCAGTAATATACATGAAATTGGCTAGTATTATGGATCAGGGATAAGTATGCCATAAACAAAAATCAAAAAGGGAAGGCATGGATTCACTTGTCATTGTAATAGATATAGGCGGGTTCAGGAGCCATACAGTGACATCTGAAAATCCAACAAAATTATCATGCTCCCCAAAATGAGCCTGAATAGGAGCCTTAGCCTTTGAAGGATCAGCAAGCTCAGAAGATGGAGTCCCATAGAAAGCAACAACAGCATCAACCTCCGGGACTAGAACTCCACTTGCAATTGATAAAGCTCCTCCCATGCAATAGCCAGTGACACCAACCTGATTGGAAAAAAGCATTGAATAGAAGGTTAGCAACCTATTTATGAGACTTGATTAAAACTTGCATTGATATCTATAGAACATGTGGATGCAAATGGGTACCCATTGGGTAGTTGTGAGTAATCTTTCTAGTATAACAAGGTGATTAATTTGTATGGGTGGGATGAAATCTTTAGTTCATTTAGCAGATTTTTTGGGCGTGAACCGACCCACAAATTTGAAAACCTGCATCCCTAGCAGTATATATGCTGCTAGGTTGGTTATCTCCCGACCTTTCACTCGCACACCCATGATCTTTCGGGGCTGGATGCTCCTTTCTCTGAGGAAGAAGTGTGGGCAACAGTGAAGTCCATGCCACAGGAGAAGGCCCTGGGTCCGGATGGTTTTACAGGGCTGTTTTACAAGACTTGTTGGGAAATCATCAAGGGGGATGTGCTGGCGGCCCTAGCGGCTGTTCAGCGCGGGCATGTGTTCAAATTCTGGCTGCTTAACACTGCTTTTATCACCTTGCTGCCAAAGAAACAGGATGCAGTTTCTATTAAGGATTATCGCCCCATCAGCCTCAACCATAGCTTTGCTAAGCTAGTGGCCAAGCTTATGTCCAACCGTCTAGCCCCGCTGTTGTCCGACTTGGTTGCCATCAACCAGACTGCTTTTGTCAAGGGGAGAAAGATTCATGACAATTTCTTGTTGGTTCAACAGTTAGCTAAGTGTTTGCACAGGCAGAATCAACCGCATGTGATGTTGAAATTGGACATCTCTAAGGCCTTCGATTCGGTTTCGTGGCCCTTCCTCTTGGAAGTCCTACAGCACTTGGGGTTTGGAAGGCGATGGTGTGATCTCATTAGCTTGCTGCTCTCAACTTCGTCTACTCAGATTTTGGTGAATGGTCAAGCTAGCAGAGTGATCCAACACCGTAGGGGTCTTCGCCGGGGGGACCCCCTCTCCCCTATGCTTTTCATATTGGTGATGGACGTTCTCAACTCGCTGGTAGCTCGGGCAGCTCAGGAAGGTCACCTTCAAGCTCTTGCGGTCCAGCAGGCGAGATACCGTATCTCCTTTTATGCAGACGATGTGGTTCTTTTTCTGCGGCCTTCATCTCGTGACCTCTCCAGAGTTCTCCAACTGCTTGATGTTTTTGGTCACTCCTCTGGCCTCAAGACTAATATTATCAAGAGTTCTGTAACTCCAATCCACTGCAATGAGGAGGACCGGGTTAGAATTTCTGAACTGCTTCCATGTGAGTTGAAGGGCTTCCCTTGCACGTACTTGGGTCTCCCTCTCTCAGTTCGCAAACCAACCAAGTCAGATCTTCAACCGTTAATTGACAAGGTGGCGGATTACCTCCCACATTGGAAGGCCTCTCTTAAACAGGGCAGGCCGCCTCATCTTGGTGAAAGCAGTCCTTACAGCTGTCCCCATTTATCTGATGTCGGTTCTGGACCTGCCAAAGTGGGTGGTCAAATCTATTGACAAGATCCATAGGAGCTTCCTTTGGAAAGGAGGCCAGTCAGCAAACAGTGGGAACTGCCTGGTGAGCTGGAACCGGGTCCAGAGACCCTTGCAATATGGCGGGCTTGGTATTCACAACCTATAAGTGCTCAATTGGTCTCTCCATATCCGTTGGCTTTGGCTTGAGAAAACTGCTGCTCCCCGTCCTTGGGAGGGGTTACCTGTTGAGGTCCCCCGTAATGCCCGGGCTATGTTTCATGTGGCAGTGATCACTGTTGTAGGTAACAGGCACACAACCAAATTCTGGACCGATCGTTGGTTGGAGGGGAAGACTGTTGCAGAAATTGCACCCCATCTCTTTGCTTTGATCCCAAAAAGGAAAAACAAGGAAAGGACGGTGGCACAAGCTTTCTCTAACCGGGCTTGGACCTCTGACATTCAGGGAGCTCTTACAGTACAGGTTTTGATCGAGTACCTTCAAATTTGGGACCTGGTGGAAGGCTTCAACCTGCAGCCGGAAGCGATTGATCAACACTCTTGGCGTTTCACTAGCTCTGGGTCGTACTCTAGTAAGTCGGCTTATGAGGCCTTTTTCCTCGGGACAATCAGGTTCGCTCCTTGGAAGAGAATCTGGAAATCGTGGGCCCCGCTGTGTTGCAAGTTCTTCTTGTGGCTCGCCATTAATAATCGATGGTCGGCTTGCAAAGCATAACATGCCTCATCCTACAGCCTGTGTCCTTTGTGATCAAGAGGAGGAATCAATCCAGCACCTCCTGCTGTCTTGCGTCTTCTCCAGGCAAGTTTGGACCAGCATCCTGCTGCGGCTGCGTTCCATCTCCTCCTCACCACAGTTCTCTTCCCTGCATTTCTCTAGTTGGTGGAGCACTGCGAGATACAGCTTCCCCAAGGAGTTTAGAAGGGGTTTTAACACGCTCATCATCTTGGTCGCTTGGGAAATTTGGAACGATCGGAATGATAGTGTCTTCAACGGAGCACAACCTTCTGTTTCTGCTGTGCTTCAAGCAATCCAACGAGAAGCTCATTTCTGGTGTTTGGCAGGGGCCTCGCAGCTGCACACCCTGCTGTCCCGGTCGCTCCCTTCTTCGGCTTAGCTGGTAGAGGGTTAGGTGGTGGCGCGCCTTTGTGTGTCAGGCGCTTTGTATGGCCTTGTGCGTGTTCTGTATGGGGGTTCTAGCCCCTCTTTTGTACTATGTTTCTCTCTCTTAATGAAACGATACGTAGATCTCCTACGCATTTGAGAAAAAAAAATAACAGATAACCATTATGCATATCTTATTTTGTTCCAGGTATTATCTTTCAGCCTATAGACAATGCGCAGGGTACAGAAACAATTTTTCACCTTGTCTCTCAATCTTTCACCATCAAACAGTTCTGAGAAACATTCAGGCATGCCTAGGTTATTCAGACAAGTATACTCTTTTTATTCTGATTTCTTCAGCAAGATATTTAATGTAATAATTACTCACTGGACATTAAACAATTCTTCAAATTCTTAATCCATTAAAGCAATTTGTAATTTTTACAACCATGAGGCTCTTCCAACAGTGATTTATCACAACATCAATCAGGCTGATCCAACCATGATTTATCACAAAACACTAGAATTTCTCAGAAATACATGTCATTTCGGTATCATATAGTAAAAAGGTTTGCTTCTTTCACCATGCAGACCTAAAAGGGTACAGACTGTCTACATTCTGGAGCATATACTGATATTGCTACGAATTTGAGCGCTTTATTGACGAACTAGAAGGGAAATTATAGCACTAACCGCAGATCAGAGAGGTTTGTCCTCCCTAGGAGGCCGATCAACTTTCTCTCTGTTTTCTGCTTGCCTAGAGTCCAGCCACGCCTGGGTTTATATAGCTACCCAGCCGGCTGGCTACTCCTCTTATTTCTCTAAATCTTAACTGCCTATTGTAACAAACTCAATCTTATCTTAACAAAATGCGCTTGACCAAGCTAGAAAGGTGCAACCGCACCTATCTGGAAGGTGCCGCAGCACCCTTCCTCCTGCGGCTGCAGTGCTGCCCAACAAAAGCATCCACAACACTTACCCCTCCTTTCAAAACAGCTCATCCTCGAGCTGAAATTTGGAGTAAGTCAGCTTGAACTCTTCAAGGGGCTCCCATGTGGAGTCGGCCAACCCACGGCCCAACCACTGCACCAGGACTTCCCATGAGCCACGATTGAGTCGTGCGCGGATCACGGTTTGTGGTTCAGGTACAGCATGGCCATGGATGACTCTGGGTAGAGGAACAATCTCAGTCGGGGCGTCACCACAACACTTCTTGAGGAACACGTGGAAGACATCTTGGATACGAGCCTTGGGTGGAAGCTGGAGACGGTGTGCCACAGAGCTGATGAGTTCAAGCACTCGGAAAGGCCCATAATATTGAGGTGCCATCTTCGCATTCTGATTACTCTTGATGGCAGTGGCCACACGTTGATGCAGGCGGAGCCAAACCCATTCCCCCACTGCGAATGTTGCATCCGATGGTGGGTATCATGGTTTTGCTTCTTGATTGCTTGGGCCCGCAGGAGGCACTCCTGAACAACAGTGAGGAAGTCATCCCTGTTAGACAGCTGTCTGTCTAGAGCGGCCACGCGCCACTCCAGGCTGATATGATGCCAAGGATGGTGTTGGTCGACCAAAGACAACCTCGAAAGGCGTAGTGCGCAAGGCGGTCTGGTAGGACGAGTTGTAGCAAAACTCAGCCCAAAGGAAGCCAGTGTAGCCAACTCCATGGGCGATCCCTGGCGAGGCAGCGGAGGTAGAAGCCGAGAATTCGGTTGGTCACTTCCGACTGTCCGTCTGTCTGCGGGTGAAACGCAGAACTGAGGCGGAGCTTGACGTCGGAAAGACCGAACAGCTTCGTCCAAAAGGAGCTGGTGAACACCGGGTCCCTCTCGCTCACGATGGAACACGACAGTCCATGGAGGCGCACGATATGGTCGAAGAAGGCTTGGGCGACGGAGGTCGCACTGTAGGGGTGGCCAAGGGCGATGAAGTCATATTTGGAGAAGCAATCGACCACTGTCAGCACCATCGATTTGCCGCTGACCTTGGGGAAGCCTTCTGAAATCCAGCGTGATATCCGCCCACACGGAGTGAGGAACATCCAGTGGCTGCAGCAGGCCTGCCGGATGAAGGAGTCTTGTTGCGTTGGCAAACCGCACAGCCCCGAACGTAGCCCCGGACAATGCGAGGTGCTTGGGGGTGTAGAAGGACGCAAGAGGAACATCCAGTGGCTGCAGCAGGCCTGCCGGATGAAGGAGTCTTGTTGCGTTGGCAAACCGCACAGCCCCGAACGTAGCCCCAGACAACGCGAGGTGCTTGGGGGTGTAGAAGGACGCAAGCAGTCGATGCAGTGTCTTTTGGACACCCTCATGGCCCGCGCCATGGACTGTGACGAGTAGCTGTGGCCACAATGCCGACAACTCCGACACAAATATGCGGCCTTAATGTAGCACGAAGCCGTCTGCGGTGGACCAATTTGCCATAACAAGGCCTTGCCCCACCTCGGCGCGTTTGGCAATGACCTCGGCCAGAGAGGTGGCTTCAGCTCAGAGCTCGTTGAAGAGTATTTAAGTCTGGCCGTGAGAGTGCGCAGGAGGCGAACTCTGCAGTGTCCTCATCACGGCGAGATAGGGCGTCTGCTGCCGCATTGAGGCGTCCCGGTTTGTACTCCACCCTAAAATCATAGCCAAAGAGCTTGCTAACCCACGTGTGCTGTGGGATCATCAAAAGGCGCTGGTCGAGGAGGAACCTCAAGGCGAGTGGCCGGTGCGGACGGTGAATTGTCGCGCCCAGACATACGGTCATTAGTGCCGGACTGCTTTGACGAGGCCGATAAGCTCCCGCTCATAGGCGGCGAGTTTGGCGTGCCGAGGGGCCACGACGCGGCTGAAGAAGGCAATGGGTCCGGCACCTTGAAGGAGGACGGCACCGAACCCAGAGCCTGAGGCGTCGCAGTCGATGATGGTCGCCTCAAAATTTGGTAACTGCAGCACTGGTCCGATCGTCAGTGCTGCCTTGAGAGCTTCGAAGGCCGCCATCGCTGCATCTATCCAGCGAAACGCGTCCCACTTGCGGAGGGCAGTGCGCGGCGCAGCAATGATGCCATAGTTCTGGATGAGGCACCTGTAGTAGCCTATGAGACCAAGAAAGTCGCGTAGGGTGCGCAAGGTGCGCGGAAGCAACCAGTTCTACACCGCCTCAATCTTGGCTTGATCGATGGCCACGCCATCTTTTGAGATGATGTGGCCCAAGTACTCGACCGTCCCTCAACGAACGAGCACTTGGAGTGCTTGAGGAACCGGCTGTTAGAGCAGAGTGTGCCAAGCACGGAGCAGAGGTGTTGCAGGTGCTCCGAAAGAGATGTGTTGTAGATCAAAATATCGTCAAAGAACACAAGCACAAATCTGCGAAGAAAAGGCCAAAGGACCTCATTCATGAGGGATTGGAATGTCACCGGAGCATTCGTCAGTTTGAACGCCATGACCACGAACTCAAAAGTGTCCGTGGTGTATGCAGAACGACGTCTTGTGGATGTTGTCTTCATGCATACGGACTTGGTGGTAGCCGCTGCAAAAGTCGAGCTTGGTGAAGTAGGTGGTGCCCCGATGTTCATTGAGTAGCTCCTCGACGACCGGGATGGGGAACATGTTGCGCACCGCCATGGCATTGAGGGCGCAATAGTCGATGCAAAAACGCTAGGAATTGTTCTTTTTACGGACGAAGAGGACTGGCGAGAACGCCGACGTGCTCGGAGGAATGATGCCTTGTTCGAGCATGTCCGCACATTGCAGTTCAAGTTCGTCCTTGAGCAGCTGCGGGTAGCAGTACGGTCGGACCACAATCGGTGCCATGTCCGGGAGGAGGTGGATCTGATGATCGCAGCTCCGATTCGGTGGTAGTGAAATCGGGACAGCGAAGATGTCGCTGAACTCCACCAATAGGAGCTGTAGCAGATCCAAGCTTTCGATGGCGCGGAGGTGCATGCTGCTTGGTGCGCCAACGCCTGTCCACTTGACCCAGTGATCACGACGTCAGAAGGCCATGGTCTAGCTCCCGAAATCCCATAGGATGGGTCCAAGGGACCGGAGCCAGTGGCAGCCCAGCACAATCTCGTAGTCGGCGAGAGGTAGGACGAAGAGGTTGATGGAGAACGCCTCACTGCCGATGGGGACTTCCACGCTGCTACAGACGCCATCAGATGGAACGTGGTCCCTATGGCGACGCCCACGGTCAGACCCGGTCTTGACGCTGGTGGAGATCGAGTCGACAAGCAGTGTCACGAGCGATGGAGTAGTGGATGGAACCCGAGTCCACCAGGGCGCGCAAGGAAACGCCGTGCACAGTGGTGTCCAGCAGCATCGTGTCTGCCGTGGTGACCCCCGTGAGGGCGTGAAGAGAGATCACCTCTTCCTCGCCAGAGGTGTCTCCCTCTGCCAGGGACTCCTCGTCGACCGTGTCCTCTATCAGCTCCATGAGGTAGAGGCCCTTCATCGTGCAGGTCCGGTGATGTTCTTTAGTGAATTTCTTGGGGCAATGGAAGCAGAGGTCGTCCGCACGACGCTGCACCATCTCTTGTGAAGACAAACGCTTCAAGCGAGCGCTAGCCGGTGGTGGCGCGCCCTTGATGGGGGCTGGTGGCGTCTGGACAGGACCCTTGGCGACCGCTGGAAGCGTCTGTGGCATCGAGACGGCCACAGGAGGACGTGGCCGGGCCGTCGGGTTGACGCGGGGCGGCACACGCGTTCCTGCGAAGCAGGCCTGAATGTCATTGTCCTCGTCCAATGCCTGACGGAGCTCAAATGCCCTGGCGAGTCCCATGGCGTCGTCAAGGGACTACAGGCACTGTAACTCGACGTCGGTCTGCAGTGGGTTGCGAAGGCCCCCCGTGTAGATGTCGATCTGGTCCCGTTCGTCGAGGTTGCGGCAGCGAGCGAGTAGGGACAGGAACTTGGCTGTATATTCCTCCACCGTACTCGTACAACGCAGCTCCATCAGTGTGCCAAGAGGGTTGCTGCGCAAGGGCGGCCCAAACGCGCGCTGGACCTTGCTAACTAAGTCCGACCAGGACAGAACGCCACTGTTCTACTCCAGCCGGGAGTACTAGTCTTGCGCCGCGCCCTCCATGTAGAAGGACGCGTACCAAACATGTTTCTCATCTGGTGTGCGATGGGCGCGGAAAAACTGCTCCGTCGTACTCTGGGAAGCGTAGCTTATGGGTGGGCAGTTCGCGTGGTGGTGGGTCAGCCTGCACCGCCTTCTTGCCATTGTGGGAGCCGCCCAATGAGATCTGGTCGGATGCAATCTGTTGACGGCGACGGTGAGGCAGCTCTGGTCGCCTTTTATCATGGCAACCTCATTCTTGATGGACGACAGGTTGGCCAGGATGGCATCCAAGGTGGTCTTGAGCCCCTCCATTGCAGGCCAGAGGATCAAATGGGTGATACTAGGATGATATGGCTAGAAATTTGAGCGCTTTATCGACGAACTGGAAGGGAATTTACAGCAGCTAACCGTAGACTAGAGAGGATCGTCCTCCCTAGGAGGTCGATCAACTTTCTCTGTTTTCTGCCTGCCTAGAGTCCAGCCGCGCCTGGGTTTATATAGCTACTCGGTTGGCTGGCTTCTCTTATTTCTCTAAATCTTAACTACCTATTGTAACACTCAATAAACTGCGCCTAACCTAGCTAGAAAGGTGCAACTGCACCTATCTGGAAGGTGCCGCAGCACCCTTCCTTCTGCGGCTGTAGTGCTGCCCAACAAAAGCATCCACAACATATACACATCAGAAGTTAACAAGAAAATTAGAGTCGAATCCCATTCCAGTTATTGAAAAAGTATGGTTTTTGTAATTTGCTTCATAAAAAAAAACCCTCACATCTACGGATACCTAGCCTAGAAATTGTAGGATTACTTTAACATTATTCATCCAGCCCTTTGCACTGATGATTCTCATAAAAAAAAAACTTTGCATTGATAGAATTAAGAAAAACAGACTACAAAACCAAGAGAAAAGAAATAGAGGAGCTTTATAAATTGTATTCAGATTTTGAAGTGTTAATAAGAGGCCAATGATAATAATTTTTCAAGCATCCTAGTATCACACCAGTGACAGATTTATACATAGGACAGGAGTTATTAATTGAAATATTTTCCAGTAACTTAAAGATTGTCAAATACAAAGAGCAAGTCATGTTTGCTGTATGCCTGCAGGATTGTTGCTTTGCATCTTTTCACATTTGTAACTCTTAGCAAGTCCTCCAGCATGTAGCAAGACCGTTATCCTTCGTTTTAACCTGCGCTAGCCAGTTATGCTTTGTGGTGTTTTTCTTTGAGCAGTTTGTTGTAACCATTACTACATTCCCGTCATAAGTTTATTCAAAATTGGGTCATCATTATGAAAAAAGTATATACAAAGCAAAAAAAATATTAAACAAGAATACAAATAAATGACCCTCCAACCTTAGGTGATCCATTTGACTTGAGCCATTTAACTGAAGCCTGAATATCCTTCACTGCCCCCTGCCAGTCCAGACCTTCCATTAGATGTTGAGCCTCAGCAACGTCCAGGGCAACTTTCCCACGGTACAAACTGACAAAGGAAACAATAACATCAAGAAATAAGTGCTTGCTTGAGTAACAAAACAAGAGTTGTCATCTCATGAAAAGCATTCATCTTAGGATAAAGTCCAAATTACTACCTTCAAGTATAGCCCAAGTCCAAATAACCCCCTAAACTAATTTTTGGTTCATTTTATCCCCACATCTTTGCCCATTGGCTCAATTTACCCCTACTACAATTTGTCTTTTGCGTTTCTCAATATATAAGCATAATCTGAAGCTTAACTTTTACAAGATGATAGAGAAACCATAACACAAGTTAAAAAAAATACAACATAAAATTTTTTTGAAATTATTTTCATAGGTAAGAAAATTTAATAGAAAATTAATCCTTATGACACAAAATGAAAAAACTATACAAAAATAACGATAAAAAGATGTGGTGTATTTTTCTAACATGTGTTATGATATGCTCCATCATCTTGTAAAATTTTAGCTTAAGATAGAATTTAATATATGGAGAAACAAAAAAGATAAATTATAGCAGCGGGTAAATTGAGCCAAATGGCATAGGTGTGGGGATAAAATGAACCAAAAAAGAGTTTAGGGGCTAATCCGGACTTGAGCTATACTTGAGGGTAGTAATTTGGACTTTATCCTTCATTTTGTCACTTAAATCACGGAATAGAATGCCACAAGACATGATCATACTCTGGTATAAGTGCTCTATATCCTCCACCAAGTTTGGAAATGTAGGTGGCATGATTCTTTATCTCATAGTCAACTCCCCACCACTCTTGCAAAACCACAATACCAGGAGCATTTTCTTTGCCGACAACATAAGCATCAAAAGTCTGCACATGAACAGTAATACTTTAATAAGGGACTGAAACTAAAAAATCAATTGTAGTATTAATAAAAATATCCTCCAGGCATGTAGTAGAGCAAATTTTTAAGCAAATCTGTCCAAGCTTTTCCAAATTCCAATTAATTCATCAAGCATACCTAATGGCTAAATTTCAAAGTTATTACACTCCATAAATAATCCTTGGCCATTCCTTAGGGTGGTGTGTAATAGTGGTCGGGTTGTGGAAAGGGATACGCAACAGGAAATGAAGACGTGGGATGGGGTTATGGATTTGAAGATTGAATCCTTTTCCCATGTATGGATGTGTTGAGTTTGGGCTTGGGTTATGAAATTATTGGACTGTAATAACTGTAGCTCAAATAAAAATAACAACATATTTATGCACTTTTTAGGGCAAAATTGTAATTGCAAAATATGTTGTAACTGATCCTGCCCGCACCCACCCCTGCCCCTGGGTTATAAATGCTGGGAAATGCATGCTCCATTTCCTTATCCCTAATAAATCCTATTTCTCTAACTATATGTCCAAGCAATTGATTACAATCTGGTGGTGCTTGGGGAACGTGAGATGGCAGTTGGGAATGGGATTAGGAAATAAAAGGAAAGATATAGATCCTTCATTCACCCATTCCACTAAATCTTAACCCTTCAATTATGAGCAAATTCCTTATTCGCCATCCAAACTTATGATTTTCCCTTATTCGCCATCTAAAATTATCATTTCCTTTAATATATATGAGAAAATAGTATGATCATACCCTTCAGCCCTCCTATGTTTTATATCAATTTCCATTATACTCCTCTGTTGACAAACTATATAGATTTGGACACCTAATTTTATTGTTATGACCCCATTTTTTGATCTGATTGAACACCTTTAATTTTGTTATATTGATTTACTTTGAGAGACTGAGATTATATTTTGATACGTACAACTACATTATTACTTAACATGAAGATAAATTAGACATTGCCAAAAAAAATCAAAATTGGAACTTCTAATAACGATCGTATCCTAATGATGTAAAGAAAATGATACGGAAGGGATGAAAAGTTTAAATTTATGGCAAATGAGGGAAACGGATAAGTTTGGATGGCGGCGAAGGAATTTAATCTTCATTTTTTCACAATCCCAAACTCAGACATTTCACCTCTCATTGCCCTAACCCAGCCTCCATTTTTTAGGTTACCAAACACAATCTAGAAGTTACAAGATTTATGGCGTCACTGCAATTTTAAATGAAACTGAGGGAACTTAACCAAGGAAGGTACACGAAAAGGCTTTGAGATAAAGAAAAAGAAAAAGTGAAAAAGCAAGCTGAGGGAATAACATCAATAGAGAAAGCAGAGGACACAAAGAAAAATAACCAAAACAAAGGAAAGAATAATACAAGAAAAAAACAAAGGAAAGAATAATACAAGAAAGCACATTACACCAAACGAAACGAATAGATTACGTTTCAGAATCATGACGCTCGACTGCATTCGTGATTTCACCATTCACAAAATACATTACCTCATCCATAAGACACCCGATGCTACTTGCTACCGTTACAACCATCATTCAATTCCAGGCTCTTCAAACGAATCGAGCGAATTAACCTCTAGTTCGTGGATGGGGGGCATGAAAATTCCTATAGAGGGAGTTAATTCCTCACCAGCTTTGCGAAATGTTAGCTAAAGGCGCACGATGACTGACTATATCGAACAGAGGATGAGTAGTAAAAACCCTAGAAAAGCCCCTCGGGCTTTAGTCGCTAGAGAAAACGGAGGAGGAGGAGGAGATCAGGGGACGGACCATGTCCTCGCGCTGGATCTGGACTTTCTGGAACGAGGCGGCGGCGTCGGAAGCCATGGCCGCGGCGCGGGGGCGGGGCTGGAGGTGACCGCTGCGGAAGAGGGAGTAGGAGCGCGAGGCCGTGGAGGGGAGGAAGACAGAGGAGGCGCGCCGTAACAGCGCCGGAGCCATCACTTTGGGTGCGCAATTAAGTTGGGATTTGTCGTTTCGAATCAGATGTAGCCCTCTGGTTGGGGCCACTCGCCAGTGGACATCGATCGTGTCACGGTGTGCTTGGTGCACGGCATCGTAGATGCTCCGCCGGTGCGCGGGTTCTGGAACGCTCTGGACTAGTGCTTCCTCCGTCCACGATTATAAGAATGCGCACAATATTCAAGACAGAGCAACAGTGGAAGAAAATGACCGGTAGGTCATTATTAAATTTTTCTTTATCTCAAAGAAAAAAAACTTAATTCCCGATCAACGCAAACCAGAAAGCTTCTCGTTCCATCTGGGTGACGTGTCCATTCTTCATGGTGGAGAACTGATGACCGTGTCTCGAAACCACCAGCTACTTGTGTTTGTGAACGAACAGATTAGGCTTCAAGTTCTCACATGCTATGAAGCGGTACGCTGACGTCATCGAGTTATCGAGAGGCCCAGCCCCCGGTCCATTGCCCTTGTCTCCATAATCTGCTTTTTTTTTTTATCGCAAGGATTTTGTGTTCATTTTTTTGGTTTTTTTTTATGTGTTTTGGAGTAAACTGTGTCATGAGCGTCATGCTAGTTCAAATAGATTGCTTAGCTTCTTCCAAAGGCTCACTCCGACTCCTTTCTTCCTAAATTTTTATCGCCATTAAATTTTAATATTAACTTCAATCATTTGTCTTATTTAAAAATTAATTTAAGTGTGCAAAAGTATAAATTGTGATTTAAATAACTTAAATGATAAAATAAATTATAATAAAATATATGATATTCATCAAACTTTTTTAAATAAGATGAATAATGAAAGTTGATGTTAGAAGAGTAACAGCAACAACAATTTAAAAACGGAGAGAGTCTCTCTAGGATTTTAAAATATTGGCATCTTACTTCTAACATCAATTTCTAATATTCATCTTATTTCAAAAAGTAAAATCAATATAATATATTTTATTATACTTTGTTTATTATTAGTGATTACTGAAATACGATTTTTACACATTTAATTATTTTTTTAATAATAATAGTCAAAATTGATGTAACATCCCGAAATTCTCGAATTGATTTAGCGGCATTACTCTTAAATTTTTGTTCCAATTTAATTGTCAGTCTCAACTTTTGTTTGGATCAAAAATCATTCGTTTCGAATTCGTTCTGTCTAAATCCGAAAATCCGTTCGTCTATATTAAACTGGCGTCGAAATAATTAAGTCCCGAAATAATTTAGTCCGCGTAATTTTTACGTTGACTAAAATTGTTTCTCGAAACTCCGTAATAAAATTTTCGGGTCTCTAAATATTTTTCCCCAAATTATGTCTTCAGTCGTGTTAATTATTTCGTGATT
>BCLH01000006.1:3554-110793 GCA_001602315.1 Zoysia pacifica | reverse complement strand
CCACGTTACCCTGTATGGGCAGTTGGCTTGATCTTGAAGCTTGCCGAGACTGGTTGTTTACCCGTGGGTTGGCGGTGTAGTGTTAGTGTGGTGTTGAGCTTTGACTCCCCACATGAGATCGAGATACCCCACCTGATCAGTGGTAGGCTCTTCACAGCTCCAGGACCTGATTGCGTAGGCTTTTGGGATCCCTATCCTGAAGGACGGATGACGCCAGTTAAAGCTTGTGGACAGGTCTTGTGTGTTCATCGGGGCTACGACGGTAGTTCCCGATGACGCATCCCGTGGGTCCAGGTGCATAACCTCTGCAGAGTTTTAGTCGATACGCATTGCCATGTCCTTTTTGAAGGACACCACCCTGAGTTGTGCTCCTCGATGAGTAGTTTTGTTTTTCTCCCTCCTTTCCTTTTCTAAATGTTTTGACTCCGGCCTTTGAGCTGTGGCCGAGTGTGGAGATTACATCGGCATTAAAATGAACCCTCGCCCGAGATAACGGAGATCTCTGCGAGGCAAGATAATAAAATTTGACAAGTTTGAAAATAAAGATTTATTGCATACTTTAAATAAAATAAAATGTTTAAAACTTGCATTTAGCACTTGAGCCATGCCTTTACCCTTGAAACCTTTTGCATGCATACATTGTTGTTAGGTAGTACGCGGTTTGCTGAGTATTCGTACTCACGGCTTTCTAATTTGTTGTTTTTAGAAGATTCTCTCAGTTTCGACTTCGACTACGTCTCTGACGGTCCGTGACATCCGCTCCTGCGCTCGAGTTAGCCTGTGTGGAGGAGGTTCGCTTCTGTCGCCATGTTGATGCTTCCGCCGCTGCTTTTGTTGGATTCACGATAGAGATATATCCGCTCTGAGATATTTCCGGCCTGCGTGCCGATGGACCCCTTTAGAGGATTTTATTCTAATAATTTTACTCTGATCTACTATTTTCTAAGTTGTTTCTTGCTTAATATTTCTGTTATGGTTTTTTTTGATTGATCGCTTGTGATATCGTGATTGCCAAACTCCTGGGATTGGCAATGTCACGTGAGATCGGGACTTGTCGAAAGATAAGTGAAAACCCGGTCGTTACAATTGATGTTCTCAATATTTTAAAACCAGATGTAGTAACTGTTATTTATCTTTCTGCAACATTTTCCTAACATCAGAGATCACTGCACTAAGAAAATTTTAGTGAAAACCCCTTATACATCAAGATATTTGAAAGGCAAATAGAATATATTAAAAAACTATGTATGCGAATTTTACTTAACTCATGCTTCCTCTACATCCATACCAACATTCCTTCTGTTGCGGTGGAAAGCAAGGCGAAAATACCATGATGAAAATAAAACCTTCAACCACATCTGTCAAGCAACCATAAATACTCTAATATATCTCGTTTCTTCTTGCCTCCAGCATGAACATTGGAGGGGGAATTCAGGAGAATTTCTCATGGTTGCAACCAAAGGAACCGAAGGGATACTTTCTTTACTATCAATACCATTTAAGTGTGTATATAGTCTGGCTATAATATGTGTATACACTAAAAAATAAAATTCATGAACTTGAAGTTTATAAAAAAATCAGATCCAACAAATAACCTATGCCATCTCCAACACAAAAACTTTTCTGATAATCATATAGAAATATCAGATTTCCACTGTCCTATCCACTTTGTCGTAGCAGGAAGGAAAATATTCATTCCCTCTTCTAGCCTTACATAGCATAGGTTGCATGCTGCACTAACACTACTACAAAAGTGGTATGTGTAAGCGGTTGTAAAGGTATTTTTTAGGCCGAATTTCAATCTGTTAACATTTTATAACCTGTATAAATGGAGCATTTCTCCATACGTTAATTCAGAACCACTTGCATTAGAGGCATGCATTAGCGCTCTCTAATGCCAGTTGCAACTAATGATAACCACCTGCATTACAAACTCTATTAATTGCAGGTGGCTACTAAACCGCATGCATTACAGGCTCTAATGCAAAGTGGTTGCTTAAATGAGATGCCTATGTTTTGTATATTTATGCAGGCTGATCAAATAGGCCCACTTCATTCCTACCTGTAGCTTGCAATATGACAAGTCATGGTGGAGGAAACACAAAGCAGTGGGAATGATCGCAAAAAAAGGGTCGAGCAAGACTCAAAAGACAAGTTGATGTGTCATTAAAGCATCTAAGAGTTCAAAAAAAATGTTTAGTACTTTCAAAAAAGAATATTAGGAGTAAAAGAAGTATCATTCTCCAACAATTCTTAATATATGGTTTTCAAACAACTTCTAATCAATCCAAATCAACTAATTTCGTGAGCCCTAACCTTTAGAGAGTGTAGATCAAGTCTCCAAAATATGGAAACAGAGAGCTCTCGTTTCGAAAGTTAATATATATATATACAGAGATGATTTAGAAAATTATTAAAGGGTGATTTTTCTAATGACTTCTTAATATTTTTTTTAAATGCAGGAGAGTTGCATTTCGTCATATTAAGAAGAATAAAGTGGGACGAGAACCTGAAACGACACATATCCACAATATATCGAACACAACTCACCCACAATATATCAGACACAACTCAACACCATGACCTGAAAGAACAACCTGACACAACTCAACACCATAACCTGAAAGAACAACCTGATACAACTCAACGCCATGACCTGAAAGAACAACCTGACACAGAAGTAATTGTAGACTCAAACACCCCAAACTAACTAACTCCCAGAAGATGTCATGATCAGGGAGGACATGCCTCGAGCTCCTGCCACTTCCCATAACCTACGTTCACTCCCAGCACAAGCCACTGCTCTTGTCAAACTTGGCTGAACACCATCAAAGACACATGCATTGCGATGTGTCCAAAGCGTCCAAGCCCCAAGTGCGACCATGGAGTTCAGTCCCTTGCAGATTTGAGCAGAGGTTGTATAGCAAATCTTATGCCACCAATCATCAAAGGAAATGGCTTCTAACTGTGGAGCAAGGTGTTGCAGCCCCATCTGGTTGAGGCCAGGACTTCTTAATATTTTGTTTACAAGTGATATTAGATGATGGTGGAGAAGATCTTAGAGGCCCATAAAAATTTGAAGTGTTTAGCACATGCACTTTAAGTATTTCCTTTTGTCTCACTCACATTTTCCCTCTAAAAAAACTTTTCAGAAATCATAAAAAATTGAGAGATAATCAATGTTCCTTCTGCTCTAAATTAGGTTAGTTCAAATTTAAACAAGCTAGCAGAAATAATTTCACAATGGAGGGAGTATTTCAGTAATCTAGAGCATGGCAAAACTTAAAGAAATTTTCAAGAGCTAGCTTTGTTCATCAAAATTAGCTTTGCCTTACAGAAATTTTCAAGAGTGAGTTTTGTTCATAAAAAATAGTCTTTATGGATCTCCTACAACCAATTATATTAATGAGAGATTTCAGATGATCCACTAGATGACTGAGATGCCCTGATACACCCTGTGTTTGACCGCCAACAAGTGACACTGTAACATTGTCACATTGATGCATACCGGTTGATATCTACTCAGCGTTAAAAGTTTGAAATGAGTCAAAAATTGATCAATTGACAACGGGCCTGAGCGCTGATTGCAGAAAAACTAGGGTGTAATAGGAGGATTTTTGCCAGCCCAAACAAAGTACTTCACAAATTTACCATTGAAATAATGGATTTCACAAAAATACTAGCCAAAACATACGACTATTGTTTTCTTTGCCATTTTATCTCTTTTATGTCCTCAGTATAATCACCTAAGTGATTTGCCTATATGATTTGACTAAGGGCACAAAAGAGAGAAAATTACAAATTTGTGAAAGCCATTGTTTCAATGTCAAATTTGCGAACACATTGTTTACACCGCTAAAAATGAGAACGTCTTGGTGTAATAGGTACATCTAAGAGTCCTCTTTAATTCAAAAGATGAGCTACTACCTCCCTCCGACTTCGAGTTTTGTTCTATGGTTTGAGTTTTATCCCACAGCAAGTAACGCTCTCGCCTCCCAACGCCACTACAACTGCATTGCTGCCTTGGTAAATGCATAGACAGCTCCGCTCCCCATCTGCGCTCTCATTTATTTGGCAACCTCCATGATTGGTGGGGAGGCAAAGGCCAGGGAGCTCACACCTCGCCCCCATCGTGGATGACCGACAGGTAAAATGTGTACCATAATTTGGGTTCCTTGCCGCAGGCAGCACATTGTGTGCGGGAAGCGGTCCTAGCTAGCACTTGGCCAGCAGCGGTGGCTAATCTTGGCACCCCCACCCCCACCTTGACCCTTCCTGCGACAATCGGTTGTGGATGCCGAACGATGAGAAGGAAGGCCTAGAAGGGGCTGCGGCACGGGCGGATATGGTGGTCATGCTTCATGCGCTAGACATAGAGCTCCAGAATGATAAGTACTTCAGGCAGAGGCGCTCAAATCCATGGCATCAACCTTGAGCTGCTCTGGGAGATGCTAAGTGGCATTAGGGAAGAGACATTTAATAGGGGTAGCAGGGTAATATGACTTGATGCATTGGTTTTTATTATTTCAGCTAAACCAACGTTGGTATTGTGACAGAGGGAGTAGTTTTTTAAGAGTGAAGAGGATTTTAAAAACTCATTTTATTTTTGTGATAGAGGGAGTAGTTTTTTAAGAGTGAAGGGGATTTTAAAAACTCAGTTAATTTTTTTGAACTGGAAAGGTTTGAAGGGTAACCTCTTATCTCTAATTTTACACCCCAAAAAAAAACAGAGCCCGTTTCTAACGACAACCTCATCTAGATTTAACCCTATCTATAGGGGCTAGAGTAAAAAAAAAAAACTGGGCTGGGTCCACACAATCCAATTGTTAATACACCATTATTATAGCACTACATATTGTTTTTGCGAGGAAAATATTATACCAGCCTTTATTTTAAAAAAAAGACACATGGTATTTTGTCACAATTCTTAGTAATTCTTCACAACCATTTTTTAATAAATTGTATTTTTTTTGCAAAAAAATAAAGTCAGTTATAACATTTTTAAACACATCATATATCATAACAAAAATGTTGATATCATTGTTCGTCCATTCATATGGTTGGTAAGTGGGAAAAGAAGTTAAAACATGGCAAAAAATATATAGTGCTATAATAATGGTGTATTAATTTTGAAAGTGCCATTTTAGCAAAGCCCATATGACTCTTTCCTTTTCCAGAGGTTTGTTACACCTGCTGAGGTTTGCGGACTGCACCGGTGGAGATTATATTTTGCCTGTTGCATTATTGGCCAATGTAGTTTGCCGGTCGAGATAGTTCATTTTACTGCATTTGTTTCTAATGTTTCAATTTAATTCAACTAGCTCCATTTGCTGACATTTTACCTGTATTTTATATTATTTTTTGTAATACAAGAAATATTTAAAGTTGTATGGTGAATAAATTCACTACAAGAAAAATGATTTTTAGTCATATGTGAATACTTGCCATCAAAACCTTGGTCACAGTTTGGTGACTATATATAGTGACCAAGAATCGTAGATGTTGATCACTAAAATTATATAGAACTAAGAAACTCTTAGTAACTAAATGCATTTAGCAACCAATGAACATACATCTTCGTCATTAAAATTTAGTCCACAATAAAAATCAAATCTTGATCATTGTTTGTTAGTTTTTAGTGACCAAATTTTATGGTCACAGGAATTTGGTGCCTAAAGGTTTATTTTTCTTGTTGTGATTGATGTTCCATGTTAGCCTGCATGTCCTCTATGCATTCATCGTTGATAACCTAAAAGCTCTATGTTAGACTTTGCCGTACTTTTTTTTATTTTTCAATTTAATCTGGTAACACTGATTGTCTACTTTTGTTACCATAACTGGCCTCGTTATTTCTGCTAGCCATATTTTAAGATAGCAGGCCACCTATCTTCTTTGTCCTTTGCCCATTTTCTCTTTCGACTTGTAAAAGAGTTTGTCTTTCCACCTTAAATGTTTTGGCAATGAATTTTTTGTTTTCAACAGTACTTATTTGTTTGGCTGCATGCACTAGTTGTAAGCACAATCAATTGATAAGTTCATTTTTATTAAGGCAAATAACTAAGATTTAGGACTCAGAAATTGTGATCAATTTTTTTAGCTTGTAAATTTTCTGGGCTCTTCCTCCGCTCTTAAACTGTTGTTGTTAGGACAACAAATATAGTTCATTTTTGGACTACAATTGTTGTCTTAATGACAACAATTTAAATACAGAGGGATCATGTTGCTAAATTTACAGTGCCAGTAAGGGCTAGGACTTAACATACCTTTCTCAAACTGCCCGTGTACAAAACTACATGCAACTCTCATGCCTAAAAACTTTATGCTGAACTCCACCGAATCATATGTAATAGTTTCTACTGGCATGCATGTATGTGTAAACCATCCCCAATCTTTTCCACAATATATTAAAATATTGTGACTTGATCAATGTTAATGTGGTCCAAAATTTTCTATAATCATATACTCCCTCTATCTCAAATTACTTGTCATACTAGGCTTAGGCACAGTAATTAAAGATAGGTGAAAAAGGTTCAATACACTAAAAATAAGAAAGAGAGAGATAAATATAAGAGATGTGTCAGAAGGAGAGAATGTCGTTCTAGGAAGTGAGGATGACAAGCAATTTGAGAAAATTTTAAGACTCTAAGATGACAAGTAATTTAAAACAGAGAGAGTACAATACATTGTATGCTACACAACACTTTGTCAATGTTGCTCCTAGTTATAAATTTATGGTACATGTTGTTTAGGTGATATTCATTTCTTTTTCATTTCTAGGGCCACTTTTGCTGGGCCACTTGTAGATAGCTACTTTGTTTTATGTTGTTATAACTGGTGTCTTCTAACTAGTTTGTAATTTTGTTTTCGGCTGTTATATATTGCTTGACATGAATTTGTAATGTATTCTGACTGCAGTGCAATGTGATTCCTTTAAAACTTGTTTGTTTGAACTCACACTGTAATTAGATTCCCTTTAATCAGAACCGGTCTAGTTCAAACGTGGTACACCTCCTCTTACCATGTAGTCAGGTCCACGGGTGCTCTTCACTCATTTTTCACACTCCAGGCCGCTTCGCTCCTTTCCCAATGATACTGGCACGGCAGCTCACCCGGATTGGTATCCTCTGACTTTTTTTTTGCATGTCAAACTTTGTCGGAGTTAATTTTAATCACTTATTACAGAATCAACGTTGAATAATAACTGTATAATTTATGGTATTATTTTTAAATAAATTAATATAATTTAAATAAAAAATAATTTTAAATTATAGAGCGTTGATTATGTAATGAGTAAATGGGATTGAGTACAGTAAAATTTGTCGTAAAAAGGAGAGGATCAACCCCCCCCCGGCGGTTGATTGCCCTCTGCTCCATTCCCACTGCAATCCGTCCAGCCTGACTACAAGAGCTTCCTTCCCTGTGGGTGGTGTCACCGGCACCGCGCGCGGCGACGAGCAGTCCGCATTATTGGTCAGCAGCTTCATGCAGCACCCTTCCATGCTGCCGCACGCGAGGACGGTGGCGTTGCTGCGGTGGCGCACTCGGGATCTGGAGGGCAAGCAGCTAGGTCTGCATTGGGGAGCTAGGAGAACAGCAGGCTATGACTTGGGTGGGGGGGGGGGGGGGGGGGGGGGGGGGGAGAGAGAGAGAGAGAGAGAGAGAGAGAGAGAGAGAGAGAGAGAGAGAGAGAGAGAGAGAGAGAGAGAGAGAGAGAATGGCGAGTGTGGACTGCAGGGGAGAGAAGTGAATTGAAATTGGGAAAGATACCTGCTCGCCTGCTCTTTTGGTATTGTTAATTATCTTTTTCGTTGTGTTCTTTTTCCTCTTTGCCTTTCTTGCTACAGTAGTGTTTATTTATTTATTTTATGAGATTCATAGGCATGATCAACTTGTTTATGGAATGCTAAGAGAGATTTCCGATTAACACGCAAAGTTTTATCAACTTCGATGGAGATGGAACAAACTGTCTCTGATTTCTATTTTAGATGTAACGGAGCCTTCGTCAATTTGATTCCCTCACTGATTTCTCCAGTTTTGGATGTGCTTGATTGTTATCTTTTGATACCATGTGGTAGTAATAATTATTCTCTTTTGATACCATGTGGTAGCTAATTATTACGTGACATTTTCTCAACCAAACATTGTAATAAAATTAAAAACCATTGCAGATCCGAACCAAACAAAGACCGAAATAGCATACATTAATTACGACCACACATGTATCTGATTATAGTAGTGTTGCATATGCATTGCCACTTCTGCAGAGATCAAAATCTAATATTGCGCAGTGGAAAGGCGGTAGTTAAGAGTTTGTTATCATCGAGAGAGCAATCTAGCATGGATTCAACACGCAGAAATTTTATAGGAGAAAAGAGCAAAACAAGAACACAAGCGTATGAAAGAAGTGCCTGAGCATTCTCAAGCAGCAATTTTTTTCTTGTAAATCCATCATAGTCAATATCCGCAGGTGTCGAACTAGATGAAGGGTTAAAACTAATCTTCTTACAGAATCTTGCAAAGTGGAGGAAGAGGCAACCTTGTCTTCTGTGGAGTCTGGTCACTTAGCAGCCTCTACTTTTAAAGAGGGAAGGACAAAGAAAATAGTATTAGAAACTGCAAAAGATGAAGGGTTAAAACCAATGTTACTTCGGAAGAAGATTTTATGGGCGGATCAAAATTTGTTACACCTCAGAAGAACAAATTGATGTATTCAGCAGAACTATTCATTGCAAAAAATACCAAATGCAATAAAGGAGAGGCTAACTACTCTGTTGTTGGCATGACCCTTAAATCCAGCAGGTCTGTGGCTACTAACTCAAGCATTGTAAATTGGCAACAAATGATGACTCCCCGGTGTCTGGCAGTTCAAGGAAAAGAGCAAGATGAGGGTGGGCGAAGCTAAAACAGATAGCTGAAAAGGATAAAATTGAGAGGAAAGAGCAATATGTGAGTTATTGAACTTTTTTTGTTTGTCATGCAGTAGGTACAAAAGGGAAAAAAAAGTTTATTGAAAGCTATCAATGTAGACTACATTCTTTAACCCTGCAAAAGTGTTAACAACCTCCTGTGAGAAGAAAATGAATGCAGCTATATTTTCTGCAAGAACTGGGCAAGAAATTTTCAATTTGTTTTTACTAGATTGGTAGGAGTCGAATAAATATTTCCCCTCTGAGACATGAAAGCCTTTGCTAATAGCAGATCTAAGAACTCCGGCATATGATGCTAACCCTTCCCAGCCACATGACATAAATGTGAAGTTTAAATTGAAGTCGCACACTACCATGATATTCTGGGATATTGTGCCTTTTCTATTCCTATATGATGGTGTTTTCTCTTCTCCAATTGTGATGGGTACATACATGTGTACCATCAATAGCACCAATGCAAGTCTGCATATAAGAAAAGACAAAATTGATGGAAAAAGAATGAGTTTAGAGCCAAGAAAAGAATAAGAACAGAAAATGAATGAATCTGTTACGTATGGATTACCTTAAAGAATGGCCAGAATTTGGAATCCAATGCAATCTTGGGATGATTTTCAAGAGAATTAGGAAGCTTGATAAATTTGTGTGTGACGGCAGGAATTATATCAAAAACAGCCTTCATGTGTCTATGGATGGTTTCTTCGCTGCGCTGAAATGCCTTTTGCAACCTTCCATTGCTCGCATTATGGGAGAGCATGCACATAAATATTCGTAGATGCTCCTCAATTGTAACTCCACGTGTATCACGCAGTAGGCCCTCGTGCCTAAGATAATTTGCTATTGCCTTAAATATGTGTGGCTCCATACGAAACTCACTCCTACACCAACTCTCATGCCCCGCAGGAATTTCCACCATCTTCTTAGCACCAGTATATTCAGAAGTATGTATTCTTCATTAACCCTTTGAGTGTGGCAGGAATGGTAACAAAAAATAGTTCATCATCCTCTTATTCTTCCATATGCATGAATTCTTTAATTTTCTTCGTCCTATATTCCACAATTTCATTCCTAGAGCCCATTATCTAAAATTTATAGGTATGGCAAAATTTAGATATATATTATCAATAAGTTGGATGCCTTGACAGCAAACAAGGCTACTAGGTAAGGAACTAAAATGTAACACAATTACACAAATGAGTTGGATGCCCTGACAGAAAACAAGACTGCAAGGTAAGGAACTAAACTGTAATCGCTATTTTTCATTTCAACGTAATCGCTGAGTTTTGCAATATTCAACAGCAATGCACATGCAACCTGTATGATAGGAGTCAACTCCACTATTGTTATGCATTTGCACAAAAAAGTATGATGGTTCTAACGAGTTTATGATGAATTTCTCAAATGGTCAACAGATTTTGGCGGTAAGTAGTAACAAGTTGTACTCCTACCAGTAAAATTTATTATGCCTGCAGTAACTACTCCTAATAGCCATAATGTTAACCGTATGACTGGAGTAATTTGGTGCAGTTGACAGATTTGGGAATGAAAACGGACATCATGGACCAGTTCTAATTCAGGCACTACCAACTAGCACAGTGTCCTTGAAATACACAGCAACAAAGATTCCAGATGCTGTGGACATGACTGCATATAGCATACTACTAGTTTTATTACAAAGATTCCAGATTCTTGTCAATTCATTATACTGCACAGTTAATTTATCATCGCAAGGAAATCAGATAGCTGGTACTAGTTTTATTGCAAAGAAATCAGATAATAAAGAAATAAGTACTCATTGCTCACCTTTGTGCCAAGGGGAGCAACACCCCCGGGAGGCTTAGCGGACCGATCTGTGGAGCGCAGGAGGTGAGGAGGACGATTCCAATCGGGATGGGAAGCGGATGAGCTGCTGCTTTTTCTGTTCATAGGCACAATCAGACAGGGGAAACAGGGAGAGGCAGAGCTTGGGCAAGAGACAGAGTCACGAACCTAGGTCTGGATCTTGATGAGGCAAGGTGGCCACAGGTGAAGGTGTGGCGGGGGCATATCTTGGGGTCAAGGACGAAGAGCCGCTACCTGGCAATCGGCGGGGAGGGGCAAGGCGAGAGGCCCCTGCAGAGCCGGCAGCGGCGGTGGTGATGAACCGAGCCCAGGCAGGCGAGCAGGCAAGACAGAAAAGTCGGGGAAAATACAAATGGAGTCGGGACACATTTGTTTTTTCAACCCCGTGGATCAGAGGGGAAAGGCGAAAGCTGGCCTGCGGATTTTTGGCCCATCAGGCTTCCACAACGTCGCTCGGGCTGGATGGGGATTCAGAAGCGTGGGTTGAATTAAAGCACGGGATTGGGTCAAAATCCCTCCCGAGAATTGGGGTCGCCAAACAAAGCTAAGGGCTCATTTGGGTGGAGGGGAGTAAAAAAGCGGTGGGATTCAACCTCAAGGATATTTTCACCCATGTGTACCATCCTCGCCCCACCAAAGATATTAAGCCTTTGACAGAGCTTTTAACTTTTAATTCTCAAATAAAATCACGTGAGCTCTGTCAAAACTATTTTTTAAAAGAAATAATTCTTCTCTAACTCTATAAAGTGATTCTCTAAAATAAGTTAAGAAGTTGAGAGCTGAAAAATATAGCTTTCTAGATTATGTGAAATAATTCTTTGTGTTAATTTTATGTTTATCCTAAAAATCAAAGCAAATCACTTTCGATCACAGAATCACTTCACATGAGAATTAGAAGTAAATCAAATGCTAGAAGCTTTGCCAAAAAGGCCCTAACGCCCCTCAACTCAATTCCTGACATATTCGAGAGACTCGAGGATAAAAACCTCAGATATTTAATAAAAATTCAAAAAAAATCAGAAAAATCAAATGGTCACGTAATAAATCAGTAAAAATTCCAAAAAAAATCAGCAAAATTCGAATGGTCATGTAATAAATCAGAAAAATTCAAACAGTCATGGAATAATTCTGTAAAAATAGATAAAAAAATTCAAATGGTCACAGAATAATTCAGTAAAAAATCAGAAAAAAATAACAATGCTTGGCTTCCAGTTTCACAAAATCCTACTGGTCTCATAATATTTCAAGTAACAAAGCTAATTCTAATTGTCACAGAAGTGATAATGTTCACATAATAATTCTGAATAAGACTAGTGATAATAGGTTCACATAACAATGCCACATTGGCTTCTCCGAATGAATTCACAGAAGTGATAATAAGTTCAAAGAAGTGACAATAAGTTCACAGAAGTGATAATGTTCACACTGTCCAGAAGAGGGGCATCCATCGCTTCAGCTTCACCAACAAATCTGACATACTCTCTCTTGTGTATCAAAGGTAACCAGCATGTTAGTTTAACAAACAATCCAACATGTTAGTTCGACAAACATGTTTGTATATCATTACTCCTTAAAAAGCACAGTTTTTTTCTATATATACATGATAAAATATCTTCAACAGAGATGAATTAGACTAATGCACACAAAAAATGCAGCCAGAGTTATCTTTTTTACAAATTTGACAGATGAAATCTCTCCACAGACACGACTTACAAATCTAACGAATGAGCTCTTTCGAATCTCCTAGATCTTAGACCCACACAGACCACTGTTAGTTAACAAAACACAACTACCCAGAATAAATATATGAGATCCAAAGAAAGTTGTTGAAAAACAAAACAAATTCAGTTTAAGAATTAATATATTATTTCTTAAGTTAATATTTTTCTTAGACAGTAGAATTAGCACGGACACTAGAACTAGTATCAACAAACAATCGAACAAATATAAAACAAAAAAGTTAATGTTTAGAGGACAGTGTTGTATATTCATGACAACAATCTAACAATCCAACAGCTATTGTAACCATGACAGAATTATACAGTTTAAGAATCTAATAATCTAACAATCCAACAGCATTGCATTGCATTGCGAAGATGAATGTACCTGACATCCACTAGAGTTATGCATGCTGTTTGCCTGCAAAAAGGGAGGCAACTACTGAGTTTTGACAGACATAAGACAAAAGCTAACATATAGCTGGAACATCAAACATGCTGGAACATAGAAAAGGGAGGTAACTATTGAGTGCTGGACCAATATGCTTTGCAATAATAAGGATATAGAGCAGAATTTTAATTCTGAATGTCTAAACTATTACTAAACCCCCAGAACAGGACAATCAAGTATGGAAGAAAGTTGAAAGGAGAAAGATGATTTACATACCTAGGGAGCAATTTCACCTTGGATCCAGAATCCAGAGTAGACGAACTGTTGGGCTTTTGAAGTTAAGGAAAATTTCTCTGTTTTGATCACACTTGAATACTTTTGTTGCCTTTGCCTTTTCAGCATCTGAAAGTTCCTCAATTGACTCCAGTACAGTAATGCAGTTCTTAATGGAATAGTCACCATTTGTCTTTGTCCTTTTATCCAGCTCATCCACAAAATTTTTTGTTTGCCGGTTCCTGAAATCCACATACTCTTGTAAAACTCCAGCAACTTGACTCTGACTTTTCCTTTTCCCACTACTAGATCCTTTTTTACCAGAACAAGAGGAAGTTGAATGCTCTTCATCAAAGTTAATGGGATCATTTGATGGTCTTTGCCACTCAACATTTGCAGAGAAAGGGTTCACACCAACACCAGGATAATCTAGATTCACTATACCAAGTTCAGTTGAGGAGGGTGCAAAAATACTAGGTTCCTGGGTTGATGTGAAATTTAATTCTCCTATGGCTATACTTTCTAAAAAGACAGAAATAGCAGCAGAACATGAGGAAACAAAATTTTGAAAGAAACAAAGGTACTGAATGTGCATCAATGAATTTTTCTCCATGCTGTAATTTTGACATAAACAGAGATACTGAAAGTTTTACAGAAATAGAGGTTCTAAAATTTTGACAAAAATAAAAGTACTGAAATTTTGAAAGAAAAACAGAACAACTAAAATTTTGACAAAAATAGAGGGACTGAAATTTTTAGAAAAACAGAGGGACTGAATTTTTGACAGAAATAGAGGGTCTGAATTTTTTGCAGAAACAGATGGACTAATATTTAGATAGAAAATACCTTCATAAAATTTCCCCATGCTGAAATAGAGAGGAAATCCCTTTTTCCTAAACTTCTTGAGAATCCGATTGTCCTATTCATTGTAAAAGAAAACTACACAACATCAAAAGATGACAACAGTAGCTCTATCAAAAAGAAAACCAGTTAAGGCAATAAATTACCATATATACAGTTTCCCGTTCTGCTGGTGTAGCATTGATCGTGCAAAGACTATCATTCCAGCCTGCATCATTGTTCTTCCTTGCATCACGAAGTGCCCTGTAACTTGATTTCAACTCCTTTTCTTTTTCCTATATCTGATCCTTGGTGAATCCAGCTGATGGAAACCTTTCATTGAAACTATTCACAATACTTTTCCACCCCTCAGCTTTTCAACCATTCTGACCTCTAAACTTTTCATGCATATGGTCTTGAAGTATATCAACTAGGCCTTTTTCATAATCAAAGTGCCACAAAGCTCTTGATTGTTCTTCTTTACTCATTACTACAATTCAGAAAAAAATATACAAACACACTAATTATTAAAAAACAGCACCATGTTCAAAGTATAGCTTTATTACAATATGGTTAAAATCTAAGAAGTACAATCTAAGAAGCTCAATTTTGGATATAGTCATCCCACATCTGCATAGAAATCTAGTCTCTAAGGAACTGCCACCACTGTCATGTAAGTTTGATGAATCCATATCATTCTGATAATTCTCATCCCCCTTCGACAAGTCAACATAATCTTCCGGCTGATGTAAAGAGGTTGGTGATCAAGCCATTCCTCATCTCCATTTAGGTTTCTAATCAAGTTATGAAATACAGCTGCTACTGCTGGGATTTTAACTTGAGATTCAATAGGATGATGAGTACTGTCGGTGTTCGGACCACCGGCACAGTGAAATTTACGTAATCGGAGGGAGTATCGGTACGCTCTTCGTATTCGAATGGCCTACTCTACGAAAAGACTTGAGAGTTAGCCTGGTTCGGGCCGCCGTCGAGGACTAATACCCTACGTCCAAGAGAGAGCGAGATCAAATCGTATGAACTCAAAGAACACGAGTACAATGTGAAAGGGTCTTGGTTCGATCCAAGAACCCCAGCACGCGTGGGTGGATATGGTTACAATGGAATGACTTGAATTTACTTGACTTCACTTGTTTTTTGTCTAAGGGCCCCTGGTATCCCTTATATAGGGGTCGGACTAGGGTCATCAACTTGGCGCCTACGGAACCTTCCGGCCCTCCGCCAGATGAGGCCTTGGTCGTCGCTTGAGTTGGTCGTCTGGCGCCTGCTGGCGCTGATGCAGTTGTTCGGTGTTCTTCGTACATCCTTTGTCTAGTCGTGGGGGATAAATGACACCTTTTCGTTTTGCTTTATCGATCGCTTGACAGCTTTAACAACTTCTAAAACACTTTACCTCCAGGCAAGATTGCTTTACCTCTTGCTGTATGTTGGCAGAAATCTCTGCGACTGTCAGAGGTTGACCATTGAGGCGGTGGCCAACCCTCGAGGGTCAGACCGTAGCGTTGGCTTCTAGCCGTTGGCTGGTCGAATCTTGTTGTCGTGTAGCCTTGACCTTTCGTTGGTCGGGCTAGGATGTTTGTGTGGTTCCAACCCCCGGAGTCGGGACGTTCTTAGTAGGACGTGGTCCTTTGTGGGCTGCAAATGGGCCGTGGGCCGTAGTTCACAGACGAGCTTTCGCGTAGAGGCCGGGTTCATAAGTACCCGGGGTATACTATCCTGACAGTAGCCCTCGAGCCCTGCGCCGTTTGCACTCCTTGTTGAGGCGGCGTTGGGCTAGTCTTCGTTAGAGTTCGATGCTTGATCCTACGGGGGCGCGCGAGCACGCCCGTAGGGCGTAGCCTTCAGAGTCCCCGAGCGATCCGAAGGATCGATCGTGGGGCTAAAACTTTGTCTTCGTCATCGATCACTGATGGTTGATCCTATAGGTGCGCGCGAGCGCCCTTGTAGGGCATAGCCCCCGAGCGATCCGAAGGGTCGGTCACGGGGCTAAATCTTCATCTTCGTTGTGTAGAAAACCTACGGGGGCGCGCGAGCGCGCCAGTAAGGCGTAGCCATCGAGCCCTCGAGCAATCTGAAGGGTCGGTCGTGGGGCTAAAACTTCTAATCGATAGTTCCCGACCTCCGGGGTCGGTTTGAAACTGATTTTCGTTATCAGACGTGTATCGGGACAAATGCCTAGATTGAGCCAATCGGATCGGCTATATCTCATGATCAGCATCGCGCCTAGGTCGGGCCGGACGGGTCGGCCATTTCCCATGATCAGTGCCTCGGGTCTGTGAGACTCGATCTCACGGCGGCAACGGTTTTGACGATTGTATGGTTCCGCTGCCTCCACGTAGGCGGCGGATAACACATTTAGGAATTGTTACCGTCGGTCGATCCAGACGGTCGGATGGTGCCGATCAGACGGCGATGAGGGCTTGGCAATTTGCATGTGTGCGTCCCATTAACTGGAGCTTGTCAACCATTGACTGGCGTGTCCAACAGGCGCTCGTCACCTCCATCGTGGCGGAGGTGGTGAGGAGACTCCCAGCCCCACCCGTCAGTGAGTGGGGTGCCGGCTTAGTGGGTGTGCGTCGCGGCGTACACCCATCGCGTTGTGGGTAGTGGGGGTGAGTAACATTTACACACTTGGTAGTCTTTAAAAGGGGACGCGGTGATTTTGAAATTCACCGGCACTTCCATTGCCTTTGTCTCCAAGCTTCCTCGCACTAGATTGCTTTCGCGCTCGGAGCTCGTCGTTTTCGTCCTCGTTGCCACCGCATTCGTTCCGACGGCCACCGCGATCGTCTTCACCCTCATCGCCTCCGCCTTCGCCGTCGTTGTCGTCGTGATGGAGGCCGCCTGGAAGCCATCTGTCGTTTTGGAGGCGGTGCTCAAGTCGTACCATGACGTCGACCTGTTGCCATCGAAAGATGCCGGCGAGTGGGAGGCGGCGGAGAAACAGGAGGTGCCGGTGCCACCGGAGGGGAAGATTGTGAGCTTCATCGCTTTCCATGAGTGCGGGCTGGCGCTCCCAGGCACCTTCTTCTTCCGCACGCTGATGCTCCACTATGGCGTGTGTCTCCACCATCTCAACCTAACGGCGCCCTCCAGATCGTGATCTTCATCACGCTATGCGAGACGTACCTGGGGGTTCAGCCGACTCTTCCTTTTTGGCGCTACTTCTTCCAAGTCGGTCAGCTGCTAGATTCCTTCGGCGCGGTTGGCAGGTTGGCAGCGCTGCGATTATGCTCCGAAGCACCGAGGCGAAGGAGTACATCAAGGTGTCGCTGAAGAAGTCATTGAAGGGTTGACATGATGGGTGTTTCTACATCAAGAACGCCACCCCCGGTCTCTCGGCTTTCGCAACGCGTCGGCTGAGGCGACCGACGCGTGGAAGGCAAAGGTGACGGCCAAGGAGAGGGCGGCGATAGACATGGCGCTGCATAAGATCCGGTGACTGCGGGATGAAAGGCTGACCGGTGCCGCCGTTATCGCCACATTCGTGCGGCGCCAGATCCAGCCGTTACGTCTTCGGCTCCACCCCATGGGTTTGTACGAAGGGAAGGACGATATCACCCGTAAAGTGGTCAGGACTGAGTGGAGGGATCGAGAGGTCATTCAGCGGGTCGGCAGGCTGCTCGAGGGAGATGTCACCGATGAGGTGACCAAAGGGCCGCCGCCTCTGGACAAGGACCCTCAGACTCTAGTAAGTTGCTTCCCCGCTGCTGCTGTTGTTCAAATTCGTAGAGTAGCTCGAGTCGGGTCATAGGTAGAAGTCGAGGACTTAGTTGTTGTTGTTGTTGTAGGGCCTGTCGAGGACCGCGCCCGGCTCGACGGACGTGGTCGGGACAAGCGCGGCGGGCGTGTCTCCGGCCAAAAAGAAGAACACCGTCAAGAGATGGCGCGCCGGGGGCTCGAAGTCATTTCCCGCCGGCAGGCCAGTTGCTACCGCGCCGACTACGCGGCCTGTTCAGAGGCCGGCTGGGGCTCCGCTGGTCGGCGCCCCCTCAGCTACGAGCGCAAGGTCGGGGGTTTCGACCCTGACTTTTGGAACCACTGCACCGCAGGCAGCGGCTTTGGTCGACTTCGGAAGCTCGTCGTCATCCGAGGACGTGATCCTGCCTCTGACCAAAAGGACAAGGACCGAGGGGTCAGAGAGTGCCGAGGTCGACTCCAAGATCGTGGCGGCAGCCACCACCATCCAAGTGGCAGAGACTGGAGCAGTCCAGCCCCTGGGCGCGGCCAACTGGCGCTTTTTCGGACTCGAAAGATCCCGATGAGCCAGTTGAAAGCGTAAGTACCAGCATCTTTAGCTTAATTGTGAGTTTTATTTGGATTAGTTCATTTCTATTGGTTTGGAGGTGTACAAGCCTCCGTCATCGGTCGTCGCATTGCGCTCGGCTGCGGCTGTCGCATCGTCGGCGTCCGGGGACACCGGCGGGGGAGCTGACGTTGCGGCGCGCGTGGTGACGCCGCCTCCGTTGTCCGAGGCTCAAGATCTGCTGACCTTGGGGGTCGGCGACGTACTGTTGTTGCCGCCTCCCTCGGGCTATCACGGCTGAAGTTCAGGAGGAGATGGCAGCCAAAGCCCAGGAGGAGGCAGTTGCCAAGGTTCAGGAGGAGGCGGTCGCTGAAGTCCGAGAGGAGGCAGCCGTCGAGGAGGGGAGGGAAGACTCCTATACGACTCCTAATGCCGGGGGGAGGTTGAGATGATGGAGGTTGAGGATGTGCTTGCGCCGTCCCGACCGCTTTCGCTGAGGGTCCGAGGGGATTGCCCCGCCCTTGGCTTATGAGAAGCTAGCCGTCTAGGTCTCGCCCGCCGCTTCCGAGGGCATGCTAGAGCTGAGTGAGATAGCCGTCGGGAAGCAGCCAGAAGCTCCCCTGGTAGACCTGTCCGAGGGTTTGTAGGGGCTGCTGCGGAGGAGGTCGGTGAGCCGTCAACGGACGTGGCCTCGGCTGGTACAAGCGGGACCGCTGGAGGAACGCAAGAGGGAGGAGGGACCGAGCTAGTCATAGCGCTAACGGTGCCATCATCCGCTATGAGGGCACCCGATTCCTCGGCCTCCGACGCGCAAAGGTCTGGGAGGAGGGGTAACCTCCCACCCTTGGCCGTGTCCGAGGCTTCGAACTTCTACGATGACCGGATGGCCGAGGTCTGTCGCTTCAACTTTGCGATGGCTTCCGGCCTCCGCCAGCTGCTCGGCATTATGGACAAGTTCCGAGAGCTTTTTGACGACCCGTACCTGATGAAATGTTGGGTAAGTTTTCGAACACATGAGGTTTTTAGTCGAACCTGTTTATTGTGATGTTGAGTGTCGTTGTTCGCAGGCGAATCTTACTGTGGCAGTGGGTCAGCCGCCCCGAGCCTACACCCTACAAGCTGAGGTTGATGTGCCTCGAGCCTACACGTCGAGGGACTCCACGATCCGGTTGCCTTACCAGCTCAACGTCGCCCGGGAGTCGAGCCGCATCTCGCTCGATGAGGCCAACTAGGGGCGGCTAGACATTGTGTCGGCGCGGTCCGAGAACCAGAGGCTTTCCTCCGATCTTGCTTCCGCGCGAGAGACAATCGCAAGTAAGTTAGTTCACAACTTTTAAGTTTTACTGTTTCGAGGGCTGGAGTCAGATCCTGACTGAATATTTGCTCTCTGTGCAGAGCTCCGGAGGTAGGTCGTCCAGCATGACGCAAAGGTGCAGCGTCTCAAGGACCTTCGGGCTCATGCCAACGGGGCCCGCCAGATCACCGAGGCCGCCGCCAAGAGGGCCGAGGAAGAGCGCTGCCGAGCCTTCGAGCAGTGAGACTTGATCGACTCGAAGCGAGTCGCCGCCGAGGCTGAGATCGAGCGACTGACGGAGGAGTTGCAGGCGATGCAGCAGGCCGCCTCTGAGGTCCGAGAGGCGCGTCTAGTCGGGGAGGCGAAGATTGCTCGGCTCCAAGCGGAGTTGAGCGAGGCCAAGGGCCTCGTCGAGTCTGTGGCAAAGGAGCGGGACGATAAGTGTCTTTACCTTTTTATTCGTTAAGTCGTTGTCGGGGTCGGTCATTTAATAGTGTGTTTGCTGCAGCACTGGCCGACGAGCTCTGAGCCTTGAGGTCCGCAGGCCGACGCTTGCTCCATCAGGTTTTTGCCGGCGTGCACGAGAACTCTCTCTCGATGGAATTCGTGGCGCACATGCTGCAGCAGCTCTCAGGGCTCATTGCCGCCGAGGTGAGGAGGGCGCTCGAAGGCGGGGCCTCGCTGACCCTGGCGCTGACCCGCTCCGAATACTCGGACGCGGACTTCGGCTAGATCGTCGAGGGGTTCGCTTCTGGGTTATCGGAGGAAGAGATGAGGGCACTTGAGGCCAACATGAAGTCATCGGCGCGGGAGGTCGTCGTCGACATTGATAGGCCGAAACTTCTTCGGGAGCGGTTCAATCATCTGCCTCACATGCAGCAGCGGCATCCTTTGTTACCTGTAGGAAGTTAGCAGTTGTATTTTGTATCCGACTATGTAATGAACATTTTGGATGATATGTAAATATGCAAGTTTCTGACCCTCTTCTGTGTTTTAGATTTTCGCACTTAGCATTTTTCGAGTTTTGTTGGGCGTTGATCAAGCGACTGGGTCAGGTATAGCTCGTAGGGTCGAGTGTCGGGGTCGATACAGCCGTAGAGCATCATCAACGTCGGGTCAAATCGTTAGCCGCGAGGAAAACATGAACGAGAGTGCTCTCGTTTCTTAGCACATCCGAGGGTCACCAGCAACGCTTGGCGTAGGTCGGGGGTTCGAGCCCCGAGGAAACCAAAAACGCGCGGAGCCTTAAGGCAGAAAACTAAGGTGCGGAGCCTTAGCACGAGGGATCGAGGCGCAGGGCCTGAAAACGAAGCGCGAAGGGGTCGGTCAATCTGACCCTTAGACAGGGACACTGAGAGTAGCCCACGGTCAGCGAAGGGTCGCCGGCCAAAGTAGTTATGAGAGTAAAAAATGAGATGCGCGCAAAAAACTTAGATGATTTTATTATGCGTAGAAACGACGCAAGTTTTCGATATTTCAGGCGTGGGCTAGCTCCCTGCCACCTTCGGTCGCCAACTTATATGCGGCGGGCCTTAAGACTCGCTTGAGTACATAGGGACCCTCCCACGGGGGTGACAATTTGTGGTGGTCGGTCTTGTCCAACACCCTCTTGAGCACAAGATCGCCAACGTTGAAGGCCTGACCCTTGACGCGCTGAGTGTATAGTCGTCGCAGGCTCTGCTGGTACTTGGCCGATCGTTGGATTGCCACATCGCGTGCTTCGTCCAGCTGGTCCAGGGCGTCTTGCCGCGCCGCTTCTGACCTTTCTTCGTCGTAGGCTCAGGCCCTCGGGGTTTCGTAGTCGAGGTCGATCGGCAGCACAGCTTCCGCTCTGAACGTCATGAAGAAGGGGGTAAACCCTGTAGTTCTATTGGGGGTCATTCGTAGTCCCGACAACACGGACGGGAGTTCCTTGACCCACCATCCGGCCGCCTGCCTGATAGAGTCGTAGATCCGAGGCTTCAAGCCTTAGAGCACCATCCCATTGGCGTGCTCGATCTGACCGTTGGTCCTCGGGTGGGTGACGAAGGTGAAGTCGAGCCGGATGTGGTACTCCTCGAAGAATTCCTGAAAGACGTGGTCGATAAATTGCGTACCATTGTCGGTGATGATGGAGTGCGAGACCCCGAAACGACAGATGATGTCGTGGATGAACTCGACGGCTCGGCTAGAGCTAGTGCAGGGGACCAGCTTGGCCTCGATCCACTTGGTGAATTTGTTGACGGCGATGAAAAGGTGGGTGAAGCCCTTGGGTGCTGGTCGGAAAGGCCGGAGGATGTCAAGACCCGAGATCACAAAGGGTCAAGTGACCGAAATTGTCTGGAGTTCCTGGGCCGGCAGATGCGTCTGTTAGGCATAAAATTGATAACCTCTGCATGTGCGAACGAGCTTCTCGGCGTCGGAGACCACCGTGGGCCAATAGAACCCTTGGCGGAAAACTTTCCCGACCAGGGTCCTTGGGGGAGCGCGATGTCCGCAAATGCCTGACATTCAGTCGAGGTGGAGACCCTTCGCTTGAGGGATGCAATGTTGGATAACGCCGCTGGGACTCCGCTTGTAGAGTTCGTTGTCGATGATGACATAAGCTTTGGCTCGGCGTGAGACCCGCCGGGCCTCGGTGGCGTCAACTGGAAGAGTGCCGTCTTGGAGAAATGTGTAGATGTCTAGACGAGGATGATGGCCATAACCTCTGCAACACGGGTCGGAGCTTGCGCGTCGACTACCGCTTTGACCTGGGGGTCGACAGCGTCATCTCTGAGCTTGATAGCTGGCTTGGAGAGGACCTAGAGGAAGGTGTCATCAGGGACTAGATCTCACCCCGTGGCCATTCTGGCTAGGGTGTCGGTCGCTTCGTTGTCACGACGTAGAACGTGATGGAGTTCGAGCCCGTCGAACTTGCCTTCGAGCTTGCGAACTTCCTGACAGTAAGCCTCCATCTTGGTGTTTTGACAGCTCGATATCTTCATAACTTGGTTCATGACGAGCTCAGAGTCGCCCTTGACGTAGAGCCGTCGGACGCCGAGGGTGGTGGCCATTCGGAGCCCAAGGAGCAAAGCTTCATACTCTGCGGCGTTATTGGAGGTAGAGAAATGGATTTGCAGAACATACCGTAACTTGTCTCCCTTGGGAGAGATGAGGACGACGCCAGCCCTCGAACCCTTCAGTCGGCAAGAGCCATCGAAGAACATAGTCCGGTGCTTGAGGTCGGGGGCATTCGGTGCTTCTTGAGCCTCGGTCCACTTAGCGATGAAATCGGTAAGGGCCTGGGATTTGATGGCTTGCCGAGGCACGTAGGCGATGTCGTGGCCCATGAGCTCCATAGCCCATATAGTGATGCGCCCGACCACGTCCTTGCTGTTGATGATCTCCTCGTGCGGGAAGCTTGTCAGCACCCGGATGGAGTGGCTGTCAAAGTACTGGCGGAGCTTGCAGCTGGTGATGAGGATGGCGTAGAGCAGCTTCTCCATCTAAATGTAGCGAGTCTTGGCATCAGCCAATACCTCACTAATGAAGTAGACAGGTTGCTGGACCTTTAGGGCGCGCCTTCCTCCGACCGCTCGACGACGAGGACGGTACTGACGACCTTTGTAGTTGCAGAAATGTAGAAGAGCAGTGGCCCACCAAGGATTAGAGAGGTTAGGACCGGCGGGGTAGACAGCATGGTCTTGACCTGCTCGAATGCTTTCTGGGCCTCGACGGTCCACGTGAAGCGGTCGGACTTTCGAATGAGTCGATAAAAAGGCATGGCCTTTTCACCCAGTCAGGAGATAAAACGGCTGAGTGCCGCCGAACATCCACTAAGCTTTTGGATCCCTTTGACGTTGTTGATGGGCCTGAGGTTGCGGATGGCAGTGATCTTCTCAAGGTTGGCCTCGATGCTGCGCTCGAAGATGACGAATCCGAGAAGCTTGCCGTAGGGGACGCCGAAGACACACTTCTCGAGGTTGAGCTTGATGCGGAACTTTCGGAGATTGGTGAAGGTCTCCTCCAGATCTTCAATGAGTTCGGCAGCTTGCC
This sequence comes from Zoysia pacifica, assembly GCA_001602315.1. Taxonomy (NCBI): domain Eukaryota; kingdom Viridiplantae; phylum Streptophyta; class Magnoliopsida; order Poales; family Poaceae; genus Zoysia; species Zoysia pacifica. The sequence goes on along the minus strand of BCLH01000006.1, from coordinate 87,230 downwards.
AAGTCTTGATGGCGATGTCGTCGACGTAGACCTCTAAATTCCGACCCAGTTGGTCGTGGAAGCACTTCTACATGCAGCGCTGAGATATGACGCCGGCATTCTTGAGACCGAATGGCATTGTGACGTAGCAGAATGAGCCGAATGACGTGATGAAAGACGTAGCTGGCTGGTTGGAGCCATGCATGGATATCTTATGGTATCCGGAGTATGCATCGAGAAAACTAAGTGTTTCACAACCGGCGGTGGAGTTGACCACCTGATCTATGCGCGGCAAAGAAAACAGATCCTTTGAGCATGGTTTGTTTAGACTCGTGTAATCAATGCACATCCTCCATTTCTCATTCTTCTTGTTGACCATTATAGGGTTGGCCAGCCACTCTGAATAGTAGACCTCTTAGATGAATTTAGCATCTAACAGCGTGGTGATTTCCTCTCCAATGGCACGGCGCTTCTTGTCGTCGAAGTGTCGAAGATGTTGTTTCACAGGTCGGGACCCGGGAAGGATGTTGAGGGAGTGCTCGATGACCTCCTTCGGGACGCTTGGCATATCGGATGGTGCTCAGGCGAAGACATCCCGATTCCGAACGAGAAAGTCGATGAGCGTGCTTTCCTATTTGTCAGAGCGCTGTCCTAATCCTGGCCTTCTTTGGTCGGGTCGATGTTGTTGAGGATGATCTCCTTGGTTGTTGGTGGGTTCGAAGGATATAGAGGTTGCAGGCTTGGAGTCGAGGGTTGCAGCCAACACCTGAGATTTGCGGATCTCTTCGAGTTGAGCCGACCCTGTGAGGGCGACGGCCAGCTCATAGCTCTCTGCTCGCAGGCGAGTTCGTGCTTGAAGCAGGACGTCATAGTGATGACTCCCTTGGGCTTTGGCATCTTGAGCTTGAGGTAGATGTTGTTGGGGACGGCCATGAACTTGACGTAGGCGGGTCGACCGAGGATAACGTGATAGGCGTCGGAGAAGTTGACCACTTCGAAGGTGAGCTTCTCTATCCTGAAGTTGTCGCGGTCGTCGAAGGTTACTGGCAAGGTGATCCGACCCAAAGGCACTACACTGCCCCCAGGGATGACGCTATGAAAGGGAACATGGCTCGGACGGAGGTCGGACTCTGAAAGCTTTATGGCCTTGAAGGTGTCGATGTAGAGGATGTTGAGGGCGCTGCCACCGTCCATGAAGACCTTAGTCAGGCACGTGGTGCCGATGATCAGATCAAGCACCAGGGGCAAGCGCCTCAGCTGAGAGATGTAGTCGGGGTGGTTGGACCTGTCGAAGGTGATTGGGGCCTCCGATCACATGAGGTAGGTGGGCACAGCGGGGTCGGTGAGATTGACCTCCCGCCATGTCTACTTCTGGTGGCACCGTGACTCGTAAGCCACTGGTCTGCCGAAGATCATCGTGCAGTCCTCCAGCTCAGGGAAAGCATTGTCGGCATTGCCTTCAGCTTCCTTCGCAAGAGGATCAGGATTTTGAGGTTGGTGGGCGTCGGGTCGGAAGTGACCTCTGTAGAACGCTCGCATCAGGTGGCAGTCCCGCAAGGTGTGCTTGACGGGGGTCGTATGGTTTGTGCACGACTTGTCGAGCATCTTTTTGAAGTGGTTGATGTGGTCGACCGACTTCTTTGCTTGGGGTTGGGGCTATCGCTTGGTAACGCCCATGAACTCCTCGTCGTGCCTGCGGTTCTTCTGCTTCTTGCTGCGGTTGTCGTTCTTGCGGTCGGAGCGGTTGTCGTTCTTGCGGTTGTCCCTGTGGTCAGAGCGCCGATCGGAGCGGTTGTCGTTCTTGCGGTCGGCCTTGGACTTCTCCTTGTCCTTGGTCCGGTCCCGATCGAAGTTGGCTTGGATAGCCTCCTCCCCGGTGGCGAAGGTGGTGGTGATGTCGAGAAGAGTGTGTGTCGTTCGAGGGTTTTTATACCCCAGCTTGTGGACGAGCACCTTAGATGTTTGGGTGATGACAAGGCTAGAGTAGCTATGGAGGAAGTTTATGAGGGCATTTGTGATACGCATCAATTGGCTCTAAAAATAAAATGGCTGTTAAGGAGGGCCGGATTCTATTGGCCAACAATGATTGCCGATTGCTACCGCTACTACAAAAGATGCAAAGAGTGTCAAAGATTTGAAAACATTCAATTGGCACCCGCAACCATGATGAACCTTATTATAAAACCATGGTCATTTTGAGGATAGGGATTGGACTTCATAAGACAAATACATCCACCATCTTCGAAGGGACTTTGTTTCGTGTTGGTCGCGATGGATCACTTCACCAAATGGACCGAAGTGGAGGCTCTCAAAAACATGATGCTCAAAGAGGTAATTGAGTTCTTTACCGAGCATATTATTTATAGATTCAGCATACCTCAAACTTTGACTACCAACCAAGGTACTTCTTTTACGTCCGATCATGTTAAAGAGTTTGCTAAATTCTACGAAATTAGAATACTCAATTCATCCCTATATTATGCTTAGGCCAATAGTCAGGCTGAGTCTAGTAACAAAACATTGATTGAACTCATTAAAAATAGATAGAGAACCGTCCCAAGAGATGGCATGAAGTCTTATTGAAAGCGTTGTGGGCTCATCGGATATCTAGGCATGGAGCAACTAAAGTAACACCTTATGAACTTATGTATGGACAAAAAGCCGTTTTACCCGTCAAGGTAAATCTAGAAGATCTAAGATTAGCTAGGCAAAATGACTTATTTACCGATGAGTATAAGGCGTTAATGCTAGATAATATTGATGAAGTCACTAATAAGTGTTTGAATGCTTTGAGAGAGATCGAGAAAGATAAGCGCGGGTTGCTAGAGCCTACAATAAGAAAGTGAAAGCCAAAACTTTTTAAGTGGACGAATTGGTCTGGAAAACTCTTCTACCCGTAGTAGGCTCGCGAAGCAACAAGTTTGGGAAATGGTCTTCTAGTTAGGAAGGGTCATATAGAATAGTAAGAGTCATTATCAGAAACGCATACATATTGAGGATGTTCACGGAGAGTCATTACATAGGGCCATTTAATGGCCGATACTCAAAAAGTATCATCTGAGTGTATGGTAAGAAGCGTAAGAGAGAAGAACAGTCGATACGAAGTATCGTTGTCAAAAAATAACATGATGGTCGATGAGTCGGGAGGACCATTGCCTTTAGAGGTTTTTGGGTGCTTAGAGTGTTTTATGGTGTAGAAATTTCACAAAAAAAGGGGTATATCTTGACACCCAAAAAATCAGGGTCACCGGAGTGTCCGACAAGTTGTCGGTGTGTTTGACAAGCCCTCTCAGGTTAGGACACTTCGCCCACCAAAGTATCCGGTATAGTACCGGAGTGTCCGATGAGCCCTTTCAAGTTGGGGCACTTCGCCTACCGAAGTGTTTGGCATAGTATCAGAGTATTCGATGAGTTCTCTTGAGTTGGGACACTTAGCTCACCGGAGTGTCCGGCAAAATATCGGACTGTCCGATGAGCCCTCTCAGGTTTCTAGATTTACATGACGGATACTCTGGCATTCTACCAGAGACTCCGGTCACCAGAGTATTCGGCACTTTACCAGACACTTCGGTGATGTCGATTTTGGAATGTTTTCAGCAGATTGATTCCAATTTCTTTCTATACTTGAGAGGTCCATTGCCCTGCGGGATAAGATCATCACACCTCAATAAAACAGAGGCGCATGGCCAGTTGAGGATGATCCTAATCGAACCTATTATTTGCTTTTACATTTTTATTCTTCTCCAAATCCTAATCTCCTCCCTCAATTTTTGTGCTATTTATTTTTTGTCTCGACGGACGTTTAAAGGTGATCCGGCCAACCTGATCGAGTCCGGATCATCTCTGAGACGATCCTTCTCCGACGAGGTCTCTCTCAAAATGGGATTGTCTAGGTGCTGCCTCAAACCTGAGATTGAAAAAACGTCGACGTTTTCCCACACGGACGTGCGAGCGATGTGTTGGCTCGGACCCAATTTCGGTGTCAACACTAATATTCCCTGTTTTCTGTCATAAGCTTATACTTGGAGAATTAGCATCTCGGCGACGAGATTTTGTTTGTTTATATGACAGCTTGTGTTCAATTCAGTCACGTATGCACTGTCTAACACCATGACTAAGATGCTTATTGCTTGACGGGCTAAGCATTAGAATTTTTTTAAGAATCCAAGCTGATAAGATGACGCTGCGCCGATTCTGGTCAGTGGCGGTTTTTTTTTTACATACAGTTTCAGTCTCCGGGGCATTGAACGCTATCTGTTCGTGCAAATGTCTTAGGCTGTGTTCGTTTCAACTAATTTTTGCTGCAGCTGTGGCTGCGCTGGGCCGCTGCAGCGAAAAACAAGATGCAAAAAGCGGAAATAAGCGGTACCGACCGGCTGTGCAGCTTCAGCTGCAGCTCGAAACTGCGGCAGCAATCAGTACCACCGCGCCCTTAAAGGCTTAAACCTTCCGTAATATCTTTTTGACTTCTACAATGTTCTGTTGGGTTTAAATGCAGATGTGGACAATATGATAGAAACAAAAACATGATTACTTTGCTCATAGTATATTGGTTAGACGAGGTCCTTTTGCACCCAGATGTTACATGCCCTTTATATAAGTGATTTTATTTGCCAAAAGGTCATTAGTATTTGCACCCAAAAGTTACATGTTCGACATCATGCATCCTATTCAACAGAATCCTAGTATTAATTACTCATGCTTCATACCTGTTATTAGATTATCACAAAACAAAATTTCCACTTATGTAGTATTGTGCTACATATATCTCTAATCTAAGTTTCCGATGTACCTTTTTTTTTGCTTAAATGATAGTTCATAAATTTGTGCTAATCAGTTCATACATAAATTTAATCCAATCAGAAATGGGACTTAACATTATAAAGGAATATACCATACGTCATGATAGAATAAAGGTTTTCAATTGGCATCGTTGTAGACTAATCATAGGTCCTTAACGACTGCTACAAACCCTGCTTGCCCACTCAAACCATACTAGATTAAATGCATTTTCTCATGGCTCAGTACCTTTATATAAATTCAATAGTTCCCTAAAAGCAATAAATTTTCCTTTTATTTTGAAGTTGACGGCCATTTAAATGCATATCTACTCATGTATGGCATGCTATCTGCCTTTATTACATTCTAGCTATATATAAGTGTATTAAGCCTTGTGATATATATGGGCCTCCATATATTATATAATTATTGCTATATTTACAATGATCTACTCTTTTTTTCCAACCATACATGATAAATTTAACTGAGATGATATCAATTTTGTTACTCTTTAATATAGTGACCAATCAAGGGCAATCCAATATGCAGATTGCCTAGGATCAAAACAAGGTAACAATAGTAGCCACATGAGAAAAGCAACACATGCCTGGCAACGCCACGCGAGCTTTCTAGTTACAAAACCCCTAAAGGTTAAGCTTTGCGTGGATCTCCCTGGCAGGCAGGGCCCCTCTGTCAGCTCCTTCACCTTCCTCCCCAACCAGCCCGCGCCAGCGCGCTCCACCTCATCTCTCTTCTCCCTCACTCAGTCTCTCACTCTCTCCCGGATAACTCTCGGCCACCACCTCATCTCTCTCGACACCGCAGCGGTGGAGTAGCCAGACCAGTCCGCCCCTAGCTCTCTTGCGTGACCACCAGCTGCGCCAGGGCCGTCTCTGAGAATTTGAGGCTCCGGTGCAAAGTATAAAGTGGGGCCCTAAAATTTTAACATTCGCATAATAAAAAAAATATTACCTATCATAATAGTATCATCATTTTTTTTATTTTCTAAAGATAATTTGAGGTTTATTCATGATATATCAGTCTTTATTTCTTCAGAAACTGTTTGACAATCTTTATTGATTCAGAGTCTGATAGTAGGAAAAAGTAAGAAACAGATCATTGCAGCTGATTTTTTTTTCCATTGTTCTAAAAGGTTGATTTTTTCAGTTGTAATTTGGACATATTAAAACCTATAATTAATAAAAAGAAGAGGCCTTCTATACTTGTCCAGGTTGGCCCACTAAGGCCCAGCCCACACGCCACCACTGTTCAATCATCTTCCTTCTCACGCTAGACTCGAACAGAGCACGGTGAAGAGAGAGAGAGAGAAAGAAAAATAGAGAGAGTTCACATGCCCTTCTCCGGCGATGAATCGGGGATCAAGAAGTGAGGAAAACTATCCATAGACCGAGATCATACCATTTTTAAGGTTAGAAGTGAAGTGTTAGCAAGTGGGGGCCCCAAATTTTTGGGGGGCCCTGTGCCATCGCCCAGCTTGCCCCTGCTGATCAACAGCCCTGGCTGCGCCAGCCTGCTCCCTACCCCTCTTGAGCGAAAGAATTTGATATTTCCCCAAATTGAGCTCCATCAAGCCGCCAGTCGTCCTTCCCGAAAATCCGGTGAGCTTTGGCTAGTTTCGCTCGATTCTTCGCAACTGTAGACTCCTCACTGACTTGAGCATCTCCATGTCCAAGATTGGAGATAATCGTGGGGCATTTTGGTGTGAGCTTGAGGTTGCATGTAACGGCCTAAAATTCCACAATTTCAAAAATATTAAAATTTTGAAATTTTAAATGCATTTCTCAAATTAGAGTAGAATAAAATTTCTTTTCTAAATAAAATACTAGAAATTGCATTGCATAGCATTTCATCCAAATAAAGGTTGCAATGGAAATTTAACAATTATATAAAGTATAGAAATAAAAAAGAAGCAAAGAAAAAAAAGAAAAATCCTAAAGCCTTCCCTATCGGGCTCCCTCTCTCTCTCCCTCTCTTCCCTCTCTCCTCCCCGCCAGCCCAGCCCCTCCCCGCGGCCCACCTCTCCGCGCTGCAGGCCTAGCCGCACTCCTCCTCTCCTCTCTCGCCGCCTGCCGGGCCCAGCTGTCGGCACAGCTCCCCCAAGCTCCAGCCACCGCCGCCTCTGCTGCAACCGCCGCGCTGCCCGCCAGCCCTGAAGTCCCCAAGACCGCGCAACTGTCGCCCCCGACTCGGCCGCCCCCTCCTCCCCTATTTAAACCCACCTCCCCGGCCTCTCTCTCTCACCCCAAACCGAACGCCTCGCCTCGCCGTTGCGCCGCCTCCCGAAGCCGCCCCAGCCCTCCGCGACCCCGCACCGAGCTTCCCTGTGCCACACCGCCCCCGCCACGGTTGATCTTGCTGAGAACCGTCCACCGTTGCCGTTGACCGATGTCATCGGAGACCCGCGACCGCAGCTCGCCGCCGCGACCCTGCTTCCAGTCGTCCCCGCCCGCGCACAACCCCCCATGGTGAGCTCTGCTCGTCTCCCTCCCTGTTTTGCTCCTATTCCCATTAAAATCCGTGCAACAGAGCCCCCCTCCGGTGAAGCTCCGACCGGAGCGCCAATGGCGCTGCCGCGCCAGCCCTCACCATCACGCTGGCTGGCCAAGCAACCGAGATGCCGAGGCCAGAGCCGTTCGATCTAAATCGGACGGATCACAATAAATCCAATCACCCCCTTTAAACCTCGGCTGCTCAATCCACATTCAAAGGCCCAGATCAAGCCATGTCACCCTAATTGCCTCATCCATTGGATCCAAATTCAACGCACCAGATTAAGCCACGTCACCCCAGTAAACGGATCCGTTCAATTTGAAATCAAGGGCCCAGATTAAACCATGTTTTCCAAATAAAAATAAATCAAACCTTTATTGCGTCACCTAGGCCGGTTAATTAAAATAAATTAGGAAATTAATTTAGTTAACTTCAAATTAATTCAATAATTACTAAATAAGATAATAAAATAATTAATAATGTTATTAGTCTCATAAATAAATTTAATAATTAATTTAATAATAATAATTAATTGATAATTAATTTAATAATAATTAATTATGACAATTTTACAAAAAAAGCCCCTATACTTCTTTTAAATTATAATTAGTCCCTGCCTAATGACAAATTTACATTTAAACCCCTGAACTTCTCTAAAATTTACATTTATAAATTAGTGCCTTAAATAATTTTGTAAATTACAGATAGGTCCTCAGTACTTAATTATTAATTACAGATTAGTCTCTGAAACCTTATAAATACTATAACTTTTAAACCGTAACTTCGATTTCAGTGAATAATATACCAAAACGATCGTATCGAAATAACCTATGCATTCATGACATAATCATACTGATCTTGGTTTGTTTTGTTGCATTTGATTGACTGTTTGTGCTCTCGTGCATTAGGCGACTTTGTCTCGAACCCGCAATACGAGGATTTCTAGCAGCAGGAGTTTGAACCAGTTAAATACTATTCCTAGGAGCAGCAAAGCAAGTGTCCTTGGCCATTTTGTGCCTATTTTACAAAATCACTATCTTATAGATTGCATGCTTGTGTCAAATTGAATGCGCACCTACTATTATGAATTCACCTAGTTTTCCTTATTATGCCTTGTCGTCCTAGTTTACCTATTTGTTGGGTAGATTATATGCTTAGCTTGCTGTTGTTGGGATGGGTGATATTAATCTGATTTATTATTATACTTGCTTCACGAGGATTAATGGGTTATTTAATAGCAACCTCGAAATCAGTGATTTGGGTGATATGGTTGGTGTAGGGCTGTGTGTGGGGTTATCGACGCTGTCCTTGGTATGTTATCTTCCCAAATCTAAGGACCAGTTCATAGAGCGACTACTCATATGTTACCGTATAACCACGAGCCAAGAATGGGCGCGGTTTGACGTAGTAAGTGGAGACCAGTTCTGTGCGTGCCAACCGGTGGAGCGAAAAAAGTGGGTTACGCCTGGATCTGCCTGGAGAGAGATGTGTGGAGAAGAGAGAGTTACTCTTGGGAACCATTTGGCATAAGAGAGGGCCTTTCTAAGTTTATGGTTAGTGCCTTATTAGGTGAAACCTCAGTGGGCACGTACAAGCTGAAGGAAGCCATGGAAAAGTCTTGAAGTGATCTCTTGATCCTCACACAAAAAAAGTGTGCGAGTGCTCGATCAGCACAGGCATAATGGAGATTTCTTTAGTCCACCTGAGAACAGGGGATGAAATTACTTCTCGTAGAGAATTGTGTACAACCTCTGCAGAGTTAAAACTATAATGATAGCCGTGCTCACGGTCACGAGCATTGTATGGACCCTCACATGATTAGTGGGATTTTGGTATGGTTTGGTTGGTGATCGCAGTGGGATACTGTGATGAGTTTTTATGTTGGTGCTATAGCTGGGTAAAATATAGGCATGATTAATCTATAGGCACGATATCTTTCACTTAGTAAATAGGTGTTTAATAGAATGTGTGTCTCTATGATATGCTTTTATGCAAAATAAATCTATGCTGCTTTTTCTTGTTTATTGCCACATATTATACTTTTTCACACTTGCTGAGTATATTCCGTACTCAACTTTGCCTTTATAAAAGCTGCTCAGTAGAAGGAGAAGGCTGGGAGTACATTGAAGGCCCTGGAGCTGTTCTAGGCGAGTTACTCCGGTCATCTGCCTGTGTAGCCCAAGACGCTTTATTTTGTTTTTCACTGCTTTAGTTTGTAATAATTTATAAGACTCTTAGTCACTTTTGTAATAGGTTAAATTTAGTTTATTCGAGACATTGTTCCGTTTTATCATTAATAAAGTCACTTTATGTGTGAAACTTGATTCTTTGACACATATAAAGAGTCATTTGGTTTTAGCCTTAAAACCGGGTGTGACATTGCATCAGTCGACGGCAAGCTCCGGCCCTCTATGTCCCGTCCATGCTATTCTACACGTCGTGCTCTGGTTTTTAGTGCCGAGTGCGGTCGGCCTCACCGCAGAGGACGCTACCCCGGCAAGCCGTCGCCGTGGCCGGCATGCTTCGGTACCGGGATCCCGTGTGGCCGAGCACCGTGGCCGCCTGTGTGGCCAAGCCCAGAGGCCGCCACGTGGGCCCTATTAAGGGCTGGGTTCATTATATTTTGAAATCCATTTAATAGTTGCGCAGAAATCCATAGAAACTTGCAAATATCATAGAAATTAATCTCTGAATTGAAAAAAATACAAATAATATATCATTAGAATCCCTGTAACATGAAGAATATTTTAGAACCACCAAGTTTGCATTTTCTGCATTAGCAATATTCATGTTAATTAAATAAAGTGCAATATACATATGTGCATATCTATATTTTCATGCATGCATAAAATGTGAGAGATGCATATTTGCATTCCAATGTTTAATTATTATTGTCATTGTTTTATTTAGAATTTATGTGCTTATATTTTATTTTTACATAATTTATTATCATTAGATGGTATTTAATTCGCTATAAATCAACCTGTTGTCAATAAATTATAAATCAACTAGCTCGGAACACACTGCCACGACAAAAAATTAGCGTCGAAAGTTGGTAGCAAAAAATACCAAAATACTGTTGGAAGCTTGGATGATAAATCTTTCTAACAGATGGTTGGTAGTATAGTTTCTCATTTTCTCAAGGATATCAGTAAGTATTTTTATTATTTTTATTCCACTTTATCTTTGAATGGTCGGCCGTAGTTTCTCATATACTGACACATGATCAAGTACGATAACTTATATCCTACTAATCCCTCCGGCATTGACATGCACCGTTGACTTTTAACACTAACTTTCACCATTCATTTTATTTAAAACTTTTGTTCAAATATGTAAAAGCATTAGGTGTTTTTCAAATATTATTTATGATAAAAAAAGTTGTAATAAAATATATTATATTTATCATATTTTGTTAATAAGAAAAATAGTCAAAGTTAATATCCGAAGTCAACGGTGTCAATGTTTTAAAACCGAATGGAGTACATGTTAGCTATTTATATTTTTAAAAAGAAGCAATAATTAGAGATTCAATCTTTCTTACTTACTTTAACAAGTCATCATAAAAGAAAGTGATTACTTAAATTAATAGAGCTTTTTATTTACCTAAAAGAAAGCCATTACACTTTCTTTAGCTTTCTAACTAAAGGATAAGTGCCTTGGTACCACTGGATATTGCCCAACATAAGATCCGGATTTTTCATAAAAATCCTGCAATCCATGTCTCAACAGAATTCATACGTTTCTATGTCCTGCTTAAGTCCTGTTTGTTTCGGATTATAATCTACCAGACTATATAATCCAAAGATGTGGAGCAGATATGATGCGGTGCAGCTGAGGCGGAGCTAAGCTTCATGCAACGTATCAGCGCGGGGCGTAGTGGATGGATGGCTAGGGTTAAAAACAGTTCAAAAATATCCCGTTCTGACCGGATACCGATTCCGAATTTTGTCAGCCGTTTTCAGATTGCCAGGATTTAAGTGAGATATGACGGAAACGGTATAAAGAAAAACAAAAACAGGATAAAAAATGCTCAGATGCTTTTCTGTTGGTTTTTTTGGATCCCTTTTTCGTCGGTAAATTCCTGGATTGTATTCCGTTTTCTTGATACGGGAAGAAATAGTACCGGCATAACGGGATTGTATATCGCTCGCAAGGAACAGACTCGAGCTGATTTTTTTTTTTTGAAAAAAAGGAACAAACTCGAGCTAGATCTGTTTCTCGTGAGGTAGAAGAAAGGGTACTACCAGCTGCCGCTGGGCTTGGGCTGAAAACAGAGAATAATGGATATGAACCACGCAGGTTATGTACCAGCTCTTGTTTTTGTTTTTAGCGTCATGGGCAACGATGTTCTAGCTTTATCACCGTGCGGCCGCTCTGGATAACCCAAAACAATTCGCCACTTTAATATTAATACTAAATTTGAAACGGAGTTTGTTTTGTTTTGATCTCATATATTTTTTTCAATATGGCAGAACTTATGTATTTGTTTCGGTTAGTTGTATTTTGTTAACTGGTCATCGTGGGTCTAAAATTTGGGGCGTCCGTTTGATTTGTAATTGGGTATCGGTGGAGAGATTTCATACGTTAAATTTGTAAAAAGAGACAACTTTAAGTGAATTTTTTAAGTATGCACGTAGTATAACTCATCTCTATTGGGAACATTTTGCCAGGTGTATATAGAAAAGAAAAATTGTTATTTTTAAGGAGTAGAGATAAAGTAAGTTGTAATAAAATATATTGTATTTATCATATTTTGTTAATATGACAAATAGTCAAAGCTACCTTAGTGGTCAATGGTGTCAATGTTTTGAAACTGAATAGAGTACATGTTAGCAATTTATATTTTTAAAAAGAAGCAATAATTAGAGATTCAGTCTTTGAAACTTAATTTGATAAGTCATCATGACAGAAAGTGATTATTTAAATTAACAGAGCTTTTTCATTTACCTAAAAGAAAACCATTACACTTTCTTTAGCTTTCTAACTGAAGTGGTAAGTGCCTTGTAGCACTGGATTTTGTCCAACATAAGATCCGGATTTTTTTTATGATATTGTAATTGTACCGTTTAGTGTGTACCACACGGTCCGTCTTAGATTTTTTCTAGAGGACATCAAAACGATTTTTTTTCATAGTACATTACATTCGGTACTTAAACTTTTTAGCAGCCGTAATGAGATAAAAGAGAAAAATGTGTAAATGCTCTTGAATCTAAGCATTTCTTTGTTCTGATCCCCTGCTATCTTGGTATTAATCTAAATCTTTATTCTGGGCCTTCCCATAGCCAACAACCGTGCATATCTAACAAGATAGAACATGCACTAGATTATAAGAATTAGGATGCTGATCGCACCAAATGATGCATTTCTCAAGTTAAAAGGGCACTCACAACTTTTCCTCCTCTTTCTTTCTTTCTCATTTTGGCTGCTAAAAAGGTTTAAATAATTAACACAGTGTGATATAAAAAAAACACAATTTTACAGTGTCTTAGGACAAAATCATTATATGATATAATATGATCTAGACAAAGCGACTAACAGACGGTGTCCCACAATCCGGGTCTCAACAGAATCCATACGTTTGTATGACCTGCATACTGCGGGCCTGTTTGTTTGAGACTATAATCTACGCAGATTATATAATCTAGATCAAATATCTTGATTAGGAAATAAACAGCTAGATTATATAATCCGAGATCCAGATTATAATAATTCAATAATCCATCTCAAATGAGATTATTTACAACAAAAAACCCACTACCCATACCTTTTTTATTAAAATTACCTGTCTCTGCCACCCCTCTAAACCAACACCCCTAACCATGCATACCTCCACCAAATTCAAGGGTATTGTTGTTTTTTATAACCAAAAGGAATAATCTAACCTACAGTAATCTAGGTTGCCAAACATATGCACCTAGATTATAATATAGATTATACTATCTAGATTGTAATTTGAATTATATAATTTATTGATTATAATTTAGATTTAATAATCTGATGGAGAAACAAACAGGCACTACATCACAACTACATATCAACCTCACGTAGGAAGAGAGGCATCGGCGGAGAAAATAATGCGGATGGCAGCCAGCGAACCAAAAACGGTGCCTCTCAGCTCCGACATGCCCAGCAAGGGCACACTCGAAGTATGTAAGATGCAATATCGTCGTGGACCAATAACATGCCTTGCTTTAGTTGCACGTGGGCATGTGAATCAAAGCGGTCTCAACCATTTCTTATTGCATGTTGTCTGAACAATTAATTACTGAGGCAAGAGCTGGTGGATAGGAGAGGGATCAGCTACGTCCTCCACTTGCGTACCGGCATGTACGTGTTCTTACCCATAATTAATGTATATATCTATCTGTTCCAGCTCGGATACTTTCTCGCACATGCCCCCATGAACGTTAGGTCGTCACTATCAGGTGGCTCAGTTGCTGGTTTTCCTGTCCAAGGTTTGGCCATGTCCAGTGTCTCCTATTGTGGAATGTCCGATCCTCCTGTTAATTTCATGCATCGCAAGAACTAGAGAAATTCACGCATGTAAGATTAATAAATAAATTAAATATTGTTCCTCACTACCACAGATCAATCGGTGTTTAGAGACAGGTATAATACCTTACTAGAGACGGAGAGCTTGCCCGTCACAAAATTTTGAAGTCATTAGAGATGGTTAAACAAGCATCGCTGATCTTACACACATCTGCGAGTGGAATCAAAAACCCATTAGTAATGCCAATAAAATTAGGGACCGTGAAAAAAAAAAGTCCTTCCCTTACCGTCTCTAGTGCTACAGATACTACTCAAATGCACCATTTTCCTATAAATTATTCTGTTTCACTACCAGAAAATGAAATTGCATGAGAGTGACTAACTATCGTGAGTAAAAAACAAACTGTAATTAAATTATAATTTTGTGAAGGTGATTCTAAACCATTATAAAACAGACCAAGGCAGCAGCGGGGCCGGGGCCACGGCAGCAGCAGGGGCTGCAGGTGAGGGGGGCCCTGAGAGGGAGGCGGCTGGGCGGTGGCCATGGTGCAGCAGAGATGCAGCCACGGCGAAGCCGCGCGCGAATGGTGGCCGGGCGGTGCCCACGAGATTGTGAGCTAGAGTTCCGCGAATCAAGCGATCAACTTTTACTCTGCAGGGAACGGCCACCACAGCTCCGCGATCAAGCGGTAGATACTGGATTGTGAGCCTGGCCACCGAGTGGCGAGCCATGCATGGGTATCTTAATTTTTACTAGACAATGATAAATACTCACTCCAGTTTTTAAATATTAACATTGTTGAATTCTTAATATCAATTTTTATTATTTGTTTTTTTAAATAAATTATTCAAATATATACAATTATTAATTGTATTTTAAATAATGTTAATGATAAAGTGAATTAAAAGAAAATAATTATTTTTACCATACTTTTTTGAATAAGATGAATGATAAAAATTGATATTAGAAACTAACAGTGTAAATTCTTTAAAACCGGAGGGAGTAGTAGCTAGAGTTATATACTCCCTCCCTCCCTCCCATCCCTTTTAGTTGTCATATTGCTTGTGGGGCATGAGAACTAAGAGTGATAAAAAAAACTTAGATGTGCAATGAGACAGAGATAGAGATGTATCAGAAATCGAGAAATGTGTATTGGGAAGGGTGACAACTAAATGAGAAAAACTTTTGATCTTTAGAATGACAAGTAATTGGGGATAAAAAGAGTATAATGGACTTAATGGAGCTCAATATGTGAAACTAGTTTTGAGGCCTTTGCAGGGTATGCAGATTTACAAGCGATGGCAAGTTGCACCTATAAATTAGCCTAACGACACCACACACCATTAACTAATCTTTTATGCAGCTAGTTTTTGCAAATTGGTGCAAATTCCTAATAGCTCAACAGCACAAAAGGATTGCTTCAGTATCAGAAAATCAAGATGGACCAAATATATTACTGAAATATATTGCATTTCTAAATACAGGGAACAACAATAAAAAGGGACCAATGCCCAAAGCTTCTTAGAACGTCTAGTACAACACATCGTAGCTCAGGAGCTCTTATTTCTTGAGGATCCCTACGATTGTCCCTATGAAAGATGCAGAACCTACAAGTATAGACACGACTTTGGCAATAGTTGCCTTGTTCCTGTAATAAAACCCGTAAAGCCAAGTCCTCGTCTGCCTATTGTGTTTGTAACTCTCAATCTGTATCATAGTGCGGACGTAGCAGGTTCCAAGGCGGAGGTCGTGAACTTTGCTGAAGAAGCTGAGCACCTCCGAGTTGGCGAGTCCTGCTCCTTGCAGGATATGCTTTTTTCGTAGCTTCTGCACATCCTCCTCGGTAGCCACCAACATGGCCAGGAGGAGGAGATAGGAGCAGACAGCAGACTCTTCATCATCTACGGCCTGAAAATTTGAGGTGGTGCACAGCTCAAGTGCTGCCATGTTGATGAGGCAGCTTAATCGTGCATCAGTTAGGGACAAGGGCGCCATGAAGAGCTCACCAAAGAGGATATTTTCCGTCGTGACACCCATGTGAACGAGCTCTGTGTCCTTGTTTGCTTTGAGCTCGATGCCAATTTCCGCAAGCTCATTGGCGCTAACAGATAAAGATATTTTGTCTTCGGGCTGGTTGTCCGGCTGTGTCTTGTGGCTTCTTCCAACAATATAGAATCGAAGGAGACCAAGGAGATGCGGTGGCTGGTAGCTATCACAACTAAGGGATGTCCTCTCTTCGTTGTCCTTAAACTTGCGATCTTGGAGACAACGTTTTAAAGTATAAATGAACTTATCCATGTCGACCTTGGGCCGTGCCAACTTCATGACAGAATCAACAACGGGCCACGGGATCTGGTTCTCGAGCAGCATAATGTCATGGAAGATCTCGTTGTCGTAGGTGTCAAAGAATCTGAACAATGAGCTCTGCATGTCTTCACAGGCCTCACGATCACTCATGATGAGCATGTACTGCACCAAGAAGCAAGCGTCAAAGAACATCATATGTAGAAAGTCATCGTAGCCGATAGCTTCCTCCACATCCTTATCATAGAAGCAGCGTACACCATGCGCCACTAAGACGAAATCACTGTAGAATTCCTCAGGTTTAAAGCCTGAGTTCCTGATGCATTCGAAGGCAGCCACATACTTCATCTTCTCTGCCTTATTGAGGTTTTCTCGGCCATCGTAGTAAGGACCGATGGCCACCACCAATGGGACGGTATACCGATCATCAAGACCGAGAGCTTGGATGCTTGCAGGGTACTTATGAATCTTGTTTTTCCTAAGATCATCCTCGGAATTACAACAGGTTGCTACATCCTGGAAATACAGGATCGAAGCACGGCGGAGGGCCATTTCCATTTTATGCAAATCAATCACAACCTCTTGGTTTTGTGTCTCAATCAAATCGTATTGTGTGGGTAGTTCATACTCACGCAGCTGCCCTCCTTCACAAGAGGGGAGAGATATTTGATAACAGCTCCCAAATGCCTCAGTGGAAGCATACTCTACTGGCTGGCCAGGAACACACACCGCAGGTGGCATGGTCCAATTGGCCAGCTGAAGGTCGTACGGCATGCATACTGCAGCTGGTTCCATGCTCCAATAGGCAGCCATCTTGTCAGAACAACTGGAAAAGAAAAGGCGGTTGTAAACCACGAAGATTGCAAGTAAGAGCTAGAAGTAGATCACGGAGAAATTAATACTCCCAGATTGCATAGGAACTAGTACTATTAATGATAGACAAGACGAAAGAGAAAAGTGCCTCACCTCAACTTGGTTCTGAAGTGATGAGACACAGCCCTGCCGCTCTTCTTATAGCTATAGGGCACAGATCGATGGATTCCTGTGACGACCACACGAATTTAATATAGTGATTTGCCCATGCAGACGATGATAGCTTTTCCTCCCAGATGCATGTCCAGGTTTAAATAGAAATATGCTTTACAAATTTAACAGAAGAAATCTCTCTGCAGATACTTTTATAAATTTAACAGACAAGCTCTTTCGAATCTTACAGACCTGGAGTCCACAAAGACCACTATTAGTTAACAAAATACAACTACTGGAACAAATATATAAGATCTAAAAAAAGTTGTTAGAAAACAAAATAAATTTATTTCGGGTCATCCGGCGAATCGTTTCCGCAGCTGCCATCTATCTGCTAATTTATTGTGAAGAATGAGAAACTTTAAATTTTAATATTAATATTATATTTTTTAAATTAATATATTTTTTTAGACTACATGTACCGAAACTAGTTAATCATAAAATAAACCGATTCCTTAAATTAGCTGAATTTTTTGTTTATCTAAAAGAATATCATTACATTTTCTTTGGCTTTCTAGCTAAACAAGAACTGCCTTGGTATCACCGGATTTTGTCTAAAATAAGATCTGAGTTTTTCACAAATCTAGCAATCCAGGTCTCAAAGAAGTCATACGCTTCTAAGTCCTGCTTATACAGCACAACAACATATCAACCTCACGTAGGGAGAGATACTCATCTTTCGGCCGCGTTAATAATCCCGACGGCGGCCAGCAACCCAACAGCTAATTAAACAGGGGCGCCGTCGAAGCTGGTAAGATGCCAGATCGACATGGTCCGGCGAATGCTTTGCTTTATTTGCATGTGGATTTTGCATACAGCAACAAAGGACTCGGAAATTAAGCAAATTACTGCAAGTGGTGGATAATATACTCCATCTGTTCTTTAATTGATGTCGCCGTTGACTTTGCAATTCAACTTTAACCATTCCACCGTCTTATTAAAAAAATTTGATAAACTTGATATATTTTGATATAATTTGATTTATCAATAGAATTGTTTGAATCACAACTTAAAATTTTACACATTCAAGCAAATTTTTTGAATAAGATGAATAGTCCAAATTAATCGTAAAAATCAATAACGATATCATTTTAAAAATGGAGAGAGTATCTATCCGTTCCGGTCCAGTTCGGATACTTCGTCGATTTCCTGTCCAATGTTGGTACAGTGGTAGTGCTGGGCCAAATGGCCACAGCATTGTTGCTTCTTAATTTTATAGATCATGTATGGACCAACCGGCCACATGTACATGAAGATTATTCTTCTATATATTCACATGGAAATACCCACTAGGCATGTGTTAGGCGTACATAATTTACAGGTTGATGCTCCCCCCAGTTTTAATTAAAGCGTTTTTGGCTAGTTCAATTTGCCCGTACTCGACATCAACAATTTAAACTCAAAGGGAGTAGTTTTCTAATAGAATTATAGATGTGATTTTTCCGGTCTGCTTTGCCCTAGTAAAACCAATGATTTACACGATGCCATATGTGCAGGGAGTGAACACACAGTGCAGAAAAGTAACAAATTAAAATACACTGAAAAGGCAATGCCAAAAAAAGTACTTATTGTAATGATCTATCGCTACGGTACTCACATGGTCAGTGCCCCTATCGATCTAGACGTTCCTCACGACAAAAATGGACAGGTAGGCCAACAATATTATGGTACCATACCAACTTGTTACAATTGGCTCTACATATAGTTGCTATAATGTTGTTGTTTACATAATGTGGTGGGTGAGATGGCTGCATTTCTTGGTGAAGGGCTCTCAATTTGAGCGTATAATATATAATTACAGTACAATGACATATATGCAATAAAATAAAAAAGTACTGAACTATGCCCATGATACCCTTATAGTGTTAAGATACCATTTTTGACTGCTTTGCCTAATCTCATTCTTGTTTTTAGACAAGGCTGAAAAGGGCCCTGCTTTTATAGAAAGCAAGGCAAGAGTCTCGGTGTACAGAAGCAAAACTACCAGTGGAAAAAGGAAAAGCCATGTTCAGGTTTCCAACACAGACAAAAATGAAAACAGAAAAGGACACCCTCCAGGAACCCAGCTAAGCATCCGCAGTTACAGTTCAACAATATCCGACAACCATGGCAGCGGCATGAGAAAACATAGAATTGCAGGCTTAAGCTTTTGAAGGAACCCACACTCTAGTTTTTCTTGTTGATACTGTTAGGACAACATTTTTATTCTAAAAGAATAAAAAAATAAAAATAGTGTTCTAAGTTCTAACATCATCAATTAAGACAGGGAGTCCACAACGGCGAGGACATGATGGCGGTGACTTCGGCTGTGGACAGTGGCAGCCATTCACAGCAGCTTTGACGGTTCTAAGTGAATTGACGACGTGGCGCCACCATTTTTTCGAATGAAAGTATTACCGACATATCAATAGACAAAAAATCATTTTTTCTTTTCCGACAGTTTAGAACATCTTTCCGTGCACTTCACCTATGCAAAGGTGTGCCATGGTATAATGAGATCAAAGAATTGAGTAGTAGATACTATAAAAAAGATTAGCTGAGAGGCTCGACTTCCTTTCTTAATAAAATCCCTCTGGGAGTTTGTAGTATTTACTTGTAAAGCTATCAATTACTCCGTCCCAAAATAAGTGATATTTTTACTTTTAAAAATTAATATTTGACTATTTGTCTTATTTAAAAAATTTATAAAACACAAAAACAAACAAATCATACTTAAAATATTTCTAATAATGAATCGTTCCACAATAAAATAAATAATATTTTCATAAAAGTTTTAAATAAAACGAATGATCAAAGGTAGATGTTTGAAAATATAGAATGACATTATTCTGGGACGGAGGGAGTAATAAAATTGTATTTCATATATTTTTACTTCATATGTTTTGTTGCCATGTTTACACCAATAAAAAGTTCGACTATTAATTAGAACAAGTTGTCTTCGACTTCATTGCCACAGTGTGATGTGCTAATCCTGAGTGATAAACTACTCCACATTACTTGTAGCTCGGTGAGCCAGATTACTTATGTACTCTCTCCGTTCTTAAATTAATGTTGTCATTGACATATAACATCAACTTTGACCACTCATCTTATTAAAAAAAATTGTTCAAATGTGTAAAATATGAAGTTGTGATACTCTAGTGATAAATCAAATTACAACAAAACATGGGATATTTATCAAATTTTTTTGAATAAGATGATTGGTGAAAGTTAATGTTCGAAGTTAACAACGACATCAATTTAAGAATGGAGGGAGGATGTATTTATCCTTGGTCTCAGTAGCCTATTAAATGCTGCTACATTTTTTATGAAACTTGTAAGGATCAAAGACATCGACTAGAGAGTTGAATTAGTGGACTTATAGCACTAATTTGGCTACAAACTTAAACTATAAGACTCGATCGTAACAGAAGCAAACCTATATAAGTCTACTAGGCCAAGACCCCTAACAATGCTAGTAGAAGAATAATAACAACAAGCAAGCATTAACACGATAGCCACCAAAAAGAATCAAAGAACAACCTATCACACTATTCAACGGTAAGTAAATGCGGTAAGTAAAGAGAGTGAGACAGAGAATGCTCAGTGATTTTTTTCCGAGGTCTCGGATGGTAGGCGCTTTCCTCTGGTACTCGTTGAACCACTCCCGTCGGAGTCTTAGATCCTCCCGTCATTTTCGGAACGATGCTCACAAGGGTACACTTCACTCTCAGAGTGAAGTCACTAGCGGCCCGGCTGTCGCCAAGAATACCTAAGCGCTAAAGCAAATCTCTAAGGCTCGGGTGCTCTCTCTTAATGTCCCTTTCGAGCGAGGGACCTAAAACTACGTACAAACTTGATGATGTCTTCCACAATCTCCTCGGAACCTCGATCACCAATTCCTAACCGATCTAGGCTGCTCACACCAAGAGTAATAGGTAAAGATCACTCTTATCAAGCCCTACAAGCTCTAGAAGTGTATGAATCTTGCTGGTGTCCCTTGACCTCTCACAAGTTTTCTTTAACTTCTCAGACCACAGGTACACAGGAAAAACATCCACCTCCATAGTTTAAATAGGTTCTAAGCCCAGAAACGACTGTTGACATGTGATGTCATAAAGCTAACTGCTTTATTCAATCATCAAGCTGTCCAGTGATTAAAACACCAGACTATTCGATGACTGGAGCACCGGACTGTCCGGTGACCCTTCCTCCTCCTGGGCCAGGGAAACACTCTCTCTGGAATCTATTTCATAGGACACCGGACTGTCCGGTGACTTTCAGTTTTGGATTCCCAGAGACATCTTCTCTGGACTTTGGCTCTGATCTCACCGGACTATCCGGTGACTGCCACATCGGACTGTCTGGTTTCTTCACTACAGCGACTCTAGAGAGCATCTCTCTCTGGACTTCGAAGTTCTGGCTCACCGGACTGTCTGGTGATTTCACCGAATTGTTCGGTGACTGCTTCTTTGACTAAACTTGATCTTCGGTCTTCGTCTTCGCTTTCTCTGCCATCTTTAGTGCTTTCTGAGGATCTAAAGAGCATTCACACCCTCTAACACTTGTATGACAGGAGACAAAAAGACTTTACCCCTCTTAATAGTACCGACGTTTCTATGGACTCTTTAACTAGTCTTTAGCCTTTGTCTTTTGATGCCCAGAAACTCTTCTTTTAGGGTTCGTCTTTGTCATCCACCGAGAAAACCCACCATGTTAACGTAGATTAGCGAGGTGGTACCTACAATCACAACCATTACCTATAGTGTTCATTCAATCACCAAAAATAATTTATACCTTTTAAGAGACTTTAAAGGTTATAAAGCTAACAATCTCCCTCTTTTTGTGATTGATGACAACTATAGTACTGACAAATAGGCTCAAACATGATGAAAGAAGATAGAGAATGAAACACATCTCGAAAGTACACTTATCCTCTTACCTTAATGACTTCTCAAAAAATTTTTGTAAGAGTCCCTCCTTTGTCATAGGTTGGAAGCGTTGCTCTCCCCCTGTTTGGTAGCTCTCTCTCCCCCTTTGTTATCTAATCATAAAAAAGATGGCACCGAGGAAGCAAATTGATGTGTACATGGTTTCCGATCTTTTGTCAGGTCATGGTAACTTTCGATTTGGTGGAGATGCGACACACAATCGATCCGGCCTCAAATCAACACAATTCGAACCCCGCAATCGCAGTACCACTTCTCCTTTGGTTATCAACCGTGCAGACACAATTGATCTCACCAAGAAGGCTAATCCTAGCCTGTGAATCGAAGAACACAAGCAAAAACAAAGAAGAACGCAACTCAATTTCGAAATCTGAATTAAATCTCAAAGTTAGAAAACCAACAAACCGTCAAACGACGAAACTATTTCATAACAGAGAAAAACTAATCAAAACCTATCTCTAATGATGGTGACTACTGAATTTATAGAGTTTAGTATGACCTTAGGGGCAAACCCTAATACTAACGAGCCTAGAAAAAATACACGACCCAAAATCTAAAAGATAGTGTTGTAGCACCGAGGCAGTTTCTGATGTCATATTATTTTAATGATAATTCTGGTTGAATTTGGAGATGAGACCGCCGTTGGAAAGGTTATCTTGTTAGCTTTTCAACTATATCTAGAACGTCCAAAACTGAGGTTGTATGGGACCGAGGCATCCGTTTTAGTACAGGCTGCTCCTGGAGTCTGAGTCGGACTCGAACCTGAGTTGTTCGGATCTCCTCCGGGGTCGAACGTGCGGTTCTGATCTTGAGCATCTATAAGTCTTTCTTCATGCTTTCTTTAACTCTCTCAAATATTTTTAATCATGGTAAATTTATTAGGTAGCAATTTATTCTTAAAGGAAAGAAGACATGTGTTTAAGAACGAGCTCACCTCTAACCTCAACTGTTGTGCGTGAGTTTCATCAATACTAATTTGAGGAGTCTTGTGTGTATCTAAAAAAAAAATATCCTCATCATCCTCCCCTTCTTGTTTTAGAGTCGTCCTTGACTAATCATTATCAGGACCTCGACTCCACCATGCCCTGCAACCTATATGAAAATGTGAAGGCCACGGGGGTATTTGAATGCAATCACTTGGTCGCTCAGACATCTTTATAATCTCATCATTCTCCTCTTCTTAATGAAAAGTCATCCTCGGCTTGCTCCTTTGGGTATCATGATATTTTTAAAATGGTTAGTAACAGGAGCACACAAATAGCTAAAAAGATCACGAGATGCAAACATGGCATCTTGGCATACTAACTCATCACATGAAGTATTTTTATCATAAAAATCAGCAAGATCATTCTTTTGATAAGCCATAAAGTGTGTTGTTTTAGAAAAACTAGATAAACATGACATGCATGACATTTTGTATTTCCATCATCTAGTTTGTTATATATTTTCACCACGCAAGAGGATTTTAAATTTGAGCAAATATAAACTCTATGCACCATAAATACACCTCTAAGATCAGAGTTGCCTGTAACATAAAAATAGGTTCTAGTTAACAAAGGCAATTCAAGTTTAGAAAATATCGTCCTCTCTACTGTAGGAAGGTCACAAAAAGAATCATATTCAATATAACCCACAGTGTTTGGAGAAGATAGCAATTTCAGCTCATCATTTTCACATGTAACGGGTGTGAAATGTTTAATTTCAGCACTAGTAAATGAATAAAAATTAGGAGTATCGAATTCATTCACTTCTTATTGCATAGGAAGAATAAAAATATCGACACGCAACCTTTTCTTATCACAAAAACTAGTGGGCAAATCAAACGTTGACAAAGGTAAATAGATAAAAGGTGATATTAGCGGTTGATTTACAAAAGTAGGATAGACAAAAAAATTTAGCGCAACAAAATTATTGTCACCTTTTGTTGATCCATGTTCAATAAGTCTCTTCTCATTTTCAGTAATATCTTTTGGCGTGTTGTCATCAGTCTCATCTTGGGCTATGCATAGAACATTGTGTATCTCTTCTTTCTCCATATATGTATCACTTTCATCTTTTTGTTTGATCTCAATTTTCTACAAAATGTTAGATGAAATAGGAGATACAGTAGAAAACTCCTCCTCCAAAGAGTGTTCATCATAAATTTCAGCAAGACCAAATTTTATTGCAAGCATTACAAGACTTTTTGAATTTATTGCTTGCTAATTTTCAGATGTAGGAGTATGTTCTTTCTTTTTATTAGCAAGTCTATCCCTATCAGCAAAATATTCTGAAAATGATTTATCATGTTGTTCTAAGAATTGCAATTTTTTATGCAACTCTTTGATAGGAAGGAGGAACAAAACGGTGATGCATAGCATCTTTCAATCTATCCCAATTATTAGGTTGCAAATGCGCTTTGTAAAGATCAGTCCACCATAGTAAAGCAAAATCTCTAAACTCACAAGTAGCTTGTCTAACTCTATGTTGTTCAGGAACTAAGTGAGATGTAAATTTTTGCTCTACAATCATCTCCCAATCAAAGAAAGCTTCAGTATCATAATTACCAAAAAAAAGGTGGGATGGTAAACTTAATCTTAGCGAAAGGTTCGTTGGGAGCACGATGTTGATTACCTCTCATACCTTGATGGTTACGGCATTGACGATCACGTATTCTATTTTGTCGTTCTCTATTATTGTCAACGTCATTCTCAGAATAGTTCTCGTCATTAACTTCATCTTCCTCTTCCTCTCTCTGTTGTGGCCGATGTGCCTCAAAGGTTGTCACACGAGTTGAAATACGCTGTAATTCCTGGTTCATTTGTCTGGAATTGCTCGATCATCCTCTGATCGAACATTGCAATAGTGTCAGCAAGTTGATTTTGACTGATAATATAAGCGAAGTCGTTCCGAGAGTTGGTAGCATCAGAAGGTTCACTCTTATCACCTGCAGACTTACCCTTTCCTGTCATGGTTAGAAGGTAACAAAGAAACAAAGCAGGATATTATCCTTACACTACGGTCGTGCGGTTTTTGTGGTGGCAGATCTGTAAAGGAAACGACTTACCATGTTCTTACACAGTTTTTACCAATGTAAGGCAAAGGATGGTACAATCGTTGGCAGGAGAGACCAGAGAGTCATAATTACACAATTGCAGGGTCAAACCCAGTGCTAATCTGAGGTGGATATGTGGAGCTTGGAGGGCTGAAATAATGGTTAGTGGAGCACAATTCGATAACAAATAGTAAATAAGTGTTTCAAGTATGTAATTATAATTACTGGTCTAATCTTATGAAAAATACAGATGCCAACAATGATAAGAAGGCACAACGATCAGCAACAGACACAACTTGATGATGTCACATTTTTTTATTTTTTTTGAATTTTCACTATTTTTTTAATTTTCAAAGGCACACAAATAGGAACACCAAGAGGTTTCAGACCGATCCAATGAAGGATGTGTTCTGCGAAAAATCACGAAGATATCTGAAATTGCATGTCAAATCTTATAAATTCACAAAGGTCCACTTCTAGGGAGAATTTGGCCTTGAAATTTTTTTCTAACCCGACGAAGTGGGGGAGAGCCAAATGCGTCTTTTTGTTCTGAGAATTTTAAAAAATCATCTGTTTTCGAGTTTGTATGAGAAAGTTATACCTGTTTTACCGAAGGGTGCCCGGGACATGTTTTTGGAAGGTATGAAACGCAATCGGGAGGAAATCGGATGGCAATTTTGTGGATGATTGAGCAACGGATGATTATAGAGAGGTGGATCTATGAAGTATGGATCTGTTTGTGGTTGAAATATGGGGTGGGTGGAATAAAATTTCGATGCAAAGAAAACAAATAACAGATGTAAACATGGTAACAGATCTAAATGATGCAAACGATAAATTATGAAGGCAAACAATTGGATGCAAAAAGATTTTGAATCGAGCAACTAAAACACAAACTCAACACTACAGACTCCGAAATAAAATTATGCAAAGGCTAAACACGACTTGGACAGGGGAATAATTTTTTTGTGTTGCGGATTTTCTGTGGACGATAGAATGAATGCAAAATAAACAAGGATAGATGTGAACCTGACAGTATACCTGAAGCTCTAATTACCACTTGATCTGTACGTGGTTCTCGATTTTCCGTCAGGTCGTGGTAACTCTCGATTTGGTGGAGATGCGACAGACAATCGATCCGGCCTCAAATCAACACAATTCGAACCCCGCAATCGTAGCGCCACTTCTCCTTTGGTTATCAACCGTGCGCACACAATTGACCACACCAAGAAGGTCCTGCCGGCAAATCAAAGAACACAAGCAAGAATAAGGAAGAACACAACTCAATTGCGAAATTTGAATTAAATTACGAAGCTAGAAAACCAATAATCTGTCAAACAGCTAAACTGTTTGACAACAGAAAAAAAACTAATCAAAACCTCCCTAATGATGGTAGATACTATTTATATAGAGTTTAGGACGACCTTAGAGGCAAACCCTAACACTAATGGACCTTAAAAAGATACACGGCCCAAAGGCCAAAAGATAGTGTTGCAGCACCTGAGCAGTTTGTGGACATAATCTTGTTTTAATGATTTTCACTCATGAGACTAGTGCCGTTGGAAAGGCTATCTTCTTAGCTTTTCAACCATATCTAGAACATCCAAAATGGAGCTCATATGCGACCTGGGCGTCTGTTTTAGTGCGGACTGCTTCTGGAACCCAGGGGCAACTCGACTCCGAGTTAGATTGAATCTCCTCCGGGATTCAACGTGCCTTGCTGGTCTTTAGCCTCTTTAAGTCCTTCTTCATGCTTCCCTTTCCTGTTTCTAAGGTTCTAATCATGATAAAATCATTTGGTAGCAATCTATTCTCAAAGTAAGAAAGACATATGTTTAGAAACGAGCTCACCTCTAAATTCAATTGTCGTGCACGAGCTCTTGTGATTGGACCATCTATAGTAGGTGGAGGAGCATTGTGTGTATCCAATGATGTCAACCCGACAGAATGTTCGGTGACTGTCTGAATCTGCATGTCACTCGGTTCAATCATTACAATCACTGGATTGTTCGGTGAAGGCGCTGGACTGTCCGGTGACCTCATAGAATTGCATAACCAAAGAATTCTTTCTAGACTTTAAATATCCTCACCAAAGAACCAAATAAACGCCACACTTGTTAGAAAGGGAACTCTCAAACACTCCTTTGCAAATAGATAACCCCCGAAGAGTTTATGATTTTTGTAAATCACAATTAAGATCGAGTGATAAAAACCAAAGCAAGGCGAAGGCTCCAAAAAGAAAATGTATGGACCCTTGTTCACCATTCACGTAAATGGATGATAGAGACCGTTAAGCACAGGAATGGGCATGAAGCTCAACAATTGCTTTGGTTACTCTTTGTGAAGTATGTGAATCAATATGGACAATGTAGTCACTTTCTCCATATAAAACACGCCTCCACCTTGGTTTCTATATGCAATGCATGCAAACATGCTAGTTAATGCAAGTGAATTTAAAGTATGCCATGTAGATGCAAACAAATTAAAGACATTGCATAAAAAAACATATTCGGTACCAAGTTTAACCCATTTCAAGCTTATTCACCGTATGCCCGCTGCAGATTGCCAAACCACCTTCTCAAGCTCTTCTCTCATACTTATGGATATCTCAAGGTGGTTAGGCACTGATCTATTTTTTTTTAATTTTTTACACAAGATGCATGATAATGTAAATATCTAGTCCACAGAGGAGTCCTAACAACCATGCAAGACAAGAAAAGAAATCTTCTCTACTATGTAAAAAAAATAACCTCCTTGAAAACTAGATTGGCATTGTAGCTTGATCAACATGTGGTGAACTTTAAGAATCTTCAATTCGTTTTACGGTCCATCACTTAGGCCCCTTCACTTCTTCTTGGGAATCCAAGAGAGTTTTGATTTCCTCTTTTAGTTCACGATCACTTTGAGGACAAGGTTAGCATTAGGCATAATCTTAGGCACGCTCACCCTTGGATAATCCTTGGAGTGGTGACCATCAAAGCAACACTTCTCACATTAGTAGTCATCCACCATGAGTGAGACTATCCATTCGAGGATCTCATCTTAGTTGCCAGTGATATTGATAGAGGAAGGATATAATCCTAAGCCCTTATGATTGTGGTTGTTGATGAGGTTCTTGCTTAGGATTTCTTTTTGAATTTGCCTTCCTCTAGTGAGTCGCTCGAATGCATCCATCATGACCTCTCTCTCCTCCTTAAAGCTTTATGTATTTCTTCAAAATAGATGGCTCAACAGTAGTACTTCCTTGGAGAGGGTAAGATCACAAGAAGTAGAAGCTTCATTTAAATGCATAGGAGAGTTAAAGAGAGAGTCAAGATCAAGAACTTCATGAGAGCGCGTCAATTCCTTATGCTTCTCACTTAGCTCTACGTGCTTCTCTTTGAGAGCCTGATAAGGCTCACGTAGAACACCATGGGAATGCTTAAGAGCAATGAGCTCTCTCTCAAGCTCTCGAACTCGAAATACTGTCACTTTATTTTCCTTGGTCACCACCTTGATCTTTTTAGTCTTCTTGATGATGGTCTTGTTGGCCTTCTCAAGGAGGAGGACTAGATCATTGTAGCTCAGTCCATCATCTTCATCATCATTGTCCTCCTCTTCTTTTTCAAGATCATCATCTTCGTCCATATAGCCCTCACGACTTCGGGCCATCAAGCAAAGTGGAGATGGTGAAAGCTCATTGGTGTAGCTTGTCATGGCGATACCCGCATGCTCTTCTTCACTAGAAGATGAAGTGTCCGAATCATCATCATCGGTGAGCCACTCACCAACAATGTAAGCTTTGTGCAGGGACTTATTTTCCTTACTCTTGCTCTTCTTCTTGACAAAGAACTTCTCAAACTTCCTCTTTGGCTTGCGTTCTTCATCTACACTCTCACTAGAGGCTTTTTTCTTGCTCTCCTTCTTAGGCTTGGGACAGTCCTTCGTAAAATGGCCTTTTTTGCCACAATTGAAGCACCCGGAGTTGCTCTTGGAAGATGAGGGTCTTCCCTTGCGAAATTGCTTCTTCATCAAGAGCGCAAGGTTCTCATTGTCACTTTTGTCATCCTCATCTTCCTTCACATTCTTCTTCTTCTTGTTCTTGCCATTGGGAGATTCTTCAGCTTGAAGGGCAAGATTCTTGGGCAATTGAGTGTCGGTGGAGATGCCCAACATATACCTCTCATATGCCTTAAGCTTGTCGAGCATAACATCAACGGAGATAGTGGCCAAGTTGGTTTGAAAGAGACACGTGACGTTAAAGTTGTAGCTTGACAGCAACATCCTAAAGAGCTTCCTCATGATCTCAATATCATCAATTTTGTTCTTGAGTCCCAAGGCGTTGATCTCCTTCAACACTACATGCAAGTGAGAATAAACATCATTAGCTTTTTCATGTGGTAGCATAGTGATGCAATCATATTTATTCTTGAGAACATAATAACGCTCTTCCTTGGCCTCGGAGGAGCCCTCGGTAGATGATGCATTGATTCTAAAAAAGACATTTTTTGATATGCATCCAAATATAGCATTTTTGGTCTTATCATTGAATTTAATGAAAATAGGATCAATTCTCTCATTCTCATTCGTAGCATTCTTAGTTACATGCCACGCTTTCCCATCGATTAACTTTAGGTAGGCTTGCATGCGAGCCTTCTAATATGAGTAATCGTCCCCATCAAATACGGACGGAGTCTCAATCTCGTTTGGCATCCTTACTCAAGGTGGTGAAGCCCAAAAAATAAGCACTTGGCTCTAATACCACTTGTAAGGATCAAAGACACCGAGAAGGAGGTTGAATCGGTAGACTTATAGCACTAATTTTGCTATGAACTTAAACTATAAGACTTGATCATAACGGAAGCAAACCTTTGCAAGTCTAGTAGGCCAAGACCCCTAACAATGCTAGTGGAAGGATAATAACAACAAGCAAACACTAGCACAATAGCCACAAAAAAGAAGCAAAGAACAACCTGTCACACTACACAATGCTAAGTAAATACGGTAAGTAAAAAAAGTGAGATAGAAAATGCTCATTGATTTTTTTTCGGTGTCTCGAAATGTAGACGCCTTTTCCTAATACTCATTGAACCACACCCGTCAAAGTTTTGGTTCCTCCCATCGTTCCTAGAACGATACTCATAAGGGTACGCTTCACTCCCAGAGTAAAGTCATCGCTGGCCCGGCTGTCGCACATAATACTCAAGCGCTAGAGCAAGCCTTCAGGGCTCGAGCGCTCCCTCTTGGTGTCTCTTTCGAGTGGGGACCCGGAACTACGTACAAACTGGCGAAGTCTTTCACAATCTTCTCGAAAGACTGATCACCAACTCCTAGCTGGTCTAGGCTGCTCACACCAAGAGTAATAGGCAAAAATCACTTCTCTCAAGCCCTACAATCTCTTACTAGCACCAAAGATCTCTAATCTTGCAATGTGCTCTCTTGGTGGTGTCCCTTGGCCTGTCACAAGTTTTCTGTAGCTTCTCAGACCTCAGGCACACAGGAAAAACATCCCCTCCACAGTTTAAATAGGCTCTAAGTCCAGAAACAACCGTTGAGACATGATGTCATAAAGCTGACTACTTTTTGAAACCACCGGACTATTCGGTGATCCTTCCTCCTCCTGGGCCAGGGAAACACCCTCTCTGAAATCTATTCCATAGGACACTAGACTGTCCGGTGCATACCTTCACCGGACTGTTTGATGACTTCACCAGATTGTTCGATGACTGCTTTTTTGACTGAACTTGATTTTCGGTCTTCGTCTTCACTTCATCTGCCATCTTTGGTGCTTTCTGAGTATTTAAGGAGCATTCACACCCTCTAACACTCCTATGACAAGAGACAAAATACCTTACCTCCTTAATAGTGCCGGCGTTCCTATGTACTCTCTAGCTAGTCATTAGCTTTGGTCCTCTGACGCCCGAAAACTCTTCTTCTAGGGTTTGTTCTTGTCATTCACTGAGAAAGACCAGCATGTTGACGTGAAATTAGCGGGTGGTAGCTATAATCACAACTGTTACGTATGGTGTTTATTTAATCACAAAAATTAATTCATACCTTTTAAGAGACTTCAAAAATCATGAAGCTAACAAAAACTAAATTGTTATCATTCCGTGCAGGAAAGTGGCAGAAACAATGAGTCAGGTCGGTCGCCACCATAGTTGATCAGCACTTTTTTCTGAAAAATATTTCTACTGATAGCATTAGAAATATTAACTTAGTGACCATAGTGAATTTCTATGTTGTCACATTAGATTTGCTGCCATTGCTCTAGTGAATAAGTGCTGATATTAACTTTATTGTTCAGCAAAGTTTAGTCAGTTAATTCCCAATTATGCTTGGTCAAATTTAGATAAATGTGGATGGTTCATTTGTTTTGAGACACAAGTGGATGGTGCATTTGACCCACTTACAAGTGATGCAGGTATAGGAGTGGTTATCAGATTAAAAGATGGGAAAGTACTGCAGTGCTCCTGGCTGGAATTGTTTACTGTCTGGGACGCTGAAGAAACTGAAGCTCTGGCAGCTCGTGAAGGTGTTGCACTTGCGGCTGAATGGTGCAAAGCGGGCAGCATCATTAAATCAAATTGTGCATCGGTCGTTACAATGTTGAAGCGAGCTTCACCCATCAATCATCGAATTCAGTTCATTATCCAGGAGGTGATGGATTTTAGTAGTTTGTTACCTTCTTCTGTTAGAAATCATTGAATTCAATCATGTGAGAAGAGATCAAAATGCTGCTCATGGATACGAGGAAAGAGTTGCATCAGGAGAGGAGAATCGAAGCAAGATACAATTTTTTTAGTCAATTCAGTTAGAAAGATACAAGTAGAAAAGAATTGAAGCAAGCACGGATGATCACCTCGGGTTGAGCTGCCCCCAATTGAATCGCCTGTCAGAATCGCCAGTCTGGAAGAGAGGCGTCGGTGGAGCGCTGTAAAACCAGGATCGATTGAACAAATCATGGACTGATGGATGAACTGAATCCCTACAAATCAGGGGAGCGCACAGTGCCAAAACAAAATCTGGTATTTGCAACAGAAGTTAAATGCCTAGAAAATAGTGAGACAAGGTTTGATTTTGAAACAAAACAGCGCGACGTTTAGGCCTGGCTGTTGCGCTCGTGCCCTAGCAAGCAACGATCGATGAACGAGTCTGTCACGAAGGATGAATGATACTCCCTCCGTTTTAAAATATAAATATTTTTAAGTTTAGTCAAAGTCAAATTTTTATCACTTTGATTATTAAAAATATATAATTAATATTATTTTATCAAATAAAAATTATATTTTTTGAATTCATCATTAAATAAACTTTCATAAAAATTATATTTAAAAATTATATATATTTTTTAAGATATTATTGATAGAAGTTAACACATTTTCACCTTATTTGAAACGGAAGTAGTACTTGTCCATTTGAAACGGATGTAGCACTTGCCTAGCTTCCAGATCACTTGCCATGCTCCAGCACTCATCAATGATGAGTAGGCTGCATAACCGAAGTCTGGGTACGCCACTCTGCTAATCGAAAATTGAGCCAAAACTGACTGAGAACACGCACGAAACTTGGGCCTCTGCAAGGGGCATGAGTAACTGGCCACATGTGTCGTCTTCGGCCAGTGACGCGGCCCGTCCAAATCCGGTCAGGTGGGTGAAATAGAATGGCTAGGTGGCGCGGCGCCAAGGCTTCATAGTATTGCTCACATCACTGCAAGAAATATAATACTCCCTCCATCCTAAAATAAATAACATTTTTCACATTTAAAATAGATGTTTAACCATTTGTTTTATTTAAAATATTTATAAAAATACAAAAATAAAAAAAGTCAAGCTTAAAGTACATCTAAAAATAAATCGCTTGACAATAAAATAAATAATTTTTTTAAATAATTTTTTAATAAGACGAATAGTAAAAAAAGAAGTTTGAAAATCTAAACTGACACTTATTTTGAGACGGAGGGAGTACCTCCATTCTTAAATTCTCGACAATTTTGATTTTTAGATTTTATGTCATGTTTGACTTTTCATCTTATTCAAAAATATTGTAAAAGTATTATTTATTTTATTGTGATTAGTTTTATCATATGAGATGCTTTAAACATAATTAATTTATTATTATATTTTTTAAAAAAAGTTAGAATAATCAAATACGATGCTTAAAAATCAAAAGTGTCAAGAATTTAAGGACGGAGAGAGTACTTATTAGTGACAAAGGCCAAGGAAAGGAGGAAGAGAGGAGCTGGGCGGAAAGGAAGAGAAGAGTTGGGCCCAAAGGAGGAATCTGGAAAAAGAAAGGTGAAGGAAACTAAATGAAATTGAATAAATCAAAAGTGATACACAAAATCGAGAAGATCCAAATATAGAAAAATTAAATCTAGCACTTACCAAATTCCAATTTTTATAAATTCTGAGAATTCTGATTCTAGCATTCTTTAATAACTGTGAAATTTTGGGCATTTAGCAAATATAAATAAAGGATAGTGAAATTTTCTTGGAGTGAATTTTGATTATTTGGATTTGAAAACGTGGGCGCTATAGACTTACTACACTTAAATGGAATCTCGTTCTCAGAGATACAAGCTTCTTCTTCAAGGGGCCAAAACTTCTTTTAGTTGATTCTGCTTGTTATGGTTGCTCCCCTAAATGTCGCCAAAGTTTTGATAACTCCTTAAACTATTTTTGTTCGGTTTACCTCAACAAAATGCTACTCCGTATTTTGGTTCAATTTACTCCTAATAATTTTTTTTTTCTCCTCTCACACTATTACTAAAAAACACTTCAGTGTCGGATCATAAAGTTCTGTAGTGTTGATCAAATTGTGCGACACTCCTCATATAACACCACTGTAAACGGTAATTAATATCGGGTCGAAAAAATCTACGCTGAATCAAATTATCAGTGTCGGTCAAATGACATCATCAGGCCGACTCTGACAGCAGTATCTTCAGTGTTGGTTACGATGATGCCAGCGAGACCGACACTAGTAACAACAACAGCACTATTAGACAACATGATATCATCTGACAGACACTAGTAATAACGAAAGGATTGTCGAACGGCATGAGATCATCGGACCGACACTAGTAACAACAACAGCAGTGTCAAACGGCATGATATAATTTGACTGACACTGCTATTGGTTACACTGGTGTCACTTTTTTGACGTCATTCGACCGACACTGATTTATGTAACATCAGTATCGTTTATTATGACGTCATGGAACCGACAATGATATTTTCACTATGGTTTCGGTTGTGTTGACATCATGCAACCAATACTGCTCTCACTATCAACAGTGTCGGTCTCAATGATGTCAATTTTGTCGACATTGTTTTCAGGACTCTTGTCATATATTATGATGTCACATGGTCGACACTATTTTCTGAATTTGGGGTGTCGGTTTCTGTGACGTCACAAAACCGACACTTTTAGTATTTAATTACACATATAAGAGCAATCAGAATAACACAAATCAAATGCAAATAACAGATTAAAAAAAATATTGACAGAGATAATGTATTAACAAAGTTAATGTTTAGAGTCACATATGTACACAAGTTCATCCATTACAGTAGTTTAATTTACACATATACATAAATATACATACTTCACATAGAACTAAGAACTAAAATTTTATTTGCTCGGCCAACTCTGGTCTTGTTTATTAATTCTCTTCTGCCCAACCTCAAAGTTTTGCCGAATTACTTCAACATTATTATATTTTCTGCAGCAATTAGCAAGTTCTGGATGTGTTGCCACATCACCTAAAAATTTATAATATTTACCCATTGGATGAATAAGCCCATGCATCATGAATCAGATCATCCGAGCTGCAATGTCATTGTGTGTGGCTTCATCCAATTGGCTTCCTTGTACCTGCTTGTTTGGCTGCCAATATTAACAACATAATTCGTAATTACTAAAATGAAAATATCAATACAATGTGAAAATGCATATAACAATAGTACTAAAACTGCAAGTACTTATATTTTTTTCCATACATAATCTTCCTTGAGCAATGTCATGTATTTTCCAGAGCCAGCTTCTATGTATTTGCACACATAGTAGCCACAATGCACACTACCAGAAGCCTGTTTTGCACACTTCGAGAACAAAATAGAAAGGTTAAAAGTCTCAAAAATATAGACAAAAATATAAAAATATAGATTATTGAATTATGGTGTAGTAGTACTGGAAAATATGTTTTGTAAGACATTTTTTTCGTCCGTTTTGGATGGTGTTGTCCTCCAAGCTTGATGTAAAACCCGAAAGCACTGTCACCAACAAGAAATATTGTGTCATGATTACGAATATCATATCACTAAAGAATTAAAATGATATCAGAGGTCATTACAAATTAAGGACTTACAAGAAATCGTTGTAGGTGCTCCTTTCACGATCAAGAGAGTCAAATACCCAAGCCTTCTCATATTTTGGATATATCATGAAAGATATCCAATGATCACTATAACAAAAGTACGGTTAATCATATTAGTGTTTCAATTTATTAGTCAAAAGTAAGGTTAAGTAAGTGATAGAGAAAAACATACTCACTCAAAGTTATAAGGAGCCATGATACAATGCCTATCCCTCCAATGGTACATGGCCCTACCTATGTAGGCTGATACAACATACCTAGCATTTTGGGCAAACACCTTTTGGAATGTCCTTTGTTGATTCTTCCTCTTGCCCTTCAAGTCATGTTGGCCCAAAGGGACGTTGATCACTGATTGGCGTATTGCTGTTGGGTTAAGGTACCCGAATTTCTTTTGTGCACCAGAGTGTAAGCACATTCTAAAAACATGAAATAATTTATAGTCAATTATGGTGTTTATTAATAGTATGACTAATTATAAAGTTATTATTGTTTGAAACACTTACAAGCACCATACAGTTATGAGAGTGGCATTCAATCTCTAAAGTCAATAGAGGGCATGTATGTCTTCAAATGACACATTTAGATCCAATCCCAAAGTGTTAAAAAGTTTCCTATGAATCTTTGCTTGAATACACTGAACACCTTTAGCATATGCTTTTAAGTACCACCCGTGAAATCTACGCATTATCCAGTCCTTCTCCTTGAACATACTGCTTGGTAATAGTGGCATGCCATGTTTGAACTCAGGAAAATCATCCTCTGTAAGATCCCAAGATCCTTCAGAAAGATCCTCAGGCACCAGAGGCGTGTGCTCCACCAGTTCCTTTTCCTCATAGGTGTATGGTTGTCTCATACCCTGGAGGTATGCTTCAACTGTAAAAGAAGACATTAATGTGTGTTCTACAATTTATTAGTTACATACTAGTTAATAGAAGGTGCTGACCTATACTCTTACTGGATGTTGAATCATTAGCACGTATCGGTTAAGGCGTAGGGAGGTCATCAATAGGCTTCTCAGCAACACCCTCATCCTCATGTGTCTCAGAAGGTGGAGAGGGTCCATGATAGGCCCTCAACAAGAGCAGCATCGTGCTTATGTGTCTCAGGAGGCAGAGGGGGTCCATGATAGGCCCCTTAGCAGCAGCAGCCTCATCTTCATGTCTCTCAAGAGGCGGAGGGGGGCACGTGAGAGGCCCCAAACAGCAACAGCCTCATCCTCGTGTCTCTCGGGAGGCAGAGGGGTTCCATGATAGGCTCCTCAGCACCAACACCTTCATTCTCTTTCGTTGGAGAAGACCGAGGCGAAAGTGCTGGAGTAGGTCGAGATACTGGTGTCGTTTCAACTACAGATTGTAAAACAATATTTCATCGCTGCCAAAGGATGAAATTATTAGCGGCATCTCCCAGAGTGCAAATCCCATCTTCCTCATCAGCATAATCGAGACCAAAATCAAGATTATTGTCATCTACTACCTTGATTAGTTGCAGCTTGGCACACTCTGGTGGAATAGATACAATATGAAATGTACGACCAAACATTGCAATGTCTTTTGCAACTTTGATGCTCCTTTTCTTACCAAGGGCCATATTCAATGACCAAGGAGTATTCTCGATTATATCACCTACTAGGTACTTAGTGACCGGTTCAGGCGCGGACCTATGGCTGCTTGAAGGCAGATTTTCAGTAGTTGGAGTAATCTCGATGTTGTTGACATTGATTCAGACATCCGATACAGCAAATGGTTGGATGAACAATGGATTTTCATTGAGGAATTGGAAGTTTTCTTTCCACACTTCTTGTGTTATAATAAATACAATATTCCTAAAAGTTGATTATACTAGATTATGTTTATAATACAGATGTCATATAGCAATAGCAACCTTCGTATAAGAGCATTTAGGACAGGTGTCATAGTAGTGTCGGTCAAAGAAGATGTCAGCAAAACTGACACTATACGGTAACAGTGTCGGTTGCTGACATCATCAAACCGACATTGTTATTCACACAGCAATTTCACAGGATTCGCACAGAAATTTCACAGAAATCAGATCAAATTTATAGGAGAAATATAGGAATCAAGAATTTTTCCTTTGTGCCAAAGATGGTCTTACAATGTATCCATAAACTAAACAATAATATGTATATACATCAAAAATGTCATTTAGTATTTCGAAGCCACAAGAATTGAGAGAAACAATGGTGGGAGGGGATGCGACTTACAGTTTGCAGATTTCCGAAATGGGGGAGGGGAGGTGGCTTACAGAGGAAGAATGGGGGAGGGTACTTACATTAGGGTTTCGAAGTGGGTGAGGGGGAGAGGAGACGCTGGTAGATCGGAGCCATAGTAGGAAAGCACAGCTGGAGGACGGAGCATGCGCAACCGTGACCGGTGCTGAAGCCAAGGAAGACGATCGATTAGCTGCGGTCGGTGCTGGAGGAGCAGCGACGGGAGCGGCGGTGGTGGGTTTAGGGTTGGCAAAAAATTTTGGTAGCATAATAGCATTGCGCAGGAAACGAAAAGGCCACCAGGTTTAGTGAGGAAGGAAGTGACAAGGGCCCGCTTATATAGTAAGGGTTCTAATCTCGGGCACCATGACGTAACAAGGGACCGACACTACAATGTGTTTTAATTTTATCTCAGCCAAGGCTAGTCTCTCATAGGAAGGATTCTAGTGTCGGGCAAATTTACGTCACAACACCACCGACACTGTTAATATGTTTAACAATTTTTTATTTTTTTCTCGACGTATATAGTGATATTTGATTAACAATTTGATTTTAGTATTTTGCATTGTGTAAGGAACCTGTAAAATTTCTATTTGAATTTTTGAGTCTTTTTTTGAATTTTTAGTTCAAATAGATCTATAGGTTACCAATCATATGCACTATAAGGTTATGAGTACAAGAAAATGTTCAACGTAGGTTGAATGTAATTACAAAATTTATAAAAAAACATTCTATAATGAAATAGGAATGCTACGCTTAGAAAACATTGTACAAAAATAATGGAACATATAGTGCGTAAAATAATTTGAAATATTTTAAGTTATATTTCTTGAGTGATGTTGTAATTTCGGTCGTATTGCAGATCGACACAACTATCACAAAAGACTGACACTGTTGGCCTTGCAATGTCGGTCACCTGTGATGTTAGTTCGAACGACACTGTTAATAAGTTTAACAATTTCTTTAATATTTTTGTATCGACGTATATAATAATATTTGATTTACAATTTGATTTTAGTAATTTGCATTGTGTAAGGAACCTGTCAAATTTCTGTTTGAATTGTTTTTGAGTCTTTTCTTGAATTTTTTTAAGTTCAAATGGAGCTATAGGTTACCAGTCATATGGCACTATACATTATATGTACAAGAAAATATTGAATGTAGGTTCAATATGATTATAAAATTTATAAAAAAAATACATTCTAAAATGAAATTGGACTGGTTATAAGGTCAAAAAATATTGTACAAAAAAATGGAACATATGGTGCGTAAAAAAATTGCTGATTGGTGTTGTAATTTCGGTCATAGTGCCCGACACTACTGTAATAAAAGAACGACACTGTCGGCCTTGCAATGTCGGTCGGTAATGATGTCAGCTCGATCGACACTGCTAATAAGTTTAACAAATTTCTTTAATATTTTTTTCTTGACGTATATAATGATATTTGATCTACAATTTAATTTTAGTAATTTGCATTTTGTATGGAACCTGACGAATTTCTGTTTGAATTTTGAGTCTTTTCTTGAATTTTTTAGTTCAAATGGAACTATAGGTTACTAATCATATGTCACTATACGTTATGTGTACAAGAAAATATTGAATGTAGGTTCAATGTGATTACAAAATTTATAAAAAATACATTCTAAAATGAAATAGGACTGGTTATAAGCTCAAAAAATATTGTACAAAATAATGGAACATATAGTGCGTAAAAAAAATGCTGATTGGTGTTGTAATTTCGGTCATAGGGCCCGACACTACTGTAATAAAAGACTGACACTGTCGGTCTTGCAATGTCGGTCGGTAATGATGTCAGTTCGACCGACACTGCTAATAAGTTTAACAAATTTCTTTAATATTTTTTTCTCGATGTATATAATGATATTTGATCTACAATTTGATTTTAGTAATTTGCATTGTGTATGGAACCTTAAGAACTTCTGTTTGAATTTTTTGAGTCTTTTCTTGAATTTTTTAGTTCAAATGGAACTATAGGTTACCAATCGTATGACACTATACGTTATGAGTTCAAATTAAATGTTGAATGTAGGTTGAATGTGATTACAAAATTTATTAAAAAATACATTCTAATATGAAATACGAATCCTTATATGCCTAGAAAACATTGTACAAAATAATAGAACATTTGGTGCGTAAAAAAATTGAAATGTTTTAATTTATGTTTGCTGAGTGATGTTGTAATTTCGGTCAGATAACTGACCGACACTGTTGGACTTGCAATGTCGGTAATTCGTGATGTCACACTGACCAACACTGTCGGTTTTTGTCCATGTCCAGTATTTAGTCCCACCTCGGCTATTCTAGGCGGCTGGAACCAGTTTATATTCTACAGGCTGTACGCCAAAAAGCGAAGTCAGTTGTATTCTTTATGACACAAATGGCCAACTGCGGGGAGCAATGCAGCCCCCTTCAGTTGACCATTTGTTCATAAAATTGTTCAATCATACTTTTTTTAATTTTCAAATTTCAAATACTTTTAGTCCCACCTCGGATATTCTTGGCGGCCAGAACCAATTTATATTCTGTAGGCTGTATCCAAGAATCAAAGTAAGTTGTATCATGTATGACACAAATGGTGAACTGTAGGGAGCGATATTGCCCCCTTCAGTTGACGATTTGTTCATACAATTGTACAATCTTACTTTTTTTTGAAATTTTGAAATTTCAAATACTTTACAGTAAATTCTTAGCAAGACAACTATAATGTCGGTTTCTCGTTGCATGATGACATCATACATGACCGACACTATTGCTCATTGTCATATCAGTTTCTGTTGACGTCATTTATGACCGACACTATTTCTCATTGTA
The DNA here is from genome assembly GCA_001602315.1 of Zoysia pacifica. Lineage (NCBI taxonomy): Eukaryota > Viridiplantae > Streptophyta > Magnoliopsida > Poales > Poaceae > Zoysia > Zoysia pacifica. The sequence continues at coordinate 46,753 of BCLH01000006.1, read as the reverse complement.
ATATCGGTTTCTGCTGACATCATACATGACTGACACTATTATAGTGTATCGTAATGTCGTTTGTTGCTGACCTCATAATTGACTGACACTATTATGTGATGTAACTTTTAGTCCCACCTCGTGTATTCGAGCAAGTATCGACCAATTTATAAGCTCTGGCTTTCTGTCGTGCTTAGAGGAAGCATGTAAACTATATGGGCAGATTGGTCATTAGCAGTGGCTGCGCAGTGTTCAATCTGTCCATATTGTTGTATATTCTTCAATTTTTTCATTATATATTAGATCAGAGTAACATTAATATTTTGGAACAGAGGGAAAAATACTAGCCTTAATATCACAAAACAACAAGACAACAAAAACCAGGACACATAGTAAGGTCACATATTATCATTTATAATATTAAATAATAATAATTAGATTACAAATAATTTGATTACAAAACTACGACATCTTTAATTACATAGCTTGAACTAACTTCCCCTTGTCATCATTACGCATGTAGGGAACAAGTTGTAGTTGAGTTCTCAAATTTCATCAATGTATCTATAATATATGTTCTAGTTCCACTCACTGTCTTCGGCATCTACTCTAACACCACTATTTTGGTGCTGGCTCTTATCGTCTTTTGCCTTGGTATAAAATGTGAACCCATTAATGTCATACATCTGCCATGATGTAACTAACATTAAGAGACCATCGGTCAATAAATACATCATTTTTTTTTATCTTTTGTTGTACCAATCGGGAGATTTTGGTTCTTCAACTATGACATGAAACATCTTTTGTGCTCTTTTATGATCCAATCTCTATGGAATGTTCATTTTTTTCATGAAGTTGTTGCAAGTGTTGTTAGATGTATGGCGCTACAATATCTAACTGATGAAGGATGCTATAATGTGCATCTCAGACTCTTACAAAACTTTGATCGTTGAATATTGTACTTTTATTTGTTCCTTTCTCTAGGAGCCTCTCCTCGTGCCGTGACACCGGAACACTTATTGGTTTTTCATATTTTATGTAATTGTTGTAGCACTCAAGAACCTCCTCAGTTGTGTAACCCTCTCATGGAACCCTCAGAGTGAGCACGATTGCGTACGTAGCCCTTCATAATAGACATATAATGCTCATACGGAGAATGTGACGCAGATAAATAGGCCCGAGGATAAAAATTTGATCTACTATGTGAATCATATTGTGCTCCATCCTATCAAAAAAAGATAGTGGGAAGCACATCTTGAGTTGGAACATAGTCTCTCCCATCTGTTTACGTGTCTTCTCCGACTCAGCAATGTTGATTACCTTCTTGGATATAGCATTAAAGAAGTGGCTCATTCGTATGATGGCCATCTTTATGTATAGTTGTTTGACAACCCTGATTACAATAGCGAGGAACAGGGTGAGCATGGTATGACAAATCATAAGTGTTGTAGCCAGTCATCTTCAGCTCAGACATTGAAACGAGATTCTTTACTCGATGAGAAACCTGTGGGGACTCTAACACCACATAGACACTTGAATATTGATTTTTTCTCCTCTAGTGTGAGGGTAAAGCTAGCCGGTGGAAGGTAATACTTTCCATTTGGTCTTATCTGAGGATGAAGTTCTGGTCTTATTCCCATTTTTTCAAGGTCCTTACGTGCTCTAAGTCCATCCTTTATATTGGCTGGGATATCCAATAAAGTACCAATCATGCTTTCAAAAACACTCTTTGCAATATCGTGCATTCTTTATCACACCCGTTTGATTCAGCGCATAGAAAGTCTTTCGAAGCCTTCTCATAAATCTGTAAGTTATCTAAGCCTCTCGTTTTGTTCTCCAGTATTTCCTTGTGCCCAATGTAATGCAACAGTTCCTCAACATCATAGCTTTCAATATCGTAACTTTCATGAACCACATCAGAATCATCATTGTTTCTTTCATCTCTCTATTTTATTTTGTTTCTTTCTGACCTTACCTCTTCGATGTTGCCTTCACCTCTTACCCTCTCTTTGTTGTCTCCAATCTCAACTTCTTGTTCTCCATTGCCTGGTGTATTCGCTTGTGTCTCTCCATGTTTGGTCCATATTGAGGAGTTCTCAATGAAACTATTTTCTAACAAGTGCTCACAAATTGTTTTGGGTGTGTCAAACATTACAACATTCTTTCACTTTTTACATGGACACCATAATCTATTTGTTTTCATATGTACATTTCTGGTCTTAGCGACTTCAACAAATGAAGTGATATTTTTGAAATATAAAAATGAATTTTCGCCAGCGCCATTGTACATCCAAGATCTGTCCTCCATCTTCACAAATCACTAATAGAAAAAGAAATAAGAGATAAAAAATTATAATATGGAGGATATAAAATTAACTAAATATACAATTAATTTTTCACTCTCTCCCCTGCTCCCACCCCCACCACGGTGTAGATTTTAATATATATGTAAACTAGAGATCAAGCTAATTAACAATGTAGTAATACTCTGACAAATCAATATAAAGCAAAGAGATCAACAAAAAATAGTTGGGATGTACAAAATCCTGCTGTAAATCTATGCCTGTACACGCTAGGTTTACTTCAAACTGCTCTCACAAGATCCCTCCCTAAACTTACACTAAAACCACATCATAAGACCATAAAACATCTAAAGATGACATGGATTTACCTCCTGGAGCAATATCCTTTTATTAAAAACAGAATCAAAATCGTCCCCCCTTGTATTCCAAATTTCCCGACCGCTATGTCCGAAACAGAATCGAACAGAGTGCCCCAACAGGAGAAAAGGAGGAGTATTTATAGACGAACTAATAGTATCAGACATATTGAGATCATCATAAACGACACAACACATGCGATAGCAGTGTCGTCTGATCTACAACACCAAAAACGACACTGCTAAAAGATACTAGTTTCGGTTATGCTTGACGTTAGCACAACTAACAATGATATGTTCACTATCAGTGTCGGTTTTTTAATCATGTTTGTCTGACACTATAGTGTTTCTTTTTAGTGTCGGATGTGGATGAAGTAAACAATGACCGATACTGGTGTTGCATTCTGATGTATCGGTTGCACGTGACCTCTTTTGGGACTGACACTATTAAATAATGTTAGCAATTAGTGTCGTTTTATATGATGATGTCACTAACATCTGACACTGTTGCTGTCATAACAGTGTCGGGTCGTAACGTTGGGGGGCCATCGGGACTTGTTAGTGTCGGCTGTTACGTTGGGCCGACATTGTTATAATTTTTTGAGTGATATATAGTAGTGCTACACAAGTGTAACGACCGAGATTTTTTTTACTTTTCGATAAGTCCCGATCTTCCGTAACCTTGTCAATCCCAGGAGTTTGGCAAGTACGACATCACAAGCGATCAATCAAGAAACCATAATAGAAATATTAAATAAGAAACAAGAATAGAAAACAGCAAGTCAAAGTGAATTTATTAGAATAAAATCCTCTAAAGGGGTCCATCGGTACGCAGGCCGAAAACATCTCAGAGCAGATAGATCACTATAGAGAATCCAACAAGAGCGACAGCGGAAGCATCAACATGGCAGTAGAAGCGAACCTCCTTCACACAGGCTAGCTTGAGCGCAGGAGCGGACGTAGTCGAAGTCGAAGATGAGAGCATCCTCTGAAAACAACAAATTAGAAAGCCGTGAGTAGGAATACTCAGCAAACCACGTACTACCTAACAACAATGTATGCATGCAAATAGTTTCAAGGGTAAAGACATGGCTCAAGTGCTAAATGCAAGTTTAAAACAATTTATTTTATTTTAAAGATGCAAGAAAGCTTTATTTTAAAACTGTTAAATTTTATTATCTTGCCCCGCAGAGATCTCCATTATCCCGAACGGAGGTTCATTTTAAATACCGGTGTAAACTCCACACTCGGCCACAGCTCAAAGGCCAGAGTCTAAAACATTTTGAAATAGAAGAGGAGGAAGAAAAACAAAACTACTCAACGAGGAGCACAACTCAGGGGGTGTCCTTTCAAAAGGACGTGGCAATGTGCATCGACTAAAACTCTGCAGAGGTTATGCACCTGGACCTACGAGAAGCGTCATCGAGAACTACCGTCATAGTCCCGATGAACACACAAGACCCGTCCAAAAGCTTTAACTGGCGTCATCCGTCCTTCAGGATAGGGATCTCAAAAGCCTACGCAATCGGGTTCTGAAGCTGTAAAGAGCCTACCACTGATCAGATAGGGTATCTCAATATCATGTGAGGAGTCAGAGCTCTACACCACACTAACACAACACCGCCAACCTACGGGTAAACAACCAGTCTCGACAAGCTTCAAGATCAAGCTAACTGTTCATACAGGTAACGTGGTGTGCATAGTTGTTTACTAAGCGTACAAGGCTCGAAGGACTCGGTCCTTAATTGCCGGGGCTAGCACTCTGTCCAACCTCAACTCCAACAACAAGTCTCACAAAAAGATCCCAGTCCAGATCTTTCTGTGGTACCCGCAGCAGGTACGCCCAGGGACTTCTCAAAAGTCTCTCAGCTTCTCATACTCCATCCTGCCCCCGCGAAATAGTTATGTATAGTTATTTGTAAAACTCACATATTTGAAGCACAATTCAAAAGTATTTAACACAAATTCTATTTTTATAGTGATAGGTGCGAGATAAAAATAAATGCGACTAAGCATGTCTAAGCATAAAAAAAATAAATATTCTAAAGCAATTCTAGGGTTCATATTTTTGAAACAATAAATAAGCACGGCTTAGAAATGTTGCTAGCATATTTTTTAAAATAGTTGGCATATAAATTAGGGTTGCAAACAAAACATGCAGTTTAAAATACTGGGTACAAAGTAGTCAAGGAACGCGGCTTGCCTGGCAACTCGAGATCGAAGTCGAGATCTGGGTCGACAAACTGAGCAGGCTCGCGAAACTCCTCGTCAGGATCAGCAGCTAATCACAACACGAACAGAAATCAGACACTAGATACGCGACAATTAAAACCAGAAATTAAATCTAAATTAAAACTACTCGGCTAAACATGCGCAAAATATTTTTCGAAACAAACTTACACGACATCGCGACGAGATAAATTAACAGCATAATTTTGGAAATAATCGAAGATTAAAAGAAGTTTTCAAAAATCTCGAAAATTAACGGAACAAAAGCCGCACACTAATAACATGGAATTGAACAATTTGCACGGCACTGACCACACAACGCTCCAGCTACAGATTGTTGACTCCATCATCAAGCCTCTACGCCAACAGACAACAATGGCCGCACACTGATCGATCTATCGCTGATTAATCTAGAAACTACAGCAGTACTAGATGCTACCGAGAAAACACTGCCATACCAACTAACTCAACTACGATCTGAACAAAACGAGCAGGAACTAAAGGTACATTGATATGCTCACCGAGCACTTGGACCAATGACGAAGAATGCACTGCTGTCAGATGAGCAGAGTCGACTCGTGGACAGTTGACGCGGAACAGCGCGGGGAACTAAGGATTCAAGAACCGATGCGAGACAGAGCAGGCAAGGTCGACGCGCGGCCCCAGCGGCTGTAGGCGGGACACGTGACGTACCGGCAGATAAGGCGGTGATACAGCGCGGCTGTCCCAGGCCACGCGTGACTCGACAGATCCAGCAGCTTGGAGGCGTGCAGCGATGAGGCAGCCTCCAGACCAACGGGTGCAGCGTGGCAGCGGAGGACGATCCAGTGGGGCGACGCGGCTACAAAATCGAAGGCAGGCTGAAAACCGGAAGAACTGCTGGGTAATAGAGCGATTCGTACGGGTCTGACGCGGCGACAGGGCTTCACATGGGAACCCGGGCGCTGGCGACACGAGCAAGCGCGGGGATCTAGACGAACTCGGAAGATGGTGCGAGGATTGAGACCCGAGGAGGCAGCGCTCGACCGACTCTCGGCCAACTTGCAGTGGAAGAAAGAGATTGAGGAAAAATGTAATAGAGATTAAGGGTACGGTTAGAGGGGTATTTATAGTGGGAAGGGATTAGTGAGGAGGGTTAGAAATTAATCTAGAAAATTAATTAAAAATTATGAGATATACAAAGGCTGGAAAAAAAAACAATTTAGAAAAGATTTTAGAGATCTGAAAATTAATTTGGAGATTTCGAAAAATAATTTTAGCCCCAACGTAAAATACGTGGACTAAATTATTTCGGCACTAGAACAATTTAGATAAAAGGATTTCAAATTTAGACGGAACAAAATTCGGGACAAATGATTTTAATCGGATCGGAATTCGAGAAATTCGCTGCTTTATTAATTGAAAATTCCGGGATGTTACACTTACCTTTCGATAAGTCCTGATGTTTTGTGACCTTACCAATCCCTATGGGTTGGCAAACACAACATCACAAGCGATCAATTAAGAAACCATAACAAAAATATTAAACAAAAAATGAGATTAAATAATAATAAGTCAAAGCAAATTTATTAGAATAAAATTCTCTAAAGGGGGTCCATCGGCACACAGACCGAAAACATCTCAGAGCAGATAGATCACTATCGAGAATGCAACAATAGCAGCGATGAAAGCATCAACATGGCAGCAGTAGCGAACCTTCTCCACACAGGCTAGCTTAAGCTCAGGAGCGGACTTCACGGTTCGTCAGAGACATAGTCGAAGTCGAAACTAAGAGTATCCTCTGAAAACAACAAATTAGAAAGCTGTGAGTACGAATACTCAGCAAACCGCGTACTACCTAACAACTATGTATGCATGCAAATGATTTCAAAGGTAAAGACATGGCTCAAGTGCTAAATGCAAGTTTAAAACACTATATTTTATTTTTAAAATGCAAGAAAGCTTTATTTTAAATCTGTCAAATTTTATTATCTTGCCCCGCAGGGATCTCCGTTATCTCGGACGAGGGTTCATTTAAAATGCTGGTGTAATCTCCACACTCGGCCACAGCTCAAAGGCTAGAGTCCAAAACATTTTGAAATAGAAAAGGAGAAAGGAAAACAAAACTACTCAATGAGGAGTACAACTCAGATGGGAGTCCTTCTAAAAGGACGTGGCAATGCGCATTGATTGTAACTCTACAGAGGTTATGCACCTAGTCCCACGAGAAGCATCATCGAGAACTACTGTCGTAGTCCTGACGAACACACAAGACCCTTCCACAAGCTTTAACTGGTGTCATCCGTTCACCAGGATAGGGATCCCAAAAGGTTACGCAATTGGGTCTTGGAGCTGTGAAGAGCCTACCACAGATCAGGTAGGGTATCTTGATCTCATATGGAGAGTCATAGCGTTACACCACACTAACACAACACCGCCAACCCACGGGTAAACAACCAGTCTCAGCAAGCTTCAAGATCAAGCCACTGCACATGCAGGGTAACGTGGCGTGCATGGTTGTCAACTGAGCATACAAGGCTCGAAAGACTCGGTCCTTAATTGCTGGGGCAGGCACTATTTCCAACCTCAATGCCAACAACAAGTCTCACGAAAAAATCTCAGCCCGGATCTTCCCGTTGTACCCGCAACAGGTACGCTCACAGTGACTTCCCAAAAGTCCTCTAGCACCTCATACTCCATCCTGCCCCCGCTAAATAGTTATGTATAGTTATTTGCAAAACTCACACATTTGAATCACAGTTCAAAAGCATTTAATACAAATTCCATTTTTATAGTGATAGGTGTGAGATAAAAATAAATGCCACTAAGCATGGCATTATCCTAAAGCAATTCTAGGGCTCATTTTTGTGAAACAATAAATAGACACGGCGTAGGAATGTTGCTAGCATATTTTAAAATAGTTGGCATGCAAATTAGGGTTGCAAACAAAACATGCAGTTCAAAATACTGGGTACAGAAGTGATCAAAGAACGCGGCCTGTCTGGCAACTCGAGATCGAAATCGAGATCCGAGTCGACAAACTGAGCGGGCTCGCAGAACTCCTCCTCTGAATCAGCAGCTAAACACAGCACGAACAGGGGTCAGACACTAGGTACACGACAATTAAAACTGGTAATTAAATCTAAATTGAAACTACTAGGCTAAACATGTGCAAAATGTTACCTAGAAAATACTACACAACATCCTCGACGAGAAAAATTAACGAAACAATTTTTAGGAATTACTGAGATCAAACGGAGTTCCCAAAAATCGTAGACGATCTACACCAAAAGGAATTAGATTAATCGCAGAACAATGAATCGCAAATTGATTAGTATTTAATCCATCAATTTATTGGAGAGGAAAAAGAAATTGAGAGAGAAAATATTCTCACCGCAGATCTGGAAATCGAAGCCGGAATCCTGAGACCGGTGTACAGGAGATCGGTTTCACGTACCGGAGAAAATGGCAGAGGAAAAACTGGAATCCGTACTGGCATAGCCACGGACGATGACGCGGCTACTACGCTGGCGACGCGACCGGCGTGGATCAGCAGAGGCACGCGGAGACGACGACAGGCTTCAGAAGACGGAGACGACGTGCAGAGACGGACCGGCGCAGGGGACAAGGCGAGCGGGGGGACGTCGGGGTGACGGGGACAATCGACGCAGACACGGCTTAGGAGTGGAGAGGTCAATGGAGTCCACAAGGTGGTCACGCGGAGAGCAACAGGAGCGAGGACACGACGACCGGACCGACGGGCGACGCGTGGAGGCTCTTAGGGTCGGGGCGACAAGGATCGAGGCAGGTGACGCCGAGGTCGAGCGGAGATGACGTCGGAATCTGAACGAAGAGGATCGGGGCGCAGAGGGGAGCGGTTGGAGATTTCTCTGCAAGAGGGATGGGGAAATGGGAGATGAGGGAGAGGATAAGATTGGGAAGGGTATATATAGAAGGATTAAAATAGGGGCAGGAGGAAGAGGATAAAATTGAGAAAATAATTAGGAAAATTATTTAGGGATCTGAAATTAAATTTGGAGTTTCCGGAAAATAATTTTAGCCCCATTGAAATTTAAGCGAACTAAATTATTTTAGCACTGAAAAAATTTAGATAAAAGGATTTCGAATTAGACGGAACGAAATTCGAGACAGATGATTTTTGATCGGGACGGAAATTGAGATAACTCGTCGCTTTATTAATTTGAAATTTTTGAGATGTTACAGACTCCTCCCTTAGAGGATCTCGTCCTCAAGATCAAAAAGCGGTAGCCACTCGCTCGGTATGGTTGCTCCACTGGACTTTGAGAAACTTGATATTGTACCTCCGCGTTTCTTTGAACGCCTCATCAAGAATCTTTATCGGGTACTCCAGGTACTCGAGTGTGTCTTGAATATCCAAAGCAACAAAGACAACTTGTTCCTCTGACACTCGAAGACACTTCTTCAAGTGAGAGATGTGAAACACCGGATGCACACCCGCAAGCTCGTATGGCAAGTCCAACCTGTAGGCAAGCTCTTCGATCTTTCTCTAAATCTAAAAAGGACCAACAAACCTCAGAGCCAACTTTCCTCGGACATGGAAATGACGCGGGCCACGGAGAGGTGACACCTTGAGATACACCCAATCATCAACTAAAAAAGAAAGGAGCCTCCTCTTCTTATCCGCATAACTCTTTTGACGGCTCTGAGCAACCCGAAGATGATCTCTGATCTTCTTAACCTTCTCTTCTGCAGCTTTGATGGAATCAAGACCAAAGAAAGACCTCTCACCAACCTCTGACCACATGAGCGAGGTACGGTATCTCTTACTATACAACGCCTCAAAAGGTGACATCTCCAAACTGGCCTGAAAACTGTTGTTATAAGAAAACTTCGCAAAAGAAAGACTATCCTCCCAGCTCTGCCCATATGTGATCACACAAGCTCTCATCATATCTTTCAGAATCTGGTTCACACGCTCTGTTTGACCATCCGTCTGAGGGTGATAAGCTGAACCGTACACCAGGTGTGTACCCATAGCCTCATGTAAGCTCCTTCAGAATCTCGCGGTAAACTGAGACCCACGATCAGACAGAATGCTCCTCGGTGTATCATGCAACCTCACGATGTGGTCAATATACAACTTGGCCAACTGATCAACTGAGTACCTCTCATTTACAGGGATGAAATGAGCGGTCTTCGTCAATCGATCCACCACCACCATGATAGCATTATGATGGCGAGACGTCAATGGCAAACCTGTGATGAAATCCATACTGATGTCATCTCACTTCCAAGAAGGGATCGACAACAGCTTCAGTAATCCAGCTGGTCTCTTGGTGCTCAGCCTTAACTCGTCGACAAACATCACACAAGGCAACATACTCAGCAATGTCAGCTTTCATGCCAACCCACCAGAAACGAGTCCTTAGATCCTCGAACATCTTGGTGCAGCCTGGATGAATAGAAAACCTCGAATCATGAGCCTCTCTCAGATTAGCATCTCGCAGCTCAGGCACTCTCGAAACACAGATACGGTCCTCAAACCATAAAGCTCCCTGCGGATCCATACAGAAACCAGATGCTTTGCCTCTCCCCATCTTCTTCAAGATCGACTGAATCTCTCTATCATGCTTCTGAGCTGACTTGATCTCCTCAATCAACAACGGCTGCAACCTGAGCTCGTGCAAGAAACTCTGAGGAACAATCTCAACTCCCAAACTGGTTAGATCTGCAAGAATCTCCGACTGCCTAGACATCAAAGAAGAACAATAAGCCTTATGACTCAAAGCATCGGCTACCACATTGGCTTTACTCGGGTGATAGTTGATGCTAAGATTGTAATCCTTAATCAACTCGAGCCACCTCCTCTGCCTCATGTTTAGCTCTGACTGAGTAAAGATATACGTAATCCTTAATCAACTCGAGCCACCTCCTCTGCCTCATGTTTAGCTCTGACTGAGTAAAGATATACTTGAGACTCTTGTGGTCGGTGAAGATCTCACATCTATTGCTGATCAGATAGTGCCTCTAAATCTTCAAAGCATAGACAACAGCTGCCAACTCTAGATCGTGCGTCGAATAGTTCAACTCATGCTTTTTCAACTGCCTCGAAGCATAGCACACCACCTTCTTGTTCTACATCAGCACACAACCCAAACCCTAACGAGAAGCATCATAGAAAACCTAGAAATACAGGTGAATATTCGGTAAGGTCAAAACAGGTGCAGAAGTCAACCTCATCTTCAGCTCCTGAAAACTCCTCTCACAAGCATCTGACCAAACAAACGGCACTCTCAACTGAGTCAACTTGGTCATAGGCTTAGCAATCTTAGAGAAGTTCTCAATGAATCGGTGATAATAACTTGCCAATCCAGGAAAACTCCTCACCTCAGAGACTGACCTCAGAGACTCTCACTCCACAACAGCCTTGACATTCTCAGGATCAACAGCAACTCCCTCAGCTGTGATAACATGCCCCAGAAAAGCAACTTTCTCAAGCCAAAACTTGCACTTGCTGAACTTGGCATACAGCTAATGAGATTTCAACCTCCCAAGCACGACTCTCAAATGCTGCTCATGCTCTTCCGCTGACTTGGAGTTGACGAGGATATCATCAATGAAAACTATCACGAACTTATCCAACTCAGCTATAAACACCTTGTTCATCATGTTCATGAAGTAGGCAGGGACATTAGTGAGTCCAAAAGAAACGACCAGGAACTCATAAGACCCATACCTCATCACGAATAAAGTCTTCGGAATGTTAGAAGGACGAATCTTCATCTGGTGATATCCTAAAATCAAATCAATCGAGGAAAAGAACTTCACACCCTTCAACTGATCAAACAAATCATCGATCCTCGGCAAAGGGTACTTGTTCTTTATTGTCACCTCATTCAAAGAACAGTAGTCAACGTACATGTGCATTGACCCATCCTTCTTCTTCACAAACAGCACTGGGGCTCCTCACGGCGAAGCACTCAGCCAAATGAACCCTTTACTCAAGAGTTCATCGATGTGCTCTTTAAGCAAAGCAAGCTTATCGGAAGATATCCGGTACGGCCGCTTGGCAATCGGCGCGGTACCAAAAAGTAGATCAATCACGATCTCAAGATCTCAATCTGGAGGATGTCCTGACAACTCATCCGAAAACACCTCTGAAAACTCATGAACAACTGGAATCTGCTCCAACAACCACTCCTGCAAGCTGCAAACTGAAAGTGGAACTCTGGACACTCTAGGGGCACACACCACTCGAACACCGTGGTGGTTAACCAAAGACACAATCCTCTCAGCACAAATGATGACTCCTTTGTGTCTCGCTAGCCAAACCATCACCAAGATGACATCAATGTTACGTGAGGGAAGGACGATGAGATCGGTTAGAAAGACCACACTCTCAATCAAGATCCGAACACCTCTACACTCAATACCACTCTTATAGACTTCAAGAGGTGAAGTGGTAAGTGTAGGTACAACTAAGAATGAGGTAGAGAGACTTTGCGTAGACACAAACGCCGACGACACAAACGAGTAAGTAGCCCCCAAATCGAACAAAACTATCACTAAGTGAGAGTGAACCAAGAACTCACCAACGACAACATCAGGTGCCTCCTGAGCCTCCTCCACAGAGATGTGGTTCAGGCGGCTGCGCGTGATGCTCGGCTGAGCAGCGCCACTGCCCGCTGAACGCACTCCTCGACCTCCAGACTGGTGCGGTGGCCTAGCGGGAGTGGCAAACTAAATACCACCTCCCCCAAGTCCTTGCTGCTGGCGCCTCGGGCACTAAAACGCCTTGTGACCCTCCTAGCCACACTTGAAGTAGCGAACTGAGGGCTGACCCACTGTCGGATAGAAAGAGGACTGCTGCTGCTGAAAGGCACCTCTCTAGCTCTAAGAACTCTACTGCTGAACTGAAGCTAAAGCAGGAGCAGTGGATCGGGCGAAGGTGGGTTGTCCCGATCCCTGCTGGAAAGAACCACTGAAATGCTGATGCTGTGAAGCCTCACGACTGGGTCCTTGACCAAGAGCCCTCCTCTTAGCATCTCTGGACCGATCGAGCTTCTGAAGTGACACCTCCAAAGCCAAGCATCGGTCAATCAGCTCACGAAGGCTCCTTGAACACCACCATCCAGGTACGGGAGCACTTCAAGACGTAGGCCTTTTCGGAACAAGTACATCTTGCGGCGCTCAGTCGAAACATCCTCAGGTGCGAAGCGGCTGAGCTGAGTGAAACGGTGAGCGTACTCAGTGACAGACATACCTCCCTGACGAAGGTTACAGAACTCCTCCACCTTCGCTTCTATGGCTCCCTCAGAGATGTGGAAACCACGAAAGGCGGTGACAAAGTCGTCCCAAGTGAACTGCTCTGGGTCGTCGAGAGTGACGTAAAGAGTGTCCCACCAAGCACCAGCTACACCTGTCAACTGGTGAGCTGCCAGACGAACTGCCTCCTGGTCGTCGCACTGAATCAGGTCTAGCTTCTTCTTAATGTCCCTGAGCCAATCGTCAGCATCCAGAGGATCAACTGCACGGTCAAAAGTGGGTGGGCGTATGCTCAGGAACATCGCCATGTGAGAACTGGCTAGCTGGTGGTACTGTGCTGCGTCAGGAGCACGAGCACGACCACAGGGCTGCTGCTGTGACTGTTCGACAATCCGCTCCAGTAGAAGCGTCTGTCAGGCCATCCCTTTGGCCAGGTTCGAAGCAGCTGAAAGCTCCTCACCAGGCGCGGCAACACCAGCAGGCTCAACTCTAGGGTTCATGGCAGCTCCTCTGCTACGCCCTCCAGCCTGAGAAACTAGGGCTCCAGCACGGCCACGCCCTTGACCTACGCCAAGCACGTCAGCTGCAGGTGGCACTGGTACACGGCCTCCAGCGCCGCGACCACGACCTCTGAGGGTAGCACCACGACCACGCCCAGCGGGTGACGGTACCTTAGAGTCCTCCAAAGCGGCCTCCTCAAAACGAGCCTGAAGACGTCCGAACCTCCTCGGAGCCATCTGTTGCAAGAAAACATCTCTGATTAGAAAGATTATATCAGCAGAAACTAGAATTACTGAAAAAGATAGAAGATCAGCAGATCAGGATAAGAATAACTAAACAGGCACACTCCAAGTAAATAAGACTTCCATCAAGCAAACGACGAGATTTAAGAAAACAACTTTCACGATGAAAGTTTGATAGCAGATTTGGAAATCTAGAAATATTCCTTAGTTACGTTCAGTTCTACGGTTTTACTCTTACGGTCAATTATGGCTCTGATACCACCTGTAACAATCGAGATTTTTCTTACCTTTCAATAAGTCCTGATCTTCCGTGACCTTACCAATCCAAGGAGGTTGGCAAGCACGACATCACAAGCGATCAATCAAGAAATTATAACAAAAATATTAAACAAGAAACGAGATTACATAATAACAAGCCAAAGCAAATTTATTAGAATAAAAGCCTCCGAAGGGGGTCCATCGGCACGCAGGCCAGAAACATCTCAGAGCAGATAGATCTCTATCGAGAATCCAACAAGAGCAGCGACGGAAGTATCAACATGGTAGCAGTAGCAAACCTCCTCTACACAGGCTAGCTTGAGCGCAGGAGCGGACTTCACGGTTTGTCGAAGACGTAGTCGAAGTCAAAACTGAGAGTATCCTCTGAAAACAACAAATTAGAAAGTCATGAGTACGAATACTCAGCAAACCGTATACTACCTAACAACTATGTATGCATGCAAATGATTTCAAGGGTAAAGGAATGGCTCAAGTGATGAATGCAAGTTTAAAATATTTTATTTTATTTTTAAGATGCAAGAAAGCTTATTTTAAATCTGTCAAATTTTATTATCTTGCACCGCAAGGATCTCTGCTATCTCGGACGGGGGTTCATTTTAAATGCCAGTGTAATCTCCACACTCGGCCACAGCTCAACTGCCGGAGTCCAAAACATTTTGAAATAGAAGAGGAGGAAAGAAAATAAAACTACTCAACGAGAAGCACAACTCAGGGGGGCGTCCTTCCAAAAGGACGTGGCAATGCGCATTGATTCTAACTCTGTAGAGCTTATGCACCTGGTCCCACGAGAAGCGTCATCGAGAACTACCGTCGTAGTCCTGACGAACACACAAGACCCGTCCACGAGCTTTAACTGGCGTCATCCGTCCTCCAAGATAGGGATCCCAAAAGCCTATACAATTGCATCTTAAAGCTGTGAAGAGCCTACCACTGATCAGATGGGGTATCTCGATCTTATATGGAGACTCATAGCTCTGCACCACACTAAATAGGGTAACGTGATGTGCATGGTTGTCAACTGAGCATACAAGGCTCGAAGAACTCGGTACTTAATTGCCGAGGCAAGCACTATCTCTAATCTCAATGCTAATAACAAGTCTCACGAAAAGATTCCAGCCCGAATCTTCCCACTGTACCTGCAACAGGTATGCTCACAGGGACTTTTCAAAAGTCCCTCAGCACCTTAGACTCCATCATGTCCTCGCCAAATAGCTATGCATAGTTATTTGTAAAACTCGCACATTTAAATCACAGTTCAAAAGCATTTAACACAAATTCTATTTTTATAGTGATAGGTGTGAGATAAAAATAAATGCGACTAAGCATGGCTAAGCACAAAAATAAAATAATTATTCTAAAGCAATTCTAGGGCTTATTTTTGTGGAACAATAAATTGGTACGGCTTAGGAATGTTGCTAGCATATTTTAAAATAGTTGACATGCAAATTAGGGTTGCAAACAAAACATGCAGTTTAAAATACTGGATGCAAAAGTGATCCAAGAACGCGGCTTGCCTAATAACTCTGGATCGAAGTTGGGATTCGAGTCGATGAACTGAGCAGGCTCGCAGAACTCCTCATCTGGATTAGCAGCTAAACACAACACAAACAGGGGTCAGACACTAGGTACGCGACAATTACAACCGGTAATTAAATCTAAATTGAAACTACTAGGCTAAATGTGCGCAAAATGTTTCTCCAAAAATACTACACAACTTTCTCGACGAAACAAATTAACAAAATAATTTTTGGGAATAACTGAGATCAAACGGAGTTCTCCAAAAATCGTAGACGATCTAGACCACAAGGAATTAGATTAATCGCAGGACAATTAATCGCAAATTGATTAGCAATTAATCCATCAATTTATCGGAGAGGAAAAAGAAATTGAGAGAGAAAATATTCTCACCGCAGATCTGGAAATTGAAGACGGAATCCTGAGACTGGTGTACTGGAGATCGGTTCCACGTATCGGAGAAAACGGCAGAGGAAAAACCGGAATCCGTACTGGCGTAGCCGCGGACGAGGACGGCGGAAGTCTAACGCGCTGGAGCTGTCGGCGCGGAAATCGGTGATGGGGTCAGCGCGGCGTGCGGCTTCACGCGGGGTCAGAGTCGGCGCTGCAGGCGACGACGCGCAACGATGACGCGGCTACCACGCGGGCGACAGCGACCGGCGCGGATCAGCAGAGACGCGCGGAGACAACGACAGACTTCAGAAGATGGAGACGGCGCGTAGAGACAGACTGGCGTGGGGGACGAGGCGAGCGGGGTGACGTCGGGGTGATGGAGACGGGCAATGCAGGCACGGCTCCGGAGTGGAGAGGTCAATGTTGTCGGTGAGGCGGTCACGCGGAGAGCGACAGGAGCGAGGACACGATGACGAGACCAACGCGTGACGCGTGGAGGCTCTCAGGGTCGGGGCGATGAGGATCGAGGCAGGCGACGTCGAGGTCGAGCGGAGATGACGCCAAAATCCGAACGAAGAGGATCGTGGCGCAGAGGGGAGCGGTTGGAGATTTCTTTGGAAGAGAGATGGGGAAATGGGAGGTGAGGGAGAGGATAAGATTGAGAAAGATATATATATAGGAGGATTAAAATAAGGTAGGTGGAGGAGGATAAAATTATTTAGAGATCTGAAATTAAATTTGGAGTTTTCGGAAAATAATTTTAGCTCTAACGAAATTTACGAGGATTAAATTATTTCGGCACCGAAAAAATTTAGATAAAAGGATTTCGAATTAGACGGAACGAAATTCGGAACATATGATTTTTGATTGGAACGAAAATTAGGATAACTCGCTGCTTTATTAATTTAAAATTTCTGGGATGTTACAACAAGCATATTTTTAAATGAAAATTTTGCAGTGATAGACAACATTATAACACATGTCAGACAAGAACGTTAATTCAAATTTACGCTAATCTTCATGCTTGGATGTCAACAAAAGAAAATAAAGAGTATTATTGAAAATGTATTTAATAAAAGTGCGGAGCTAAATGTGCTATATATGTTGTACAAGAACCCATTACCGCACAAAGCCAGCCTGAACTCAGAGATCTCATCAAAGTCACTTTCTCCCATGGGTTCAACATTATATAAGAAAAACCTTATAAAAGTTTCTATACTTCCGCATAGGACAAAGGTAAGGTAAATTCTTTTTAAAACATTGAAAAAATGGTCAGGTTCCTTATTAGCCATAAAAGTGTTCAATTACTTTCAACATTAGCAAATTGGTCTTGCCTCGTAACCGACAGACCGACAAAATAAAACAGCCCAACGAGGATTATTGTCACAGTTTATGTGGTTGGTAAGGAATATGTGTGAGATAAAGATTGTAACAACCCGATTTTCTAATAAATTCAAATGAAGAAGTTATCCTGAAATTCCTATCTTTTCAATTCAAATTCCTTTTCTTTTAAAAATTTCAGCGCCGGATCATTTCAGTTCACGGGCTTTTTGTTTTGGGCTGAAAATTCCATCAGGCCACCTTGTTTCGGAGCCCACCCGTTCTTGGCCGTTGGATCGAGAGCGATGACCGAGAACCGTTGGATTGGTGGGTGAGAAAATTCTTTCATCTCCAAATGTTTCCCCCGGGATAAATCCCCTCTACCTTATCCTTTCCCACCAGCCTCATTCCATCCTTTTCCTTTCCCCTCTCTCAAGCAAGCAGCAGAGCCGCAGGCGGGCACGGGCGAGCGGGCGTCGCCCGACCCCGCTCCGTTCCTCGCGCGCCGTCCTCTTCCCTGGCCGCGCGACCCCGTCCATGTGCTGTTCATCCCTGCGCGTCATCCTCCATCGAACTCGTCCTGTGCGTCCTCGTCGTCCGTCTACGCGCTTCGCTCGGCCGTCCGCGTCCCCGTCTCTTCGTCGACCCGTGTCGTCCTCGTCTTCATCCGCCCGTCCATGCCGATCCGCCTGTCGACCCCGTCCGATCCGTCTCCGTCTTCCCACTCGACGTCCATCTCTGTACTGCACCGTCCCCGTCCACATTCTGTCTAGCCCCGACCGCGGCCATTCGCATCCCGTCCACTCGCCGTCCGCTTGTCCGACTCAATGCCGGCTTCTTCGCTTCGTGCCGCTGGTGAGTTTCCCCTGCGCCTCAACCTCAGTCCCGTGCTGATCTCGACGGTTCAACATCGTTGTTCACTGGGGCAGGGTCCAGGAGGCCGCTAGAAGAGCCGTCCGTCACCAAGAGGTCCGTCTTCGTCGTTGAACCGTGCGTTCCGGCAGTAGAAGGCGAGCCTTCCAGAGCTCTTCGTCGGCAGCACGCCTTCATCCTTCATTCAACCGCGGTGAGCATACTTTGTTTCTCTATCCGCTGCCGCTTCTCCCTAGTTGTGCGGGTTCCATCGTGTTCGTATCCGTCTACTTCGGCGTGCGCTCGTTTTCCCTTTGATGTTCTGTCTCCGTCGAACCCGGCCTCCTTGTCTCGTGAATCCATTGTTTTGAGCCCTTGGTGAGCTACTCCATCCCTCGTGCTTCATCTCTCTTGGAATTGAAGCAATTAGCATGACCAATAGACGGTTTGCAATGCTTTGGTTTTCTGTGATAGATCGGCGTTCTTCCTGAGTCTTCGTGACCGGCTGTTTGTATCCGTTCAGTTTGGTTCGCTGTTTTTAGAGGGCTAATCTCGTCTTCTTCAACTGTGCAAGGAGTCCAGATCGGAGACCGTGGTCGTCGCCAAGCCCGATGTTGTGTCCGAGCTGCGTTCGCTGCTCACCCGTCGAAGTTCCACCAACCCTTGTCGCAGGGGCCTGAGGAAGAAGTCCGCCTTTAGGTGAGCCGCGCCCGAGTTGCTCCTTCCCTGCAGTTTCCCGCGCCTCTAACCTGTCTACGTTTCAGTCGTCAGTATCGTTCTTCAGTGAAGAGCTCCTCGTCGTCGACTCGCAGTCCGTGCCCCTGTTGTTTCCTCGGTGAGATCTTAATCCTTGACTTCGTTTCTGTTGTCTGGTGAAGTGCTGGTGAAGTGCTGTGTTGAAGATTGAAAGCTGGCTTGTGCTCGTGTCCAGAATCAGTCAGTCGCGGCCGTTCTTTGCTGATCGAGTGCCGGCACCAAGCTTCTCCGATGTCGCCTTCGAGGGCGGTCAGCACTGCAGCATTGTGTCGGCCTCTTCGGTTCGAGCCTTCGGTGAGCTCCCTGTTGTCCTGGGCGTTGTTTTCTTTTGCGCCGTCAGATTGTGGCCGTCGTCGTCGCGTCGTTCGCGGTGGCAAGATAGCTTGTGACGTGCGATGGTTAGCCGCTGTTGCCTTCCTAATCTCAGTAACCTGTAGCTGGTCGTTGTCCTTCGAGATTCGCTAGATGATCTTGTCATCTGTCTGGTGGGCGCGGCACCGTCTTGGTCCTTTCGCAGGCCTAGTCGTGGCTTAGTCGTGCTAGCCGCTTAATCAGCTTTCCTCGAGTTGTTAGCCTAGGTTCAGCTACATCTTAGCTCAGTTCCAATTGAACCTTGTGGAGCTTCGTTTCCGAGTGCGCCAGCGGGATTGCGTCTTCGGATGCCAGCACCGGCAGGGTGCTCCGTCGTTCTTGCGCTGTTCTGTGCGGGCAGCAGTTTAGTTTTGGTTTGGAGGTAGGCGTCGAGCTAGTTGGAGTGCTGTCCAGTGGAACCAAGGAATGACAGACAGGACCAAGTGCTTGGTACATGGACAGCGGTGCTAGCAGAGAGATTGTGGCTTAGCCTGGTCACCTCGGGCAGTGAGCATCGACAGGAATCCTGTGGCCGATGTCAGTCGACCGCGAGTCACGTTCAGCTGGAGGTTTACCCAAGATTATTCCCTATTCTTAGGAATTCTGGTTAATCTTCAAAATTTTCCTAGGAAGACTCAATGAATCTGTCTCGTCGAGATCTTCATGTAGAACCTTCATGGTCCGTTTTGAAAACGTTTAGCTTAATAATTTAATTTTGAATTTAATTATTCAAATTTAAATAGTCACGTACTTTTGGTCTCACTCTTTTTCGTGCCGTTTGTCCAGTTGAAGAAGTTGCTGCCGAGGATTTGAAGATTGCTTTGCATGAGGATCTGGATCTCGGATGAGATCTCGACTCACAAAGTAAGCCGCGCTCTTTGATTAATTTTGATCCTACCTTTTAAACTGCATATTTTGTTGAAACTATAATTTACATGTCAACTGTTTTAAAATATGCTAGTAACATTCTCAAGCTATGTTTATTTATCGTTCCACATATTATAAACCCCAGGACTGCTTTAGTACTATTGCTTTACTTTTATGTTTAGCCATACTTAGTTGCATCTATTTACAATACTTCACACCTTATCACTCTAAAATGGAATTTGTGTTAACTGCTTTTGAATTGTGATTTAAATATGTGAATTTTGCAAATAATCTTATACAAACTATTTAGGGTAGGCAAGTTGGAGTATGAGGTGCTGGAAAACTCTTGGGAGGTCCCTATTGGCGTACCTGTTGTCGGTACATGTGAGGTTCATGCTTGAACCTTCAAGAGATTTGTTGGTTGTTGGTTGTTCGAGTTGAGGTTAGAGAGAGAGCCTGCCTCGAGAATTAAGAACCGAATCATTTGAGCCTTGTACGCTCAGTTGATAACCATGCACACCATGTTATCCTGTATGAGCAGAGGTTTGATCTTGCAACTTGTTGAGACTCGTTGTTTACTCGTGGGTTGGCGGTGACGTGTTAATGTGGTGTAGAGCTATGACTCCTCACATGAGCTCACCCTGTATGGGTAGAGGCTTGATCTTGAAGTTTGCTGAGATTAGTTATTTATTCGTGGGTTGCCAGTGACATGTTAGTGTGGTGTAGAGTTATGACTCTCCACATGAGATCGAGATACCCCACCTGATCAGTGGTAGACTCTTCACAGCTCTAGGACCTAATTGCGTAGTCACTTGGGATCTTTATCTTAGAGGACGGATAGCGTCAGTTAAAGCTTGTGGATGAGTTTTGTGTGGTTACTATATCGGGGGTTGCGGCCACGGTCCTTGCTATGGTGCCATTCTTGTGGGTTTAAGTGCATAAACTCTGCAGAATTACAGTCAATGCGCATTGCCATTGCCATATCTTTTTGGAAGGACACCCTCTAAGTTGTGTTTCTCATTGAGTAGTTTTGTTTTCTTCCCTCTATCTTCTGTTTTAAACTATTTTGGACTCCAGCCTTTGAGCTGTGGCCGGGTGTAGAGATTACACCGGCATTTAAAATAAACCTTTGTTCAGAATAACAGAGATCCCTGCAGGGCAACATACTAAAATTGGACTGTTTTAAAATAAAACTTATTGCATATGTAAATGTAAAATATTTTAAACTTGCATTTAGCACTCGAGCCAGCTTTTATCTTTGAAACTATTCTTTGCATGCATACATTGTTGCTAGGTAGCACGTTGTTTGTTGAGTATTCACGTACTCGCGGTTTTTCACGTCTTTCTTTTTCAGATGTCAGCTAAAAGATCGTTCTCATCTGCTTGCTAGCTGTTGTTTGAGGTTCGTTCCTGCACTTGAGTTGCCTATGGAAGAAGTGGTTCATCTTGGTGTTTGCTCTCGCCCGTTGTTCCCGCTGCTGTTCTAGATCTTTGATTCTCGGTAGTTTTGTTCTGCTATGAAAAGTTTAATAAGTTTTATGGATGATCTCGTTAATTTAATTTATTTTATTCTTGTTTACTCACTCTATTATGGTTTTTGATTGATCACTTGTGATAAACATGTTTGCCAATCTTCTGGGATTGGCGAAAGCACGTAAGATCAGGTCTTATCGAAAGATAAGAAAACCCCGTCGTTACAAGGATTATTTGACAGAGTTTCCTCTGTGAACCCAGACTCATTGGTGGGTCTAGTACCTAAAAAACGTTGGGAAATAGAAAATTGTGGTTTGAAAACCAGGAAAAAAATTTAGGCAATGTTACATTCCATATTTTGGACATCAATGAAATCAAGTTGTTAGAATTAGATTCCAAGGTTATAGTTCAACTGAGCTGAAACAAAGGAAATAAACATGATTCAACGAAATTTCAAAATTTGAATTCAAATTCAAATTTGAAAGTGAACATTTCAAAATTTTATAAATAAAAGTGTGCCATAGGAGAAACAAATACCGTACTCCAAAGTGAGTAAAATACCTGAAGTTATACAAATTCAATAAGGTTTCCTTCAAATTTACAAGAGCCCAATTGAATTTCTAATTCTTAACAATCATCTTTATTGTGATTGTTGCAGAATAAAATCCTAATCGAATTTCAACTTGATCCCAAAGTAAAAGTTGTTCCTCTTGAAAAATGCTAGCAGCTTGCAGAGTTTCAAGATTTACAGAGCTGTGGAGGTATAACTTTCGGAGCATAGAATTCGGATAACTGATCTGCTTTCATGAGATTTGCAAGTCCTCTTATCGGTTAACAGTTTTCTAAATTCGATATCTTCCATCTCCTGTGGACTTTGACTGTACATATTGTTTTGAGGTTTAGAACTCATGTTGGAGAACAGTCTTGCAAAGTTTAAACCAGATACTTTCGAAACGCCGTGCAGTTCTCTTGCGTTTCCAGCTTGCTTGTCACTGGAAAAAAAAACATCCGCACAACTCGCAGGTTCGAGCTTTCATGTGCATCCATACCCGATCGAGCTTTACGCTACGGTGGCTCTCATCCAACCAGATCAGTGATGATTACTTGATCGGTCCCGAAACAGAGCCCGGTCAACTCAGTTTCCTATACTCCCCTGTCTTCTGTAATAGGTTTGCCGATTCCAGCTTGCTTGTCACTGGAAAAAAAACATCCGCACAACTCGCAGGTTCGAGCTTTCATGTGCATCCATACCTGATCGAGCTTTACGCTACGGTGGCTCTCATCCAACCAGAGCAGTGATGATTACTCGATCGGTCCCGAAACAGAGCCCGGTCAACTCAGTTTCCTATACTCCCTTGTCTTCTGTAATAGGTTTGCACGCGGAACTAATTGTTGACACCCAAAAATTAGGGCTACCGAAGTGTCTGACAAGTTGCTGGAGTGTCCAACAAGCTCTTTTGAGTTGGGGCATTTCGCCAACAGAGTATCTGGTATAGTACCAGAGTGTCCGGTGAGGCCTCTCAGGTTGCAGCATTTTGTCTACCGAAGTATTCGACATAGTACCAGAGTGTCCGGTAAACCTTTTTAGGTTTTCAGATTTATATGATGGACACTACGGCATTCTATCGGAGACTACAATCACCGGAGTATCCGGCATTTTACCGGACGCTTCGATGGTGTTGATTTTGAAAAGTTTTCAACAGATTGATTCCAGTTTCTTTTCAAGCTTGAGGGATCTGTTGTGCTGTGAGATAAGACCATCCCACCTTTATAAAATAGAGGCCTATGGCCGATAGAGGATGATCCCAATCGAACCTATCATTTGTCTTTAAATTTTCATTTTTCTCCAAATCCAAATCGCCGCACTCGACCTTTGTGTTGTTTTTTCTTCGTCTCGGCGACGTTTGAAGGCGATCCGGCTGGACTGACCAAACCCAGATCATCCATAAGACGATCCTCCTCCGACGGGCCTCTCGAAGCGGGATTGTCTAGGTGCTGCCCCAAACCCAGTGTTGAATAAACGTCGACGTTCTCACACACGGACGTGCGAGCGGTGTGTTGGCTCAGAACTCGATTTTAGCGGCAACACACTTTTTGACGACTCCGCAGGGACGAGTGATTCCGGTTGCACAAACCGAATCATCGTTTCCACTGTGAACTCCGAGATCTCCACGACGAACATCGTCCTGTCATCATTGGAGGAGTTGTTCGAAGAGGCGCGCAAGACGTTCTTAGAACGCCGGAATACTTTGCGTGTTTCAAAAAAGACCGCAAGGCGCGATCTCGCAAGTGAAGGAACCTGTTCTTTCGGTCGTCAACAACGACACAGCCATAGGTGCTACCAATGTAAGGACATCTTTGCATCTTCCCGTTACTTTTGAAGACTTTTTATATTACTTTGCCGACATAAAAAAGGTCTTAACGAATAATATGCAATACATGATTCAAGAGAATATGTCTAAGTCTAAAAATATTAGTATTGCATCACCATCTCATATTGCGCATGTAAACCTCACTACTAGTGCATCGGCACCTACTAAGTCTAGTGTAGAACAACTTCCATATAGCATGTCGTTGAACTCGTTTAGTGGACAAACTAGTTTTTCATCCCATGTGCAAACTAGTGTGTTGGTAGTGTCTCTTGCTAGCGTAGAGCCAATCACTAGCATCCCCAATCTGGCCATGAGTCGAATGAATGAATTGGCTAATTTTGCCCCTCCGTACCATACGTCGTATATAGTACACCGCCTATTCTTTTAAGCGGTACGGGAATCTCTCATGGCACTGTTTCTAATGAAATATTTAGCGCAATGAAGACGAGCTTACACCCTTCACCACTGGTCACACCCGCTAGGCCACCCATTGCTAACATAGAGGAGTGTATGGCTTGTATTAAAGAGGATTTGAGCAAACAATTCTATGAGACGCTAGAGGTAGACCTTAAAGGTAGAGACCGAATTTATCAAAAACTATACCCTGCATATTTTGATTCGGTCTCGTATCCCGTTGGATGGCATGTTCTGAACTTCGTCAAATTCAATGGTGAAGATAGCAAAACTACTTGAGAACACATTAGCCAATATGTAGCGTAATTAAGAGAAGCGGATTTTAGTGAAGCTTTGAAAGTACGTTTATTTTTTATCACTAACCGGAACTGCTTTCTCTTGGTTTTCATCATTCTCCTCAGGGTCCATATACACGTGAAAGTCTTTAGAGCATAAATTTCATAACCACCTTTATTCCGAGAACAACAAATTGAAGTTGTCACACTAGACATCGGTTCGACAAAGGAAAAAGGAACCCGTCGTTGACTATCTTCGGTGGTTTAGAGATATTAAAAACCGAAGCTTTAATCTTACAATTTATGAAAAAGACTTAACCGACCTAGCTTTTAGTGATTTATGGTCGCATTTTAGAGAAAAGTTAGAGGGGTACGATTTTCTTACACTCACCCACCTTCAACAAAGAGCTTCGGCTCAAAAAAGCCGAAGCAAAGAAATAAAACATGACTACAAGACTCGTTGTAGCGTGCACGTTATAGAATGTGATTCGGATAGCTCTGATGATGATTTCAATGACACTTTGGCTGCCGAGTTCGTTTGGTCCTCTAAGGCCAAATCGTTAGCTTGTGATTCGCTCAAACCGGTTCATAAGAATCGAAAAGACGACATAAAATACACCTTTGATGTAGCTAAGTGTGATAAAATATTTGACGAGTTGCACAAAGGTGGATATATTAAGATTGCATATACTTTATCTTCGATGGATGAGATTAAGCTTAGAGCATATTGTAAATGGTATAACTCTTATTCTCATGTACTAATGATTGCAATATTTTCCGTCGACAGGTCCAATTGGCCCTTAATGAGGGACGATTGAGTCTTAAAGAGATGCAGATCAACAAGTACTTCTTCCTCGTCAACACTCTAGAGCTCAACCTCAAGGTGTTGATTCAGCCTTATCAAGCCGATACAACCAAGGGGAGGAATTTAATCATCGGAGAAGAGATGCCTATTTCTCCGAGTGACAAAAGGACCTCTAGGAAGGTGGTGCTTGAGAAGTCCTCTGATAGTCAAGAGTCTCTCAAAGTCACCATCCAACGCTCTAGACCCGAGGGGGCAAGCTCTACAGCCCAAGATGATAAAGCCGAACAATCTCGAAGTAGGCAAGTGAAAGATAAATAGACAAAGCCACGGATCAGAAGATGGGGCCTAAAAGCATCTTCGACCGGCTCATAGCTAAGTACAAGCATCAAAAGACCGATTTGAATAATCGACCTATGAAGCGGTCAAGATCACCACCTAGGGCATGTAGCCGACCTAGAAAAGAGATAAGGCCAACCGTGAATGTGCACGGGCCTCCTCCTTTTCCTTCACATGGCTTCGGAGTGCCCCTACCGTGGTTTCATCCTATGCTTTGCCCACTATTCCCGGTTTGGCATCCATACATGAAACCATGGATGCCCATGCCACTGATGGCCATGTCACCGATGCCTGGTCCAGCGATGCCATACCCGCCTTTTCATCCGGGGTTGAACGGACCAAGAGAAGATGTCTTTACAAGCTCTCCAACTCTATCTTGGATCAGACAGATTCTCGATCGATCGAGGGCCAAAGAGAGAGCTCTAAAACCGCGCCTAAGCAAGAGTGACGTCAGAAGCAAGATAATGAACCAGCTCCCTCCACCACTGTCCATCAAGAGAGTGCATCTGTAGGTGTCGTGAAAATCGGCACATCTAATGTCAAAATCGAGAGAGTGTTCATGGGACCGATCACTTTAGATGATCTGATCGAAAAGGCCTCCCATGATCATAAAGCTAGCGGTACTAAGAGCTCCTCCAAGTACACACTACCAAGGTGGTGTCTATCTGGCTTGACCCACTCTCAAAAGAGAAAGCTCTAAAGGCTGCGCCTCCGGAAGATGCGAGAGGAGGAGGCGGAGAAGAAGAGGGATGAGGTTTTCAACGAGATCAAGCCAATGGTCTTTTAAGATAAGCAGTGAAGAGTTAAGAAGCCCGAAGCCCCTACGCCACCAGTGGCGGAGGAAGCAAAGCCTACTCCAAAACCACTTGGTTTGGCCAACACCGTCTTGGGAAAGGACTCTACAGCGTCTTCGCCCACTGGAGACGTCGACATGTCCGAGTTTGACGACGACGACCTCTTACACTACGAGCCTACACCGCCTCGAAAAGCTAGGTAAAGCCGATGACGAGCTCATTTGGACCAACATGACTTTGAACGGTGTGAGAGGAGGAGACCCTATTGAGGCTAAGGGGGTTGCTTCTATGGAGCTCATCGTTGGGAGCAAGATTATGGCTACCGCTTTTTTTGTTGCCGATGTACGTGGTAGTTATAGCTTGATTTTAGGGTGTCATTGAATTCATGCCAATAGATGTGTCCTCTCTACATTGCATCAATTTTTGATACAATGGGTCGGTAATGATGTAGAGGTTGTTCATGCGGATGCCTTGACCTGCGTTGCTATAACCGAATCATCTTCTTTGCCGTATGACACCGTCAATGTAAAGCCGATAGAAAATTGGCTCAACAATATAATGTGTTTTAATGGAGTCTAATCTTGATTGGTTGCAAAAGAGAGTGGAGCACTATCGGTCCAATATGAATGATACGTGTGAAGCTATAGAAAAAATAGAGAACATAGATAAGTTAGGACAAGGATTCACATCGGCCGACCCTCTTGGGAAGGTAAACTTTGGCAGTGATGATGATCTTAGGCCAACTTATATAAATAAAAATTTGAAAGCTGATTATAAGGTAAAGTTAATTAATTTACTAAAAGAATATGTGAGCTGTTTTGCATGGTCTTATAATGAAATGCTCAGGTTGAGCCGCGAGCTAATTGAGCATTGGCTTCCAATAAAATCTAGTTTTAGACCCTTTAAGCAACTGATGAGAAGATTCAACCCGAATATGCACGATCAGATTAAAAAGGAAATTAACCGATTGCTTGATGCAAAATATATAAGACCTTGCAGGTATGCGAAGTGAATATCTAACATCGTGCCGGTAGAAAAGAACATCGTTAAGATTAGAGTTTGCATTGATTTTAGAAATTTGGATAGAGCCACTCCTAAAGATAATTATCCTACGCCCATAGCCGATATGTTGATTAATGATGCTTTCGGCCATAGAGTTATTAGTTTTCTTGATGGTGATGCGAGATACATCCAAATCTTTATGGCCAAAGAGGATATGTCTAAATCTGCATTTTGATGTCATGGTTTTGTAGAATTGTTTGAGTGGGTTGTTTGGCATTTGGGTTAAAAAATGTGGATGGCACATATCAAAGAACCATGAACTTTATCTTTCATGATTTACTTGGTGTCATTGTAGTAGTTTACATAGATGATGTGGTGATTAAATCGGCCGCTTTGGATTCTCACTTGGCCGGTTTGCAACTCGCTTTAGACCGAATGTGTCGTTTCAGTTTGAAAATCAATCCGCTCAAATGTGCTTTTGGTGTATCGGTCGAGAAATTTTTAGGCTTTATAATTCATGAAAAAGGCATAGAGGTAGATCGTAAGAAAAAAGAAGCAATTAGAAACGCGCAAGCGCCTACATGTAAGAGAGAGTTGCAGCGCTTCTTAGGAAAGGTGAATTATTTAAGGTGATTCATTTTCAACTTGTTAGAAAAGATAAATGCATTTACTCCTATCCTTCGGCTAACGAATGAAGCCGAATTTACTTGAGGGCAAAATAACAAAAAGCTTTATCATCGGTGCTTAGGGCGTCTAAGAGAGGAGTCTCTTTCTGTCTCTACGTAGTGGAGGAAGATGATGTGGTTGGTGCTGTTTTGACACAAGAAGCTGAAGAAAAGAAGTATGTGATCACATATGTGAGCTAATGGTTGGTGGATGCGGAAACAAGGTATACTCTCATCAAGAAACTATGCTTTTTCTTATATCATGCTTAATACCAAGTTGAGACATTATTTGCTATCTAGCACTTATGTGGTTGCTTGTCAAACCGATGTTATTAAACATATGTTGCATAGGCCGATTTCTATTGGTAGGCTTGGTAAATGGGCTTATGCATTGATTGAATATGATTTGGCTTATGAATCATTGAAATCCATGAAAGATCAAATCATTGCTAATTTTATTGTCAAACATCGGATTGATTAAGAACATGATTTAGATGTTGCTTATGTTACTTTTACCCCTTGGAAGTTATATTTTGATGGATCGGTTTGTAAAGAGGGTCAAGGTATTAGTGTGGTTTTTGTATCTCCTCATGATGCACACTTTGAATTCTCAAACTATTTAGGGTATGATTGCACCAATAACTAAACCGAATATGAAGCATTGTTGTTCGGTTTAGAGATATTGGAGTCTATGGGGGTTAAGCATGTAGAGGCTTTCGATGATTTGTTGTTACTAGTGCAATAAATTTCTAGAAATTTTCAATGCTTCGACAGATCATTGAAAGCCATCTTAGATAAGTGTCTAGACATCATTAGAAGAATAGATGAATTCAACATACATGATGTGCCTAGGTAGAAAACAGTGAAGCCAATGAGTTGACTCAACAAGCATCGGGTTACAATGTTAGTAAAGGTAGATTTTCAATCAATAAAAAACTGATGCTTGAGGTGTTGGATTTAGACCGTTCGGACACTAACACGTCAAACCATGATAGCACCGAATCACTTGATTGGAGGTCACCCATAATTTCATACATTCGTAGTGTAGATAAAAAAGTTTGGCATGTGACTTTTAAGTATACTTTGATTGATAGTGACTTATATCGTCGAACGAGGGATGATTTGCTTTTGAAATGTTTGGGTGATGACGAGGCTAGAGTAGCCATAGAAAAAGTTCATGAGCGTATTTGTGATACGTATCAATCGGCTTCAAAAATGAAATGATTGTTAAGGAAGATCGGATTCTATTGGCCAACCATGATTACCGATTGCTATCGCTACTACAAAAGTTGCAAAGAGTGCCAAAGATTTGGAAATATTCAATTGGCACCCGCAGCCATGATGAACCCTATTATAAAACCATGGTCATTTTAAAGATGGAGATTAGACTTCATAGAACATACATCCTCTATCTTCGAAGGAACTTTATTTCGTGTTGGCACCAAATGGACCGAAGCGGTGGCTCTCAAAAACAGGACGCACAAAGAGGTAATTGAGTTCTTTACTAAGCATATTATTTATAGATTCAGCATACCTCAAACTTTGACTACCGACCAGGGTACTTTCTTTACGCCCAGTCATGTTAAAGAGTTTGTCAAATCCTACGAAATTAGAATACTCAACTCATCTCCATATTATGCTCAAGCCAATGGTCAGGTCGAATCTAGTAATAAAATATTGATTAAACTCATTAAAAAAAGATAGAGGACCATCCCAAGAGATGGCATGAAGTCTTATTGAAAGCGTTGTGGGCTCATCGGATATCCAGGCATGGCCCTATGAACTTGTGTATGGATGAGGTTGTTTTATCCGTCGAGGTAAATCTAGAAGATCTAAGATTAGCTAGGAAAAATGATTTATCTACCGATGAGTATAGGGCGTTAATGCTAGACAATATTGATGAAGTCACCGATAAGTGTTTGAATGTTTTGAGAGACATCAAGAAAGATAAGGCACGGGTTGCTATAGCCTACAATAAGAAAGTGAAAGTCAAAACTTTTTAGGTGAACAAATTAGTTTGGAAAACTATTCTACCTGTAGTAGGCTCGCAAAGCAACAAGTTTGAGAAATAGTCTTCTAGTTGGGAAGGGCCATATAGAATAGTAAAAGTCATCACCGAAAACATATACATGTTGAAGGATGTTCACAGAAAGTCGTTACGTAAGGCTCTTAACAGCCGATATTTGAAAAGTATTATCCGAATATATGGCAAGAAGCGTAAAAGAGAAGAACGGTCAATATAAAGTATCGTTGCCAAAAAATGACATGATAGCAGATGAGTCGGGAGGACCATCGCCCTCAGAGGTTTTTGGGTGCTTAGAGTGTTTTATGGTGCAGAAACTTCACCAAAAAAGGGGCATATCTTGACACCCAAAAATCAGGCCCACAGAGTGTCCGGCAAGTTGTCGGTGTGTCCGGTAAACCCTCTCAGGTCGGAGCACTTCGCCCACCGGAGTATTCAGTACAGTACCGGAGTGTCCGATGAGCCCTTTCGAGTTGAGGCACTTCGCCTACCGGAGTGTCTGGCATCGTACCAGAGTATCCGATGAACTCTCTCGGGTGGGGGCACTTAGCCCACAGGAGTGTTCGGCAAAATGTCAGACTGTTCGGTGAGTCCTCTCGGGTTTCCGGATTTACACGACAGATACTCCGATATTCTACCGAAGACTCTGCTCATCGGAGTATGCGGCACTTTACCGCACACTCCGATGGTGTCGGTTTTAAAAAGTTTTCAACAGATTGATTTTAATTTTTTTTCAAACTTGAGGAGTCCGTTGCCCTGCCGGATAATACCATCACCCCTCAATAAAACAAAGGACCATGGCCGGTTGAGGATGATCCCAATCGAACGTATCATTTGTCTTTATATTTTTGTTCTTTTCTAAATCCTAATCTCCTCCCTCGATCTTTGTGTTATTCTTCTTTTGTCCTGATGACGTTTGAAGGTGATCCGGCTGGCCTGATCGAGTCCGAATCATTCCTAAGATGATTCTCCTCCGACGGGGTCTCTTCCGAGGCGAGATTGTTTAGGTGCTACCTCAAACTCGACGTTGAAGAAACGTCGGTGTTCTTGCACACGGACGTGCGAGCGGTGTGTTGGCTCGAAACCAATTTTGTTGTCAACACTAATATTCCATGTTTTCTGTCATAAGCTTATACTTGGAGAATTAGCACCTCCGCGACGAGATTTTATTTTTTTATTTGACAGCTTGTATTCAATTCAGTCTCGTATGCACTGTCTAACACCATGACTAGGATGCTTATTGCTTGACGGGCTAAGCATTAGAATTTTTTTAAGAATCCAAGCTGATAAGATGACGCTGCGCCCATTCTGGTCAGTGGCGGTTTTTTTTTTAAATACAGTTTCAGTCTTCCAGGGCATTGAACGCTATCTGTTCGTGCAAATGTCTTAGGCTGTGCTCGTTTCAACTAATTTTTGCTGCAGCTGTGGCTGCGCTGTGCCGCTGCAGCGAAAAACATGATGCAAAAAGCGGAAATAAGCGGTACCGACCGGCTGTGCAGCTTCAGCTGCAGCTGGAAACCAAGGGCAGCAATCAGTACCAACGCGCCCTTAAAGGCTTAAACCTTCCGTAATATTTTTTTGACTTCTACAATGTTCTGTTAGGTTTAAATGCAGATGTGGACAATATGATAGAAACAAACACATGATCACTTTGCTCATAGTATATTGGTTAGACGAGGTCCTTTTGCACCCAGATGTTACATGCCCTTTATATAAGTGATTTTATTTGCCAAAAGGTCATTAGTATTTGCACCCAAAAGTTACATGTTCGACATCATGCATCCTATTCAACAAAATCCTAGTATTAATTACTTATGCTTCATACCTGCTATTAGATTATCACAAAACAAAATTTCCACTTATGTAGTATTGTGCTACATATATCTCTAATCTAAGTTTCAGATATACCTTTTTTTGCTTAAATGATAGTTCATAAATTTGTGCTAATCAGTTCATACATAAATATAAGCCAATCAGAAATGGGACTTAAAATTATAAAGGAACATACCATACGTTGTAGACTAATCATAGGTCCTTAACGACTGCTACAAACCCTGCCTGCCCACTCAAACCATACTAGATTAAATGCATTTTCTCATGGCTCAGTATCTTTATATAAATTCAATAGTTCCATGAAAGCAATAAATTTTCCATTTATTTTGAAATTGGCATGCTATATGCCTTTATTACATTCTAGCTATATATAAGTGTATTAAGCCTTGTGATATATATGGGCCTCCATATATGTATAGAATTATAGCTATATTTACAATGATCTACTCTTTTTTTCCAACCATACATGATAAATTTAACTGAGATGATATCAATGTTGTTACTCTTTAATATAGTGACCAATCAAGGGCAATCCAATATGCAGATTGCCTAGGATCAAAACAAGGTAACAATGGAAGCCACATGAGAAAAGCAACACATGCATGGCAATGCCACGGGAGCTTTCTAGTTGTTTTTCTAGTTTCAAAACCCCTAAAGGTTAAGCTTTGCGTGGATCTCCCTGGCAGGCAGGGCCCGTCTGTCAGCTCCTTCACCTTCCTCCCCAACCAGCCTGCGCCAGCGCGCTCCACGCGGTGCCCATGCAGGCTGGCCACGCCAACCGGTCAGAGGCTGCAGGACACGGTGCCATCCTCGTGTCCAAGCCCCGTTCGGCCGCCTTGCTCTTCTCCCTCACTCAGTCTCTCACTCTCTCCCCGATAACTCTCGGCCGCCACCTCGTCTCTCCGCAGCGGTGGAGCAGCCAGACCAGTCCGCCCCTAGCTCTCTTGCGCGACCACCAGCTGCGCTAGGGCCGTCTTTGAGAATTTGAGGCCCCGGTGCAAAGTATAAAGTGGGGCCCTAAAATTTTAACATTCACATAATAAAAAAAATATTACTTGTCATAATAGTATCATCAAATTTTTTTATTTTCTAAAGAAAATTTGAGGTTTATTCATGTTTGACAATCTTTATTGATTCAGATTCTCATAGTAGGAAAAAGTAAGAAATAGATCATTTGCACTTGATTTTTTTTCCATTGTTCTAAAAAGTTGATTTTTTTAGTTGTAATTTGGACATATTAAAACCTATAATTAATAAAAAGAAGAGGCCTTCTATACTTGTCTAGCTTGGCCCACTAAGGCCCAGCCCACACACCACCACTGTTCAATCATCTTTCTTCTCACGCGAGACTCGAAGAGAGAGAAAGAAAGAAAAATAGAGAGAGTTCATATGCCCTTCTCCGGCGAGGAAAACAATCCATAGACCGAGATCATACCATTTTTGAGGTTAGAAGTGAAGGAAAGTGTTAGCAAGTGGGGGCCCCAAATTTTTTGGGGGCCCTGTGCCATCGCCCAGCTTGCCCTTGCTGATCAACAGCCCTGGCTGCACCAGTCCGCCCCCTACCCCTCTTGAGCGAAAGAATTTGATATTTCCCCAAATTGAGTTCCATCAAGCCGCCAGCCGTCCTTCTCGGAAATCTGGTGAGCTTTGGCAAGTTCCGCTCGATTCATCGCAATTGTAGACTCCTCACTAGCTCGAGCATCTCCAGGTCCAAGATTGGAGACAATCGTGGGGCATTTTGGCGTGACCTTGAGCTTGCATCGGTCGATTTCCGGCAAGGTCCAGCCCTCTATGTCCCGCCATGCTATTCTAGTGCTCTGCTTTTTAGTGCCGAGTGCGGTCAGCCTCGCCGCCGAGGACGCTGCCCCGGCGAGCCGCCGCCGCGGCAGCAGGTTTCGGGGCCGGGATCCCGTGCGGCCAAGCGGGGATCCCGTGTGGCCGAACACCGTGGCCACCTGTGTGGCCAAGCCCAGAGGCCGTCACATGGGCCCTATTAAGGGCTCGGTTCATTTTATTTTGAAATCCATTTAATAATTGAGCAGAAATCCATAGAAACTTGCAGATATCATGGAAATTAATCTCTGAATTGAAAAAATACAAATAATATATCATTGGAATCCCTGTAACATGAAGAATATTTTAGAACCACCAAGTTTGCATTTTCTGCATTAGCAATATTCATGTTAATTAAATAAAGTGCAATATACATATGTGCATATCTATATTTTCATGCATGCATAAAATGTGAGAGATGCATATTTGCATTCCAATGTTTAATTAGTATTGTCATTGAATTATTTATAATTTATATGTTTATATTTTATTTTTACATAATTTATTATCCTTAGATGGTATTTAATTCGCTATAAATCAACCTGTTGTCAATAAATTGTAAATTTTGGTCAGAAATTAGTTTAGCACTTTCTTGATTTTATGATCAAATAAAATTTGAGTTTATCTTCTCCAGAACCATATTAAAGAAATTTAGAAATAGTTTCCTCATTTTAACTAATTAAAATCCTGTCGTTTATAACCATAATTAGCCTTGATAAAATCATGTTTCATGAAATCATTAGCCTACAGGTCATGGTCATATCATGGCTTTAGCATATCGTCGCATGCTTAAATTATTAGACAGATTGTTAATTGCCATGCATATCATCTCATGCTTTTAGGAAATGACGCTGAAGGAGAGCCTGTTGGAGTTGTTGCAGAGATCCAACTACTTATGCTGATCATTCTCTTGCTTGTTCTAACCATCATCAAAACCAAGGCAAGCCCCGATATATTAACCTTATTTTAATCATTTTATACTTTATCACTATATATGGTTAATGTATTATTCGTTAGGTTTTTAGGAGTTGACTGAAAACCTAGGTTGCAAGCTAGGTAACTTTCTCCCAGGTTAAGTAGTTTTGATATAGGTAACTCAATGTAGAGTTAGGCTATGAGTTATAATTAATGGTAGAAGTCAAGTGAATGAAAAACTTCACTCACGAGCTTTAGGTTTTTACCTCAGTTTTGGAAGTTTAGTATGGAAGGATAAGGCTAGTTTAGTTTATCACAGAAATGGTGAAGTGAGACCAGACAGAGAAGTGTAGATCGGCAACAGAAGAGGAGTCTGTGTGTGATAGCCCTGTCTATGTCGGTTAAGGACCGGTCGAGTGTAGCCCTATTGAGCAAGTTTGAACAGTGCCAAGAATATGCTGGATATATGGGACCCAGTAAACTAATGTAGCTCAATTAACATAGTGGTTGAACGGCAACCTACCCTCTTCCGGTGATGATATTTAAAAGAGTGCACGGGCTAACCACAGATAGCCCCAAAGTGTGGTATCGCGTGGAGGACGCATACTCGGGAGGATTGAGAACCGGATTGGCCCTATATTGTTTTTGTGAAAGGTTGTCGTACGCGACTTTATGGAGTGCTCATACGTCATGCTTTTTGGGTTTCTCCAGCTGGATGTAAATCGAGTATAATCACTACCCCTCATAAGAACGAGTACCACTTGGCTCGCTGAGTTACATCATATTAAGAACACGGGATGAACCATGAACTTATTGATCATATGGATTACTATATTTGTCTTGCAACCATGACTGGAATAGATTATAGTGCAAAATAAATTTATCTTTCGTGAAACTTAACTCATCGCTAAAATTTGAAAATAAGGATTCACTCTTAACGCTATGCTTTTGACAAAAGAACCCACCGATGAGTCAGGCTCCTCATGCTTACGAGTTAGCTGTATTTAGCTATTTTGATGGGTAGGTCTTGCTGAGTAATTAGTACTCAGGGTTTATTATTTTCCTTTTGGCCGGTAGATTTTTCTACAGGTAAACTGGTGTGATTGCTGCAGCAAAGTGGTTTGGAAAGGTGAACCCCTGCTGACTGGTCTATCGACTAGGTTTCCTGCTCACCTACCTGTGACCGCGAGGAATGAAGCATGTCTTAGGGCAAAATATGCTCCTAGAAAACTGTCGTGTGTATCACCGATATCACCTTCTCTATTGCTTTCGCTCTGTTTAAAACTCTGTTTTTAAATATCTATCCTAAAAACAACTTAAACTTTAATGTAAAACTTTAAATCAGTTTTTTTAATATATTTTATCACTCACATAGTACTATTTGGATATTATTATTCAATATCACCTGATATGATCCTGTAGATGAGCCACTTGTGGTTTTTGGAGAGGTTCTACCACAGGCAACTCCACCAATCCCGGTCCTAAGCATCCCTATTTTAATCTATACATATTACGTGTTATAACATGATCCAAACTCGATCTTATGCATGATGCCTAAACTCCGTGCCTCAGCAACTAGATCGGAACACACTGCCACGACAAAAAATTAGCATCGAAAGTTGGTAGCAACAAATACCAAAATACTGTTGGAAGCTTGGATGATAAATCTTTTTAACAGATGGTTGGTAGTATAGTTTCTCATTTTCTCAAGGATATCAGTAAGTATTTTTATTATTTTTATTCCACTTTATCTTTGAATGGTCGGCAGTAATTTCTCATATACTGACACATCAAGTAGGATAACTTATATCCTACTAATACCTCCTGTTTTAAAACATTGACATGCACCGTTCACTTTTAACATTAACTTTCACCATTCGTTTTATTTAAAACTTTTGTTCAAATATGTAAAAGCATTAGGTGTTTTTCAAATATTATTTATGATAAAGAAAGTTGTAATAAAATATATTATATTTATCATATTTTGTTAATAAGAAAAATAGTCAAAGTTAATGTCAGAAGTCAACGGTGTCAATATTTTAAAACCGAAGGAAGTACATGTTAGCTATTTATATTTTAAAAAAGAAGCAATAATTAGAGATTCAATCTTTCTTACTTACTTTAACAAGTCATCATAAAAGAAAGTGATTACTTAAATTAATAGAGCTTTTTCATTTACCTAAAAGAAAACCATTACACTTTCTTTGGCTTTCTAACTAAAGGATAAGTGCCTTGGTACCACTGGATATTGCCCAACATAAGATCCTGATTTTTCATAAAAATCCTGCAATCCATGTCTCAACAGAATTCATACGTTTCTATGTCCTGCTTAGGTCCTGGTTGTTTCGGATTATAATCTACCAGATTATATAATCCAAAGATGTCGAGCAGATACGACGCGGTGTGGCCGAGGCGGAGCTAAGCTTTATGCAACATGTCAGTGCGGCGCGTAGTGGATGGATGGCTAGGGTTGAAAACGGTTCAGAAATATCCCATTCTGACCGGATACCGATTCTGAATTTTCTCAGCCGTTTTCAGATTGCCAGGATTTAAGCGAGATATGACGGAAACGGTATAAAGAACGAAAACAGGATCAAAAATGCTTAGATGCTTTTCAGTTGGTTTTGTTTGGATCCCTTTTTCGTTGGTAAATTCCTGGATTGTATTCTGTTTTCTTGATACGGGAAGAAATAGTACCTGCATAACGGGATTGTATATCACTCGCATGGATCAGATTCGAGCTAATTTTTTTTTTTGAAAAAAAAAGGAACAAACTCGAGCTAGATCTGTTTCTCGTGAGGTAGAAGAAAGGGTGCTCACCGGGATCGGCTGGCGGCGGAGAGGCAGCGCAGCGCTACGTACAGCGGCCTCGCGAGCTCGACACCGTCGACGAGGTTCGATGAGATCTGACGAGGAGCTTCACCGGAGCTGGGAGATCACCGGCATGGTTGTTGTCAACGTCGAGGAAGACCGGAACAGGGGCGTCGTCGGTGAGCTCCGTCGGTTCAAGCGACAATCAGTGTTGAAGCTTCAAATTTCCTACACCAAACGTCACGGAATCGCCCAAAACTTGAGTGCGTAGGATGAGTCCGAAGTTAGAGGAGCTAGAACCAAAAGGAATCGAGGAGCCTTCACCGGGATTTGACGGATTGGGCCAGCGTTCGGCCGGTAGCTCGACAGCTCGAAAATTGAGGAAAACTTCAATTTGCCTGGCTCGGTGGAGAAGGAGGTGGATTGGGGTAGGGGACGGTGCGCGAGGGAGCTGGCGCAGCTAGTCGACGAGGAGGGAGGGTCGGGGGTGGCTCGGCCGGTGGAGCTTGGGGTCGCCCAGCAATGGTGGCTGCTCCTGAGGCAACCGAGAGAGAGTGAGGAGTGAGGGAGAGATGGAATGCGGCCGGGGTTGTGGACACGGGTCTATCGCCGTGTTCGCGCGGCCACGTGCGCTGGTTGCGTGGCGCTCATGCAGGGGGCGTCGCGGTGCGAGCGGCAGTGGGCCACAGCGCTGGCTCCTGATGGTTGGGGGAGGAGCAATGAGGCTGACAGGTGGGGGCCCACGGTGCTTTTTTCTCCGAATTTTCAGAGATTTTCTGCGCAACTTTCTGTTTTTAATCCAAAAGCACGACTTTCCGGGCTCTAAAAATTTTGAAATTTTGTAAGCTGTTAGAACTTTTCAAAAGGAACAACTTTTATTTTGGGACCAAGTTCAAAATCGAATTAAATAAATTATATTGAATTTTAAAGACAGGCAATCTTTTGGAGCGAAATAATTTATGTAAACCTTTAAACCTCAAATAAAATTTTATGAAAACCTCAAAAATTCAAGTTGTTGTAAAAGCTTTCAAGAGAGAATTTTGTTTCACCATATTTCATTGAAAATTTTGAACTTATATTTTTAAATTCAAACTTAATTGCAAACTAGCTGGAATTGATTTAAATCTTTTTTGAGCTCGGTTTCCGTGATTTCAAATTTGAACAAAATGACTTCTTTATTCAGGAACACGGCGTGTTACAGAGAGATATCTGGTGACAGCTCCCAAATACCTCAGTGGAAGCATACTCTACAGGCGGGCCAGGAACACACACCGCTGGTGGCATGGTCCAATTGGCCAGCTGAAGGTCGTACGGCATGCATACTGCAGCTGATTCCATGCTCCAATAGGCAGCCATCTTAATGTCAGAACAGCTGGAAAAGAAAAAGTAATTGTAAACGATGAAGATTGCAAGAGCTGGTAGATCACGGAGAAACTAATAGAGTGCATAGGAACTAGTACTGTTGATGATAGACAGAAGATAGAAGAGAAAAGTGAGTCACCAGAACTTGGTTCTGAAGTGATGAGGCACAGCCCTGTCACGCCTCTAATAGGGCACATATGGACGCGCACATCCATATTCATGATGATTCCTATGACTGCTGACTGGAATGTAATATAATGATCTGCCCATGCTGATGGTAATAGCTTTTCCTCTCAGATGCATGTGTCCGGGTTCAAACAGAAAACACAAAGCGTAGAAAAAAGCAAGTTAAGTGAGAGATGTTACGATGCTTGTAGTTAATCATAAACATCTATTCAATCAGATCTGATGTTTAAAAATAATAGGTACCTAGTCAAAGGTAACAAAATGATGGACTCGGTACGAATTTTTCAAGTTAAGCTACTGAAAAGGCAAAGCATATATAAAATAGTGATTATTCTATCAGTTTTGCGAGAGTAGCCACATGACCAGAAGTGGTTCAATGTATCCTGGCGTCCCTGACGAGATGATGGATAAGTACTGCACCAACCCCAGTCTTAGGTACCCCTATTTTAATCTAGATAATAGATAAGGTATGTGTTGTAACATGATTCTCACTTGTGAAGGGGCGATAAAGTGGAATAGCTTATTCTTTTAACCGACTACTATTTGTTAGCTATTTATATATTTAAAAGGGAGATGCAATAATTAGAGATTCAGTCTTTGTGACTGACATTTTTAATATATGTAAAATAAAATCATTTCACTTTCCTTGCCGTTCTAACTATGCTGCAACTGCTTTGGTACCATTTGATATTGTCCAAAATAACATCCTGATTTTTCAAAAAATCATGAAATCCAGATCTCAAAAGAAGTGAGACGCTTCAATGTCCAGCTTCTACGGCCGGTACAGCAGGATACAAACCTCATGTAGGAAGAGAGACGCACCGGCCGCGCAAATAATCGGTATAGCTGCATGCCGGCAACCCTAACAGCAACGCCGTCCTCTCAACTCCGACAGGCCCAGCAGGGGCGCACTCGAAGGTGGTCCTATGAAATGCCTTGCTTTATTTGCATGTGGCCTCAACCATTTTCTTATTGCATGTGGTGTCAACAATTGGTGAAGCAAGTGGCGGAGACCTATGTTGTTTTTGTGAAAGGTTGTCGTACGCGACTTTATGGAGTGCTCATATGTCATGCTTGTTGGGTTTCTCCAGCTGGATGTAAATCGAGTATAATCGCTATTGCTGGTTTTCCTGTCCAAGGTTTGGCCATGCCCGGTGTCTCCTATTGTGGAATGTCCGATCCTCCTGTTAATTTCATGCATCGCAAGAACTAGAGAAATTCACGCATGTAAGATTAATAAATAAATTAAATATTGTTCCTCACTACCACAGATCAATCGGTGTTTAGAGACGGG
The DNA here is from genome assembly GCA_001602315.1 of Zoysia pacifica. Classification (NCBI taxonomy): domain Eukaryota; kingdom Viridiplantae; phylum Streptophyta; class Magnoliopsida; order Poales; family Poaceae; genus Zoysia; species Zoysia pacifica. The sequence goes on along the minus strand of BCLH01000006.1, from coordinate 6,191 downwards.
TATAATACCTTACTAGAGACGGAGAACTTGCCCGTCACAAAATTTTGAAGTCATTAGAGATGGTTAAACAAGCATCGCTGATCTTACACACATCTGTGAGTGGAATCAAAAACCCATTAGTAATGCCAATAACATTAGGGACCGTGAAAAAAAAAGTCCTTCCCTTACCGTCTCTAGTGCTACAGATACTACTCAAATGCACCATTTTCCTATAAATTATTCTGTTTCACTACCAGAAAATGAAATTGCATGAGGGTGACTAACTATCGTGAGTAAAAAACAAACTGTCATTAAATTATAATTTTGTGAAGGTGATTCTAAACCATTATAAAACAGACCAAAGCAGCAGCGGGGCCGGGGCCACGGCAGCAGCAGGGGCTGCAGGTGAGGGGGGCCCTGAGAGGGAGGCGGCTGGGCGGTGGCCATGGTGCAGCAGAGATGCAGCCACGGCGAAGCCGCGCGCGAATGGTGGCCGGGCGGTGCCCACGAGAAGCGGGCAACCGGGCGGTGGCCCCGGCGGCAGCAAGCGGCGACTGCAGGGAGCGGCCACCACAGCTCCGCGATCAAGCGGTAGATACTGGATTGTGAGCCTGGCCACCGAGTGGCGAGCCATGCACGGGTATCTTAATTTTTACTAGACAATGATAAATACTCACTCCAGTTTTTAAATATTGACATCGTTGAATTCTTAATATCAACTTTTATTATTTTTTTTCAAATAAATTATTTAAATATATAAAATTATTAATTATATTTTAAATAATGCTAATGATAGAGTGAATTAAAAGAAAATATTTATTTTTACCATACTTTTTTTTAATAAGATGAATGGTAAAAATTGATATTAAAAGCTAATGGTGTAAATACTTTAAAACCCGAGGGGTAGTAGCTAGAGTTATATACTCCCTCCCTCTCTCCCTTTCTTTTTAGTTGTCATATTTCTTGTGAGGGCATGAGAATTAAGAAGGATAAAAAAAAGTGAGATGTGCTACAAATAAGAAATGAGACAGAGATAGAGATGTATCAGAAATCGAGAAATGTATATCGGGAAGGAAGAGTGACAACTAAATGAGAAAAACTTTTGATCTTTAAGATGACAAGTAATTAAGGATAAAAAGAGTATAATGGACTTAATGGAGCTCAATATGTGAAACTAGTTTTGAGGCCTTTGCAGGGTATGCAGATTTACGAGCGATAGCAAGTTGCACCTATAAATTAGCCTAACGACACCACACACCATTAACTAATCTTTTATGCAGCTAGTTTTTGCAAATAGGTGCAAATTCTTAATGGCTCAACAGCACAAAAGGATTGCATCAGTATCAGAAAATCCAGATGGACCAAATATATTACTGAAATATATTGCATTTCTAAATACAGGGAACAACAATAAAAAGGGACCAATGCCGAAAGCTTCTTAGAACGTCTAGTACAACACATCGTAGCTCAGGAGCTCTTATTTCTTGAAGATCCTTACGATTGTCCCTATGATAGATATAGAGGTTACAAGTATAGACACGACTATGGCAATAGTTGCCTTGTTCCTGTAATAAAACCCGTAAAGCCAAGTCCTCGTCTGCCTATTGTGTTTGTAACTCTCAATCTGTATCATAGTGCGGACGTAGCAGGTTCCAAGGCGGAGATCGTGAACTTTGCTGAAGAACCTGAGCACCTCCGAGTTGGCGAGTCCTGCTCCTTGCAGGATATGCTTTTTTCGTAGCTTCTGCACATCCTCCTCGGTAGCCACCAACATGGCCAGGAGGAGGAGATAGGAGCAGACAGCAGACTCTTCATCATCTACGGCCTGAAAATTTGAGGTGGTGCACAGCTCAAGTGCTGCCATGTTGATGAGGCAGCTTAATCGTGCATCAGTTAGGGACAAGGGCGCCATGAAGAGCTCACCAAAGAGGATATTTTCCGTGACACCCATGTGAACGAGCTCTGTGTCCTTGTTTGCTTTGAGTTCGATGCCAATTTCGGCAAGCTCATTGGCACTAACAGATAAAGATATCATGTCAGTCTCGGTCAGTGGCTTTGAACTTGTGTTTCTTCCCCCGACAATATTATACCGAAGAAGACCAAGTAGATGCGGTGGGCTATCACAACTAAGGGATGTGCTCTCTTCGTTGTCCTTACACTTGCGATCTTGGAGACAACCTTTTAACTTATAAATGAACTTATCCATGTCGACCTTGGGCCGTGCCAACTTCATGACAGACTCAACAACGGGCCACGGGATCTGGTTCTCGAGCAGCATAATGTCAGGGAAGATCTCGTTGTCGTAGGTGTCAAAGAATCTGAACAATGAGCTCTGCATGTCTTCACAGGCCTCACGATCACTCATGATGAGCATGTACTGCACCAAGAAGCAAGCGTCAAAGAACATCATATGTAGAAAGTCATCGTAGCCGATACCTTCCTCCACATCCTTATCATACAAGCGGCGTACACCATGCGCCACTAAGACGAAATCACTGTAGAATTCCTCAGGTTTAAAGCCTGAGTTCTTGATGCATTCGAAGGCAGCCACATACTTCATCTTCTCTGCCTTATTGAGGTTTTCTCGGCCATGGTAGTAAGGACCGATGGCCACCACCAATGGGACGGTATACCGATCATCAAGACCGAGAGCTTCGA